>BPLQ01013634.1:0-600000 GCA_021605075.1 Caerostris darwini | reverse complement strand
AAAGAAATCACTCAATATTCATAATGAGATCTGCTTCCAAGTTTTTTTCGAAGATAAATGTATGAGCTTTTAAGGGGTAGAAACAATATTAAGTCTGGTATATACAGGTCACCGCTGATTTTTGAAAGCCTTACTTCAATACATTGAATATTGAAGACCTACTTCAATACATTGTGTGTGGGGGGAGAGGGGGGGGATTTAAGTCATATAACAGATAATTTTTTTACGTTATACGATGGATATATTTTTTTAAATATATTATAGGCAATTTAATAAGTTATATGATTGATATTTTTTTTAATGTATGATAGATAATTTAAATTATATGATTGATATTTTTTTTAAATATATGATAGGTAATTTAAAAAAAAAATAATTGAGTGTGTAAGTTGGCATTATCAAGGTTAAAAACAATATAAGTCAGATATGAATCACAGTTATTTTTCTATTAAATTATTCACTCTAAATACACGAGCAGCCCAGTTTAATATATAGATCTTAATCAATTTTATACTATCTGGGTCTTTATAGCATTTATACATTTCTACGTCGTGCCGTCCTCTCCAACAATCAACTTTCCCTAACACCTCCAAGAGTAGACCTTAAAATCTTCCGCCTAAATAAATCCAAATGGGCCTCATCGGATCTCGCCAAAGTCCAAGTGTCAGAGCCCTAGATCAAAATGTCTCATAAGGGTTTTATTGAACAAGAATTTGCTTTTTCTGCTCATGAACTGTGATTGAAACAGATTTCTTAACCCAAAAAAGGCCTTATTGACAGACACAATTCTGTTTTTTATTTCAGCTAAGATATTACTTCGGCAATTCATTTCTGATCGTAAATACTTAAAAGTAACTACAGCTTCAAAAGTGTAAATACCTAAGATAATATTTTTTGTATTTCCTTCCCTTACAATACAAATATCAATTCTGTTGACTTAACCATTTCAAAGCAAAAATCAAGCTTTTAACACGGTACAGAACGTAACAGAAACTTCGGAGAATCTTCTAGTGAAACATGTTCCAACTAGTTCATGATTTCGCATTTCCAAAATCTTGCTAAGTCGGTAGCTGACTAGTGTGTGGGGTCCAATACCATTAAAAGAAGAAAAAAAATCAGAGCTTCTCCAACCTCTTAACATACAAAAACCTTAAGTGAAAGTACAGCGAGAGGCCAACGAGGGGAACTCTTTCTGGGATGCATTCGATAACAGATGGAAGACCTCCGATGTTCATCCAACAGCCCAGTATAAACACTCAATCTCTCCACGCCCCCCTTCACTGCAGAAGCACACACCTCCCCTACCCTCAACTAAAAAGAATGATGCCCTCTTAAGACCAAAGGCTTCTTTCGGTTCTTTCTTTCAACAACACGCCGATATCGAAATTCCAGACAGAAGTGGAAGCCCCCCCCCCTCAACCCACAAGGGGATTCAGGGGTAAAAAAAAGGGCACCCCCATTGCCACACCCTGGAAAAAATAAACAAATAGAAATCCGACCAGGCAGGAAAAAAAAAATTTCGTCTGCTCAAGTATTTGTTGCAATGAAGATTTGAAAGAAAAGGAGGTTTGGTTTGGTTTGTCGCTCTACGGTCATCTTGTGCACACTTTGGGCTCATTAGGCCGGGACTTCCAGTTGAACGTGGATTCCAAGGCACTCGCAAACATCCATGCCACTGCCAGGATTCGAACCTGAAAAGCCTGAGTGCTAAGGCCGGAGCTCTAGCCAATTGGGCAACAGGCCACGAAAGGAAAGGAAAGAGACTCCACAGAAGTTCTTTTATTTCTCAATCGAAAACGTTCATCAGGGAGAATTGACGGAACAGACAAGCTAGAGAGCCAATTCAATTAAAAATCACAACAATAGAGTTCAGTTTTTAATTATCTAATTTGGTTTGGTTTTGTCGCTCTACGCTAATCTTTTGCACACTGTAAACTAAACAGACCGGGGCCTACAGTTTAACGTGGATTCCGAACCCCTCACAAGCATCCATGCCACCCCCAGGATTCTTTTAATTATCTTAGAAAATCAAAATATTCAATTGAACTCTTAAAAGAGTTTATGATAT
Source organism: Caerostris darwini (assembly GCA_021605075.1). Taxonomy (NCBI): domain Eukaryota; kingdom Metazoa; phylum Arthropoda; class Arachnida; order Araneae; family Araneidae; genus Caerostris; species Caerostris darwini. The sequence continues at coordinate 597,932 of BPLQ01013634.1, read as the reverse complement.
TCAACGGTGGACAAGATCAACAACAAATGACTTATATTAAACTCGTATATCTATAAAAACCGTTTTTGCATAAGAAAGTATTTTTTACAACTTGAAACGTATAATATTAGTCCTAACTTAAAACACATCTTTGAACTCTCAGTTTGCTTACAAAATATATAAAAAATAGCGGCCTGGTGGCCAATTGGCTAGCGCTCTGGCCTTTGGCATTACAGTCTTCAGGTTCGCATACTGGCGGTGGCATGGATGTGTGCGAGGGGTTCGGAATCCACATTAAACTGTAGGTCCCGATCAAATAAGCCCAGTATATAATTTTTTTATATTATTATTATAATTTTTAAGAAGGTAATAAAAACATAAACAATAGAAACAAGAACAATTAGAGAGGAAGTGGTGACTCAGCGGTGAAACTGCATGGTGATTCGGAGAGGAGGATATCGAAATGTTCATGAATACTATTCAGAACAGCGCGAGGTCTTTTGCGATTTTTGAAATCAGAAATGGCGTCATCCTAGTTGCTTCGATCATTCAAAACAGAATGATTAATAGTGGGAATGGAATTATACAAATTATGTGTCATTTTATAACCGAATTGTTTAAAACTTGGGAGGGAAAGAGCATGTCTGATATCCTCATTTCGGAAAAAACCAGGGCGAATGTGTCATCCTACGTAGGATTTTATTTTCAAATTTTTGCAAGATCTCGACATTCGACGGAGCAGTAGATCCCCAAGCAGGACTCGCATATGAAAGTAAGCAAGATAAAAAAGAGGTCTTTATTTTCCAAGGACATAGTAGAGTTCCTGCAAATAAGTGGATACAGTATATATGTTACAAACAATCCCCCCTCCCCTTCCCAAACCACGGAGAAAGTTACAGTTAACCACTAATTCACGGCAATCCCAAAAATCACGCCAGAACCCACTGACACGGGTCCAATCAACTGACACTGATACTTCCCCTGCATCTCATAACTCCAGCAGCGTGAGATTTTAATGAGCAGGGGAAAAAGGGGAGGAGGGATATTTCTTTTTTCCCGCCATTCACTTATCGAGGCACCTCGCCCGTTTTCACCAGGAGCGTGGGCGTCTTTTTATCAAACGAGAAACGCAGAGCAGACGACATTGAAAAAGCGCGCAGATTGAACGAGATCGGACTTTTTAATTCCGACCCATTTAGATGAATAGATTCGCGCGCTGGTTTTTTTTAAAAGACCGGGGTGGATTCGGTTAAAGAAGTACACTGAATTCGGACATGTTGCTGTTGTTGTTCTAATACAGCTGGCAATACAGACAGTTAATCTTTACGCCATGAGCAAGACTGCACCGCTGTGACTCATTCAGCGCTACCCAGGGAGCCCACGTAGCTTGAAGATAGGCTACGGACGCGAGTCACACTACCCCCACAGCGTTCTGCGATCCTATTAGGAGGGGGGACGTGTATTACTGGGACCTACGGTATAAAGTGGATTCCGAACCACTGTAAACATCCATGGCACCGCTGGGACTCGAACCCGATACCTGTGGTACCGAGTGACAGAGTGCTAGCCACTCCAACATCAAGCCCCGACTTTGAACCTAAAAACACTAAATTCTTAGCTATCACCCTTACTAATCACCTTAAAGTTCTCAATAATTGCTTCAATAAATGGGCAATTTCTTTAAATGTAGACGAGACTCAAGTTGCTCTCTCAATTGGAAATCAACGTTAAAATAACCTGTGATTAGGATCAACGATAGTGTTATCGCTTGGAAGAGTCAAACTGAATATTTATTAGTTATTCTGGATCAGCATTTCACTCGGAAACAACATTTTCTGCGCACCCAAACTCAATTTCGTATTGCCTTCGGAAAACTCTACCCACTTATAAATATAAATTCTACCACGACCAGGGATGACACAATTCTTCTTCATACTGCAAGCTTCGCCCTATTCTCACGTACGCTTGCCCAGTCTGGTCCTATGCAGCTCAGTCTAACTTAAAAACACTCGAAACTTTGCAAAATACTGCTAAAGGGTTCATAAGCAATTCCGATATCTATTAAAGCTATTCACATTTCTTCTTTTAAAACAGTTTCTTAAGCACATCTCTGTTCAATTTTTCGACACGCGTATGAATCACGAAAATACTGCCATCCAGGAGATGAACACTTACGTTCCCAATGATGACTTAAGATGTTTGCGCAAAATATTAATTTAATTTTTAAATATTTCCTCTTTTTTTTTTTTTTTTTTTTTTTTTTTTTTTTTTTTTTTTTTATGATTGTAAGTCAATTGCATTCTATGTGTAAATATATTCTGGGCAATTTTCACTGTTTCGACTGTCTATCGGATATTGTCCTATCGGAGACACTAAACAGAACCAGGGGCTAAACAGCTCCAAAAGAAGACGTGAACTTCAACTAAATTCGATATCACAGGTTTCTGGTTTGAATCCTGGCTGTGGCATGGATGTTTGGGAGTGGTTCAGTATCCACGTTAAACTGTAGGTCCCGGTCTGTTTAGCCTAAAGTGTGCACAAGATGACCAAACAAACAAACTTAATCAACTACATTCGAAGCGATAAATGAAACACTCGAAAAAAAAATACCAGCGAACCTTAAATAAGACTTTTCAGCAGAACAATTTGCGGGCATGCCCGCCGGTAAACAAGGAGCGGGGGCGTCAGTGGCAAACCACCGCCTTCCAATCGAAATGACCACCTACTCGACCGCAAAATTCGCATTCGCAACTGTAACTGCAGTTGGAAGTTTTGGAGATGCGTAAGATTGAATGCTACCCAAAAGGTGTGCTGAAGATATTTGTGAAAAAGCCGCATTTAATATAGGGAGAAAAAAATTTTTTTTAATACATAATGCTGTAAAGCACTTTGACATGAAAATAGAAAGGTAAACAGTCTTTAAAAAAAAAAAAATTCTTTTAAGCCTATTTATACTACCTATACTTTTGTGCATACCTTTACTAACTTATCAATTAATATCAATTCCTCTTTATGTAAAGATTATCGCAGATTGAAGTTTGTTTCTTAAGGGAAGGCAAATGGAATTTATTTATGTTTATTATTGTTTAACATTGAACGTTCCTCCTTAACTGTTGAAAAAATATTGCATTGAGTTTTCTGTTTTTCTTGTTTATTAGACCCAAATGGTTTCCTTTTTAACTTCCCGTGAATTTCGCAATTAACCCATTTTATTATTATTATTATTATTATGATTATTATTATTTCGTAGTGACTAATAATTCGTTGTGATTGGCAACTCTGAAGTACCCACGAAATTATCACAGAAATTCCAATTCGGCTGGTCAACACTGAAGACTTGTGTCATTGTATTTTGAAAAGCATACCTCTCCCTTCCATGAAACAGAGGTATTTGTATAAATTTAAACATTCTAACCCAATACAAAGGAGAGACTTTACAACCTACAGATTTAAAATGCTTATCCCAGTCATAACAAACGAATTTGTTACTTTATACGAACTTATTGCCGGGTTTAGAACTGCATCAAGGTAGTATTTTAAAATATAACATAAAACAGATGATATATATATATATAGCATTAGTAAAAATTGTTACTGAAGCTGCGTTACTGCCTGTAAGTGTCTATTCGCATGTAATATGACAAAATACATATTTTAGGTCCAACATTTGCAACGGCGCATATGAAGCACGCAATGCTTATGGTGGTTTAGATTTCGAATGGTGTTGGCTCTTCATTTAGTGCGGCCTTAGGGCCAATTGACTAGCGCTCTGGCCTTTGGTATAAGGTTCGAACCCTGGCAGTGTCATGGATGTTTGTGACGGGTTCGGAATCTACTTTTAGCTGTAGATACAAGTCTAATGAGCCCAAAGCGTGCACAAAATAACCGTAGAGCAACAAACCATAATCTTTATTTAGTACGATTTCCAAATATGTCAGAGAGAAAATAATTCATACATAAATAAAAGTAATATCTGGCAAGGAGGGAAGGGACAGCGAGATAAATTAACGTATTCTATATTTCCGTACTCCTTGATGAAATAAAGTGAATTCGTTTTTTTCCCCAGAAAACAGAATTCAAATCTTACTTTACTTATCACTTTACAAATCACACTTATTACTTTTCAAATGTCGACATCGAACCCTGCAATTCACCTCTCACTTTTTAGATGCACATTAGTCACGCACCGATTGGTTTTTCAGAGAATCGAACTCAGATCCTGCCTTCAGCAAACCACAATGACATATTCCTAGCAAAAAACTAAAATATTGATCGGAATGCCATTCAGAGAGCAAGCAAAAAAAAAAAAAAAAAATTTCCTCAAATAATATGCTCGAAAGTTTCGTTTATTATTATTTTTTTTTAATACTAAGATTAAAAAAAAAAAATTAATTTTGCTTTCACCCCCTTAATCATTTTTGCCATTTGTTTGCACACAAACAGCCTCAAGCATACTGCCCATGGGATCAAACCTCTCTAAGTTATAATCTATAAACTTCCTATAAGTTTTAATTTTCTAAATCTGTGTAAACTGCGATAAAAAAAAAAATTATTTTGCAATAGATCCGCTAAAAAAAATCGTAGTTTTGTTAACATATCTATGAGTCACCTTATTAACACTAAAAAAGCAGAACAGCCTTCCACAATTCATCAGTTTATTATTATTATTATTATGATTCGTCCACCCCCCTTTTTCTAGTAGGCAAATAATTGTATACAATTTTCACTAATCGGTTATTTCTATGCATAGTTTTAAACTTAATTAATTCATTATATGACCTGATTTACTAAAACGTTTTAAACTCATGCCACCAATTATGCCCTATATTTAAAAAATCTTCCACTAAGAATACTCTAAAATTGTTTTTTTTTAAAGAACTAATAATCTAAATTTGTCTGTAACTGTCCACGAGTTCCGAAAGCACCATCTCAGTCGCCCGATTGAAATCCAGTAGAACTCATTTGGAGACAATTGGATGTTAAGAGTTCGAAGACACGATTTCAAAATGGAAACCAATTAAAAACAATAATGATCGTAGGATTGTGGAACATAGATGCAAAATAATAATAATAATAATAATAAATAAATAAATTGAATTTTAGACATAGACAATTAAAAAATTCTAGACATTAAAAACAATTTTAATGTCTAGGCCTTTAAAAGGCTGTTGCGAATACAGCAACATAAATACTCATTTACAGAAATATTACAATATTTACTAATATGAAGAAATTTTTTCTAAGTGCACGAAGACTTTTGTGTTATAACACTTAGGTTATTTTTTAATGATTTTTTTTTTTTTTTAAATCTATGTTCTTAAAATATGCATTGTTAAGAAAAAGGTTTTCCTATTATTAAAATAAAATTTTTAAAAAATCACATTTTGAAACAGTCATTTTTATGAATGGATAGAGCAGTATATCATCGAAATTGCTTTCGGGAGCCACTGTAGTTGGATGAAAATGAGCAGAGGTTAAAAAAAGTGATGTGCAACGGACAAGCTTGATTAATGACGGAATGAGGAAGAAATCGCCATTGTTTACTTTCGATCGCCATCGGTCGTTCATTGTCACGGGATGGGCGAAACTTTCTGCCCGAATCCCTCCCATAAAATTAATAGAGAGTTTTTGCATACCGTATTTTTATCGTCCGATATTTTTTTCGCCCTAGCGCGCATGCTCATAGGAAATTGCGCATGCGTATCTGTAATAATGTTTCCTATAAGCACAAAAAAAATATCGGAAGAAAAAAATACGGTATGCAAAAACTCTCTAATATTATTTTCAATTACCCAATTTGGAGGTTTGGTTTCGTTTGTCGCTCTACGGTCATTTTGTGCACACTTTAGATTAAATAGACCGGGACCTACAGTTTAAAGTGGATTCCGAACCACTACAAACATCCATGCCACCGCCAGGATTCGAACCTGAAATCTGGGCACCGAGCGCCAGAACGCTAGACACTCGACCATTCAGGTCCCAAATTTGTTTAAAAGAAATGATCAAAAGTTTTATTATTTTTTTCCCCGTCATGAACGTTGGTAGAATCATATCTGCCCAACAAAGCTGAGATTTGATTTACAATCTTGCATTCATCATGAAGTACTGATCGAATGTTTCCATCTCATTTCTAAGTGTAATACTTCAAAAAACGACTTCGGTGAATTTTTAACGAGAACCGGTAAATTCAGACTTATTTTTAAAAGGTAATTGGCCGTTGGCTTACAGTTCATCTGTATGCTATCAGCAAGGGCTGCATCGTCGTTACTCATTGAGCACTACTCAGGGGACACATGCAGTTTGAAAGTATGCTATGGACGCGAGTCACACTACCCCCACAACGCTCTATGGCCTACGGTTTGCAAAGGATTCCGAACAGCTGCACACATCCATGGCACTGCCGGAAATCGAACCCGAAACCTGTGGTACCGAGCGCCAGAGCGGTAGTCCCTCCGCCATTAGGCCCCCTTGGCAACAGGCCCCGTAATATTTAACTGCTTAAAAAGTTTGTTAAATATTTTTGTTTTAATACAAAAAGTATTTAAATAATTTATTAATTTGTTTACATTTATATTATATATATTTAACTAAACGTTAAATTTTCAATTTTACCGAATCGTTTAAAGATTAAGGTAAGGTTTTATTGTGTTAAGGTTAAGAGAGGACGTAATCGGTACGCCAGTTGCCAGTTCCCGAAATGATCCCTATTAAATGGGGGGGTAAGAAGAAGAAAAAAAAAAAAAACGTCCTTTTCATTATAAAACGGAACATTTTATTATTATTATTATTATTAACATTCCCAATAAAAAAAGGCTTAGCATTCACATCGAAACATGCTCGAATCTACAGTCGTCAGCTCCTCGCAGAGATGGGTGCTTACGCAGCAGCGGAGAGCTTTCGCATTCCTGAAAAAACAGCGCTGAGAGATGACGCGAAGGATGGGTTGTGTAATTACATTCCCTAATAATCGTACTTATCAAATATTTTGTCCCTATTCCGACGAATGATGAGCGGCGGCGAGATTTTTTTTTCCCCTCCCCTCGTCCCAACACTCGTATTCGAGTTCCGATTTATGATCGGTAGAGTTTTTTATTTCGTCATTACAGATGGTTGCCAACGTTTGTACAAAATGTTTCAATCTTTCAGAAAAAAGTGATTCCGATTTGGCTTCGGAAGTGCGGAATAGTGTTTTGATTTAATTTTCTAATTTCTAATTATTTTTAATCTTCTAATTTTAATTTTCTTTTTAATATTTTTGATATTTTTTTTTTTTTTTTTTTTTTTTAATGTTAAAAAACGTTTCTTTGAAACTCCAAAAAGATTTTTAAGAATGAAACAAAAACAAAAAAAAAAAAAATCATTATTCCTTTAGTTTTATAATTATCTTACTATCTTAAGAATAAAATGGGAGGGGAATCTTGGATGAAAAAAAATAATTTTATAATTCGTTTACGTTATAAAAATTAAATTAAAGTTCAAAAAAAAAAAAAAAAAAAAAAAAAAATAGCAATGAAAAATCTACTTTGTAAAAATTAGATTTGGGACAGTTTGTTTTTGTTAATAGACGGTTGGTTAAACCATTTTCAACCATTTGAGGTTTATATTTCACCAACTCCTTTATAACAAATTTATTTCAGAATTCGAACGTAATAAATGAAAATGAAAAAATTAAATTAGGTTCATATATTTTTGAATAAGTTCAATGCAATATTTGTGAAAAAGTTTTATTAAACATAAAATTTTATTTCAAAATTCAAACATCATAAATGAATATCCTTAAAAAAAAATGTTCTACTGCATGTTGTCACTACAAATTGAAACTTTTTTTGAATATAACAAAAACATATAAATGATATGATACATTTTTTTTCTTAATAATGATTTATTTTGAAATAGTAAATAAAAAAATATTTTTTTTAAATCATAAATTTTCAAAGATTACTTTTTAAAGAAAAAGGTAACACCTAATTATATATATAAAAATGCTTAATTCAAACTTATTGACTTAATTATAAAAACAGTACAAAAGTCACATTTTAGGATTCTTTTATTATTATAATGGGAAAAAAAATAATTTTAAATCATAAGGCATATAAATACTTTAAAAAAAAAAACAAGAATATTCAAAAGAAAAATAAGTCAATTTGAATTTTTTTTTATTAATTCAGCAATTATGCTAACATTCCCCCCTCCCCCCATATTTAAAAGTTTTATTCATTACATTTAACTGGTTTGATTCAATTGCTTAAATGGTTAATGCAATTGATTCTAATGCAAATTTGTTATAAATTAGTTAGTTAAAATGTCTTAGTTTTTTTAAAATTTAGAAACTTCAAAACTTAACATTAATTCAAATTTTAAAATGAATTTACTTCTAAAACTGCAATTAAAAAAAAAAATTTGTGAAAAATTTTTCCACAAATATATTATTTTATTTACAAATATATACAAATTATTTTTTTATTATTGTTTTATTTATAAGTTATTAGTATTTTATATTTATATTTATATTTAATTATTTTATTATTATTTTATTTATTATTTTTACTTATTTAAATTTTTTTTACAAATATATTTATTTATTTCAAAATTCAAGTATAATAAATGAACAGCAACACTTAATTTAAAAAAAAAAATTTCTCTAATTTATAGAGAATTTCACTTTACATAGAGATGATTTAAATTCCAATACTTGATGAATATTATCATCTTCATAAAATAATGTTAGCAAATACTATTGTATTACTTAAATTTTGTTCAATGTTATAAGGAAAAACTTGTAAGCCAAATGAAAAACATTTTTATAAAATTATAATGAGTTCTTTAATAGGATAATTTGATACTAATAAGAATTAGGACAACAAAAAATAGATAAAAGTTACAGTTATATTTTTAAATGCATCACAGGACCAAAAAATGTTAATACATTTTAAATCTAATTCCCATTTTTAAACTCACAATAATAAAAAAAAGATATATTTTAAGATTAGATTGCTGGTAACATTTTTAAATTTCTTGAAATAAAAATATTTAACACACAAAAAACACAGGAAACAGAAAAATAAAGTTTTTAACTATAATTTATAATATACCTTTTAAATATTTGAACTATTTACTGATTTTCAAGCAAAATGTGAAACAAAATACCACACATCTAATCATAGTTATAATTCAGAAACTTAATTTTTCTTTAGATTTATTCATTTAAAATATTGTCCTACACTTTTATAGAGCTATTGTCTGCCATGTTATTTTAGCTTAATTGTAAGCATTTTAGTTAAATAAAACTTAGGAAAAAAATAAAATGGTTTTTGTTTTAGTTGATACTTAAATTTGAGCAATATAACAAAAAAAAGGAAGAGAGAAAAATGATAAATAATAAACTAATGACTATAACTATATGAAACCCATAATTTGCAACTGAAAAATTTGGCATATTCTTTGTCAAAACATTTAAAATTAAAGATATGGCACTTAATCATAGATATTTCATAGAACAAAGGCAATAAAACATTAAAATTTTACAAAAGAAATCATTTGTTTGGTTCAGTTGATAAAAAGTGGTTTGATCTAATAGAACTTTATCGAATTTAATTACGTACACAAATTTCTTACGTATCAACAGAAAAAACATACAAAGAACAGTAATTTTTTAAAACATCAAAACAAAATATAAAAAAATAAAAAATAAAAATCGATTAAAAATAATCTTTTCTTTTTTTTTTTTTTTTTATTCTCCTGTGATGTTTTAAAAATTTAAGAATATTTTTAATCGATCCTTATTTTTTTTTTTATGCTGTTGTGATGTTTTAAAAAAATTAAGAATCGATTAAAAATATTCTTTTATAATAGGATATCTATAGATACATTCAGCAAAAGTTTCAAATAAGCACAATATAAGAACAAAAATTTTAACGGTCGCCAACACTTTCTTTGTTTACAAACATCTACATTTTTCTTAAGAATCTTATGTCATATTCCTTTGCTTATATTACGAAAAAGGCATCACAAAAAAAAATGGCGAAAATAAAACGAAAACCAGAACTATATAGTTTGTTTCGTTTTTATTCCTAGGACATAATAATTTCAAGAAATAACAAAAAAAGAAGGCTTTTTATTTTTTATTGTATTGTTATGTTTTAAAAAATCAAGAATCGATTAAAAATATTCTTTTATAATAGGATATTTACAGAAATATTCAGTAAAAGTTTCAAATTAGTACAATGTAAAAGAAAATATTAATGGTCGCCAACACTTTCTTTGTGTACAAACATCTACATATTACTTTAAGAAGCTTTTTTTCATATTCCAATGTTTATAATACGAAACATAATTGTTTATATCACAAAAAATGGCGAAAATGAATCAAAAACCAGAACTATACAACTACCAGAAAAACAACAACAGTTTGTTTCGTTTTTATTCCAACATAATAATTTCAAGAAACAACAAAAAAAGAACTTACTGTTATAGAAGGGCGATCTTCTCAACGTCCCGGCCCTTCTGAGTCGCGGTTTCCCACTCATTTTTCGAATCTTTTTCGGGTACAAAAAAAACAGTTCCAGAATCCAAACTACTACACCACGAATCTCTGAGGGGCCAGCATTGCAGAAAAGAGGCACATTCGAAAAAAGAACAACAACATCAACGGAAAAAAGGTAATCCAACACGAGAAGAACCACCGACTGTTGCAGCCGGTGCAACCGACGAATGACAAGAAACTCGTTTTAATAGCTTATAGTGGAAGTGGCATCCACGCAGATTTGTGTATTCAGGTGGTCAAGCACAAACATTCGATTCTTTTTTAATGGAACGGTAAGAAAAGATGGCTGCAAATTTATTTTAGTGCGTCGATTAAGAGCACGCTAATTAGATAATTCTTGAGTGCTGCTTTTGATAAAACGCTTACATGAACAACAACAAAAAAATGAGAGCCAGCAGCGTTAGGCACAACGCTCACAAGAAGACAAGTTGGAAAGTTTTTTTGGATTTACCTCGCAGCTCCAGCGCTGCAACTTTTCGGCTGTCTTCGGTTGAGCGGACGGGTTGCCACATTTTGGCGATGAATGCATAAAAATGGCGATGCGAAGAGCAAAAATATAAAGTCTAGTTAAATTCAAATTTTTTTTTTTTTTTTTTTAAATAAATATAATCATAAAATATAAAAAAAACCTGAATGCGGCGATACTTTTTTTAATTACCAATAATAGTGATAAAAATTGCAGAAAAGTTTAGAAATCAAATTGAAACCAAATATTTCTTTTTTTCAAGCACGAATAAATTCTAATTAGGAATACAATTAAATCCAATAAATTAAATGACTCCACTTTGGAAATGCATTAGCACTCCGCGGGCCGCCTATAAAATTATGTATCCCCCTATTAGATTGAGACCCACTCAAGACATTTTATTTGGAGTGAAAAATGGAAACATAATAAGTTATTATTATTGCGTTGACTATTATTCTTACATGTAAACATGGATAATATGATAATAATGATACTCAACGCACATTATAAAGAAACACAGAACACTCAAAATGAAATCATTAAAAAAATTTGTTTCACCGGTGCGATATTTGTTTCTCCACTCATCATGAGTTCACAGAATATAATTTGAACACATCCATAAAACAGGCCATATTTCTCCTGTATTCGCTAGAATACTATTTTAAAATCGAAGTTCATTTTTTTCTCGTCATTTTTGAATAAAGGGATGAACACATAATGCATTTTTTTAATGCATAGGTTTTCACTATGTTTTTATAAAATAAATGTGTTTTGTAAAAGTGCGATACATCTTACGGGCCGGAAAAATTTTTAAGGAGGGCCGCGGGTTGGCCACCCCTGGTTTAGAACTTAGTTATTAGAAAACCACATATGACAGTAACGTCTTAATTAATTATACAGAAACAAAAATAGAACTTTTTTAGTAAGAAATTTCTTTGATTACAATATTAATAAGGAATTATATTTTATATATATTTCAACATTTTTGATTATTAATTTTTAAACTGAAATGACAATAGAAAACAAATATAAATCACGTTTAAGTAGTAAAATGCAAATTAAAAAATAATAATTTTACCAAGAGAAAATTATTTTAAATTGTAGAAAATGTATTTCTTTTCTCATTTTAAAATTCGAATGTATCGAAATATATTGAAATACTCATTTAAAACACTGGAAAAATTACTTATTTTGAATAAAATATCATCAACAAAAAAATTTAATATTTTATTATTTTAAATGAGAATTTATTTATGCTTTTTTTATTTTACTAATGAAAGCATTTATTTAACTGGAATATAATGCTAATAATTTAGAAAACAACTTTCAATCTATAATGTAATGTATAATGTAAGAAAATAACTTTCAATCTATATATAATGTAATATACAAAATAACACATTAAAATTAGCAAAAAATATATATAAGGTAAAGTATAACTTTAATAAAAATTTTAAGAGCCATTTTTTTCTTCTTTTTTTGGGTAATAAAAATTTATGTAAGAGTTATTTAAACAGATTTCTTCTTCAGTGTTTCTTTAAAAAATAGAATTTTAAGAGAAAATATTAATTGAAAAAGAAAATTCAGAACACTGTGACCGTTTCATATTTTGATTTAAGATGACATTTAAACTCGATTACTCAACATTAAACAAAATACAAAAAAGTACATTAAATAAAGCAGTATTTTAACTACTAATTTATTTCACTTCATTTATTTCTAAAACAATGCAAACGATTTATTTACAAAAAAATAAACAAATGTTCTCGTGTTATGATTTCGATAACAAAAACAATTCCTATTCGAGTTGCTTTTTAATCAGAACTTGTTCTTTCAGTTAATTAATCTATTAAAATCTATTTTAATTAATTAATCTCTAACAAAACTAAGAATACATTAAATAAAGTAGGATTTTAACTAGGAATTTATTTCACTTCATTTATTTCTAATACAATGCAAACGATTTATTTATGAAAAATAAATGTTCTTGTGTTATGACTTCGATAACAAAAACAATTCCTATTCCAGTTGCTTTTTAATCAGAAACATTTATTAAAACTTGTTCTTTCAGTTAATTAATTTAGTTTTCTTTTCTTTAAATTTTTTTCTTTTCTTTTTACAAAATAGAAATTCAAGAAAAATATTAATTTGAAAAGAAATTGCAGAACATTGTGTCCTTTTCACATTTTGAGGAAGATTTTGATTTAAGATGGCATTTAAACACCATTACTCAACATTAAACAAACTTACGACTACATTAAATAGAGCAGCATTTTAAACTGGGAATTTATTTCACTTCATTTATTTCTAAAACAATGCAAACGATTTATTTAAAAAAAAAAATGTTTTCGTGTTATGACTTCGATAAAAAAAACAATTCCTACTCGAGTTGCTTTTAATCAGAAACATTTATCAAAACTTGTTCTTTCAGTTAATTAATCTAGTGTTCTTTTCTTTTTTTTCCCCCCTTCTTTTTGATAGATGGAACTCTTACTCGTTTGAGACGATTCTCAAAAAAGAAGATTTTTTTAAAGTCTTTCGTCAAAAGATACCGCTTTGGAGCTTCGAGAACGAAAGGGAATCACATTTTTAGACGACAGCTTGGGGGGAAAAAAAAAAAAAAAAAAACACCATGACAGAGAAAGAAAAAAAAAATGAAAAATAAGATGAAAAAAAATGAGCAGTTGGGTGCTGTTTCCCTCTCTCATCGTTAAGTGAAAAACTATCTGTTGCTGAAAGAGGCTGTACCAGACGATACTAAGCTCTTCTGTTTTTTCTCAAAATTCTCTCCCCCCCCCATCCCTCCCTTTCTCCACATACTCCCAATTTATTTTATTTTATTTGTACACTTTTTTTAGGTGTGTTATTTTTATTCTTACTTACTCATTCGAAGAAGTTAAAACTAAGTGAACTGCTCTTTTTTAATTGGATACAAATTATTTTTAATCTGATGGGGGGAGCTTTTTTCAATTAAGTTACGGATGTGAGTAATGCCGTAAAGATAAGGCACTAGGTCACTGTTAAATCACGGTTTGGAGTGAAAAGAAAGATTGAAAAAATAACATTTATTGCAGTTGAATTTGAAACATCAGAAAATGGGCGATGCTTATGCCTTACAAACGATACAAATTATAGAGAGAAATTGTAACAAGCCTTTTTTTTTAATCATATATATATATATATATATACAGAATGATTCTAATTAAAATCCCGCTTTCAAAATGTTGTCAAAAAAGAACCACTCGTCAAAATGAGTCCAAATTTGAACTGAAGATACTCGAAGAAGGGGAAAACGGTAAGGCATCAAAATAAAGTAACGAAGTTTATGAATAGATGGCGCTGTAAGTGGTCTAAAGAAAATGAATTCGGCTGCCAGTCATAGTTTGAATCGACCTGACAACGTATTTGGCACGAGTTGCGCATTCAACCCACTGTAGTGTTCCATGTGCTAGATTGGAGGAAAGGACTTTCGAGTCATTCAACAGTAGTGACACTGTGAGTGAAAAGCCCATCCGCCACGGCAAAGTAACTTTTTTTTTAAGCCATACTGTTTCCCCCTTCTTCGAGTATCTTCAGTTAAAATGTTAACTCATTGTGACAAGGGGTTCTTTTTTGACAGCATTTTGAAAGTGGGACTTTAATTAAAATCACCCTGTATATATATATATCACTAGTATCAATTAGGTCGATGGACGATTAATCGATGCCTATAAAGTATCGATATTTGTGTAGCTTACCTCAGAGGACTGTTGGAGGGAAGGAGATAGTTGCATTTTACATTTCCTTGAATAAATTTTTAAATATTAGAACGTTTCTTCTGTGTGCGGAGGGTCTGCCATTTTTTGACGATTAATACATAAAAATGGCAATGCCAAAAGCAAAGGTATAAAAGCAAGTGAGATCTAAAGTTTTTTTTTTTTTTATTTATATAAGTGTAAAAGTAATCATAAAAGATATAAAATATAATGCGACAAACTATATAATTAAGCCCAACTCGTGGGCTATTCTTGGAGGTGTTAGAGAAAGGGATTGTTGGGGAAGACAATGCAACGCAGAAATTTGTAAATGCTATAATGACCGAGATATTGTAAAACGTATTAAGATCCATAGATTAAACTGGGCTACCTATGTATTTAGAATGAATGGTTTAACCCTGCAAAAAAGGCTCGTATTGGCAAAGATACAGGGACCAAGAGGAAGTGGACGACCCAGGTTGCGATGGATAGACGCAGTTGAGAAGGATTTTGCTGTGCTAAAGGTTATAAATGGGAGGATCCTGTCACTCAGAGGAATGCATGGAAATCTCTTCAAAGCAAAGCCTTGGTCCACTCTGGGCTGTCGTGCTATTGATGATGATGGTTTGGTGTGGTTTGTCGCTCTACGACCTTGTGCACACGAGGGCTAAACAGACCGGGACCTACAGTTTAACGTGGATTCCGAACCACTCACACACATCCATGCCACCGCCACGATTCGAGCCTGAAGCCTGGGACACCAAAGGCCAGAGCGCTAGCCACTTTGCTATTGATGATGATGCGATGATAGGAAAGCGGCTCATTTCATTTGAACGAAACAAAAATATCATTCTGTTATAACATAGCCTTGATACAACGATTAAAAATAAAATAAAACTTTTTCACAAATACTTTATACATTAATTATGTAAAAAGCAAACAAAATTCTACATCCCAACTTCGAAGCAGCTGATACATTATTGAGCAGAATCGTTGTTTAAAATAACGTGAAGAAAAAAAAAAAGGCATAAAAATGGATGGGAAAACAAATTATTATGTTTTCCTATCATTACATTTAAATAGTATAATACAGTGTGCCGTCACAATATCATTAAGAATGCAAGACGTGCTCGCATATGCATTCATTAATCAGAGAGCATAGAATAACGCATTCAATATTTACATGGCAGACATCATCGGCCAAGCTGCAGTCCATTTGTTTTTCGTCCCATGAATGTCTGAGGACAGCTGGCGAAGCGTGACGAACGACGGAGCCCTAACCAGTTCCACACAAAGGAGATTACGTAGTTATAACCAGCAATCGTTCACCTCGCTTCCAGCTGGTAGAGTCATCTTTAAATGAATGATTCTTCAATGGAAATCGCGATGAATGGGCTAATTAAATGTCATCGATTGCTAATACCGGGTATATATCTGACTTGTGCCCCAATGGTAACGTACAGTAGGGCCTAAATTAGAATCCGCCATCGTAATCAATGCTTTTAAGAGAAGGGGATACTCTATAGATATTCGGCGGTCTGATAATCGATTGGATAGTGCTCTGGCTTTTGGTACCACAGGCTTCAGATTCGAATCCTGGCGGTGGCATGGATGGTTGTGAGGGGTTCGGAAACCACGTCTAATTCACGTCCCCATCTAATTAACCAAAAGTATCATAATATGACCGTAGAGTGAAAAACCAAACTATGGCCATTGTGACGTAGAATCATTCTCTAAATGAATGATCTTCAATGGAAATCGCGATGAATTGGCTAATTAAATGTCACATGCATCGATTCCTAATATCTGACTTGTGTCCCAGTGCTAACGTACATCCATACATCAGTGGTGTACTTGACCTGAGGTCCTCCGACACTGGAACGTTAGATATATAGCAGATTCAGCGTTATCTAGGTTGCACCACCAGGATCTAATACAGCAGG
The DNA here is from genome assembly GCA_021605075.1 of Caerostris darwini. Classification (NCBI taxonomy): domain Eukaryota; kingdom Metazoa; phylum Arthropoda; class Arachnida; order Araneae; family Araneidae; genus Caerostris; species Caerostris darwini. The sequence goes on along the minus strand of BPLQ01013634.1, from coordinate 581,267 downwards.
GGTTAAATTAGAATCCACCATTATGTTGTTATAATGCAGCTGGCAAGACAGAGACAGTTCATTTTCATGCCATCAGCAAGGGCTGCATCGCTGTCACTCACTTAGAATTACAGTGTAGCTTGGGGTACGCGAGTAACGCGAGTAACCTAGGGTCTAATACATTGTACCCACAGTATGTCAATTAAATTTTTTTTAAATGCACTGAGTGGCATTTGCACCTTTGAGTCGAATCTAGCGGCCTGATCGCCAATTAGCTAACTCTCTGGCCTTTGGTACCACAGGCTTCAGGTTGAAACATACTGGCGGTGGCATGGATGTTTGTAAGGGGTTCGGAATCCACGTTAAACTGCAGCTCCCGGTCTAATGAGCCCGACGCGCGTTGAAAATGGCCACAGAGCGACAAACCAAACCAAATCACGTCAAAACCAACTATAGTACACTCTGACGAAGCTATTTATTGTATCCATACGCAATGTAAACAAGAAAAACATTCAGTTCAATTTTTGCTAATCGGATTTTTTTTTTTTTTTACTCATAAAATTATGTGTAATGTTTTGGTAGCGGAAATTTCGATATCCTTGACCACTTCAAACTGTTCCCATTGATTTTTTTTTATTATTTAATTTCTTTTCAAAATTATTCTTATTGTGATATTTAAATTTCTTTAAAAAAATTTTCCTGTTATTATTTTCCTGGTATATATTTTTCCTTCTCTTTTTTTCCCCCCTGAAATTGAAAGTACCCGCAGTTTGTAAGAGTTATAAAGGATAACCCGCACAATCGAATGCTTTCGGCAGAATATATTACATTCTGTACAGAACTTATTTTACTTCTCAAGCATTTTTAACTAGTATATTATCCTCCATAAACTACTGCACATAAATACATGCTAGTTAAAGTTAACCAAATTGAACTTTTCTACCGAACCAACTCGTTCCAAAACTGTTCCTACATCCCACACCCTACCAGCACACATGCAAGTTCAACCGCAAAATCTGCATAAAACGTGATCAAGCATTGTGCCTCTCAACAAAAAAAATTTTCCCAATTATTTCCAATTAAAAAATGAAAAACCTAGTATTCAGCATGGGGTCCCGCGTTCTTTTTTTCTCTCAACACATTATTCTCTCGCCACCCCCCATTTTTTTCCCGCCAAGAAAGGTCAGAGCTGCGGGTTGTTCACCTTTCAGAAGAAAGAAGGAAAAAAAAAATCATTGTTGTGTGTTTTTTTATAGCACGAGCGTCGTGTGTGTAAACAGACAGCAGTTATCCGTGACGTCGCAGCGGCGCGCGCACCATTCCGCTCAACTGCCTCTTCACTCACCTGCGCCGATGCAGCGGCTCATCAGCGAATCGGTGGGGGCGGAAGGAAAGAGTGCATCATCCCCATCCAATTAGGGCGGAGTCCTGTGTACACAAGACACTAACCGGGCAATTAGGATTCATAAGGATGACAATGGATTTCCGGTCCATAATTAAAACATCATGTTTGCGGATGGATGCTTCATAACAATGGAACAAATGCAAAATGCTCAGAAAATTCAACTTCATTGTCATAACTGATGGAGGATTGGTTTAGCTTGTCGCTCTACAATCATTTTGTGCACATTTTGCGCTCGTTAGACCGGAACCTACAGTTTAAAGTGGATTCCAAACCCCTCACGCACATCCATGCCACCGCCAGGACTCGAACCTGAAGCCTGTGATATCAAAGGCCAGAGTGCTAGCCAATTGGCACTAAGCCGCAACGAAGATAGCGAGACATATGAATCTCCACGTTTATCGTATCAGTGATGGCAGCGGACGCCACCAGGGAATTCGAATCTAGGTCCTTCTGCACGCCAGCTGCGTATGTAATTTTTTTTCTCTGCGTATAACATCGGTGAGCCTCATTATGTCACTTATGTATCGCACAAACATGGATAATGAGAGGATGACAGTGCCTTCCGGAAGGACCTTTATGGGTAACTGCCCTGCATTTACATGTCATATGTGAGAAAACGCGAAAAACTCCTACCCAACAGCCCGGCTATCGATGCAAGACGATAAGAAGTCTGATTGGGCTCCGTGACGCTCTATGGTCATACGACACCGGGACCTGCGGCTCAAAGTGGATTCCGAAACACTACAAACATCCATGGTACCGCCGGCATTCGAACCCGCAACCTGGGTGTCAGAGTTCCAGCCACTCGGCCATCAGGACCCAAAATTCGAATTCAAAATTAAAGATGTTCAGCATCTTGCCTTGTTCGTCGCACTACTTGGTGAGAGTTTTCAGAGTTTTCTCCCATAAGAAACGCAAATACCGGGTAGTGCCTCCCTAAAAGTCATCCCGAAAGGCACTGCCCTCCTCCACAACTGAAGTTATCGCACTCACCCCCCCCCCTTCTCTCTTTCCATGATACTACACGGGTTCTTGCGCTTGGTTTAGATGTTGCTGTCTACCAAGTGGATTAAGGAGAAAAAAATCAGAAAACAATTTAAAATGTAGCATTTTCTTAAACACGGTTGCTTCTAATAATCCATCCTTCCATCGTATTAAAAAATAAATAAAAATAAAAAAAAAAAGACTATCCCACACACAGTTTTTAACACATAAACCCTGCACTTTGAGGTCTAACAAAATTTTAAAAAAAGCAATAGTCATCATCAAATGATTGACTGGAGAAAACCCCATAACATTAGCATTATCCATGGAATCCGGGAAACCCGTTGACCTACAAGCAGATATCCCCGAATTACCGCTCGCGTTTTTATGCTCGCATTAGAGGATTCCCCGGTGAGGCATGATTACGGAGAAATGACCCCATTCGTTCTGAAACGGAAACCTCTTCTATGCCAGAGATAAAAACGAAAGCACTGAAATGCATGACTCAAGATAAAATGCCTGGCCATAATTTCATTCGCAATTAAAAATGAAAAAACTGATGGTAAATATAGAATTTTCAGTTTTAAATATCGATTTTTTTTCTTCCCAAGATGTTATTTTCTTTTATTTAAAAGTATATCGTTCATAATAAATTCCATTCCAGTTATTGCAATTTTTAAGTTAACCATGCTTCCTCCAACACACTGGCAAAAAAGCCCCCTGTAGCGTTTAAAATAAATAGCCAGTCGGCCTCGAGACTCTCACCCAAGAGGAAGTACAGAGCTACCTTGTGCTGTCGCTAAGAAAGGTTTAGTTTGCCTACAGTGGAGCCTGAAGAGCCGCGTGTCCAGCGCTATGGTGACACAGGTTTTGGGTACTACAAGAAACTTTATAACATTCAATAGCCAAAAGAATACATCAAAGTTTGAAAATTCTATTCATAAATGAAGAATGAAGTATTCGAAACACAATAAGAAGCACTCTACAGCTCAATAGGCACCGGAAAATGCCAAAAGTGATAAATGTGAAACTTCAAGGAAAAGAAATTGATCAATGCACTACGAGTACTTATAACTATTGGATATGCAAATGTGCTTCAAAACCACACTACAAAAACACTTAAAAAAAAGCCAAATTCTCCAGAAAATTCCTGAAGACTAACGTCATTCATGAAGCATTTCAAGAGTTAAGGGGCCCAAACCACCATTTTCCGCCAAAATTTGAAATGGAATTTTATTTGCTTGACCCTCATTTTCGGATAACGTCAGACTCCTAACCATGTAACATCATGCTCACACGTGATAAAATCTTTTTTCTTTATTTATAATTAAATAGTTCCATTCACGTCCGGAAATAAAATAATAAATGTTTTCAAGACGAATTCCACACAAAGATTACAAAAGCAAAAGCGCAGTGATCGATATTCCAACATTCGGCAGGCAGAGCAAGTCGATTTGGAATTCTGAAATCAAGATGGCTGCAAACAGCGGTCTGATAACATCGGAACAAACGAGCCCATATAGAAGAAGAGATAACTCTGTTTCCTTTCATCGGCCGAGGGGGTGGTCGCATCTGCAAACGATATTATTAAGGGCGAATGCCAGACAACGCCCTGACAACAACATCCCATTCACAGTGACGGTTGCAGACAGGAGATGCTATTACTTCGATGAATTAACCATTAAGTTAATATATAGGTCAAAGATGAAGTGTTATTGGATGGGGAGTATTTTTCTGGTTCCGGACAAAAACACTAAAATGAAGGTGGGGCTTTAACTATACAGAATTAAATATTAACTATTTCCCAGTTTTAGTATTGCAGTGGTCCATTTTTTACTGCCAATAAATCAAATATAGAAAACAAAACTTTATAATTTTTTTTTTTTTTTTCTTTATAACTTTAATCACTTTGTTTTCCACTTAAAGAAATATTTTTAGTGAAGTTTTTTAAGCTGCGATTTCCGAATTTATATTCAGATCAATAGGTTACAGATCGAATTTTGAGATCCGCCTCTTTTTAACCGAAATTTTCGGAATAAAAAAAGATATTGTTCCGCTGGAAATAAAGAGTTCGCTGTAATTGAAGTGTTCTTTGGTTGATACATTTTTTTTTAAATATAGGGCAATATTGAGTAATGAAATATATCGAATATAATGAAATAATAATCTATAAAATGAAATATATCTATACTACTTTGTATAAAGAGTAAGACCAGTTTTCAATATAAAATACCCGGGGCTTATGGAATTTCAATTTTTTTCTTTTTTTTTTTCTTTTTTAGGTTGCTGGCACTGTCCTTGACATCTGTGTGAAATTTCATGTCAAAATATTTATGAGTGCTTGAGCTACGCTTGGTATTGTGAGACGCTAAAACTGATTCCGGCGATTTTGGAAATGTCTGAATTCATTGAGCAAAGAACTTGCATTCAATTTTGTTTGCTTAAACGTGTAGAATGTTCCAGAAGGCATTCGGTGAGCATTCCTATATCTAAAAGAAATGTTTACAAGTGGTATAAACAGTTCAAAGAAGGCAGAGAAAGCGTTGAAGACGAAGAGCCCTATGGTCGACCCTCCATCTCAACCGATGAAGTTCACGTCCAAAAAATTAAAGATTGTGTGCTTGCAAACCGTCGATTTAAATTAGTGACCTTGCTTGAATTTCAAAAGTATCGGTCCATTCCATTTTGAGCCTCAAATGCGTCAAATCTCTATGGATATCGAAAACACTGAATGCGCCAGCTCACACTGCATTGATTCTTCGTGACTTTTTCGCCAAAATTGAAATCCATATTGTTCCACAACCACCGTATTCGACTTCTGGCTATTCCCTAAACTCAAAAGACCACTCCAGGGACACTGTTTTGAGTCGAGTGAAGAGATTCAACGTGAATCGCTCGCGCGCTTTGAAGGCCATCCCTACCAATGACTTTTGAACATGCATTGAGGATTGGAAAAAATAATGATAAGTGCATCGTGTCCGGAGGGGATCACTTTGAAGGCGATGAAATGAATTTGGAAGAGAGATAAAGAGTTCTTAAAAAATAATAAGTGGTCTTACTTTTTGGGCACAGTACTATGAAATATTTCTAACGTATGAGAAACAATGTTTGTTTAAGACTTCACATTGTACAATCGTTCCAACCCATCACAGTATATTATGTTCTTTTCCTTACTGCACAATTCGATTTTATATTTCACATAATTTACTAAGATTGTAAATGATTTAAAGATTATTTAGGAAAAAAATGTATCACACAAACTTTTCAGCAAATTCATGCTTAGAAAGGCAATTAATTAATTAATTCTTCCTGAGAAAATTTTGAAATTAATACTCGCAAAACAAGCAACCGGTGACACACACACAAATAAATAAATGGTAAAATATTAAAAAATTAAATTTCATATGAGTTAAATAATAATTTACATTAAATATATCGAAATAATTTTAATATTTTACTCTACTGTACGTAAATCTAATCTTACAGAAAAAATTATTCATCAATTGGTCTTATTAACTTGAAAAATAATTTTTTTGTCTACAAATCCAATTTACTCAAACAATTCACACGCATAAATATTATTTTGCCCTTTTTTTTCACCCACTCATTTCTCATTTATTCTTTTATTATTATTTTCTTTTGTTTATTTAATGAATAAGATATATTTAATATTGCACGAATAAAAATACCACAAATATGCTTTCAAAATACATAAAATGCAAACCTTTTTAGAGTTAGACACATGGAAGGTATCAATTCAGATTGGCTTACCTGAAAAGAGAAAAATAAATAATAATAAAATACATGTCATAACAACAGATATAAATATCTACGCTAATAGTAACTAAATTCTTTTAATTTCATGCAACAAACAACAAAATATATTTTTTATCAGGTTCATTGTAATAAATAATAAAATACTGAAGGACAAAAAACGTTATCCAATATCACGATTGCATTCATAAACAATTCAATAATCCTGCAGTGCGTCATGTTGGTTATCCAGGGAGAGTTTTGTAAAACAATTTGTTAGAAAAGAAGGAAAGAAAAGTGAACAACGAAATTGTTAAACTTACTATATAACTTTGTCTAAATAGATAGTATACACTATACCAGGGGTCTCCAAACTTTTTAGCTTTAGGACCATACTGTTTACTCTAGTAAGTACCAAGGGCCAAAACCGTATTAATTTTTCTGCCATTTTCTATAATTTCTAGACCAGTCGTCGAGTACGCGCTCTGAGCGAGCATACGCTTGCTAACTACAAACTATTGTCAGTGAAAAATCACAATTACATAAATCTCATTAGTATTTTTTTGCAAGTGGATAGCCCGCGGTTTCATTCGCGTTCATTTAGCTTTTCCGTTCCTGGGTGATTTTTAGGATAAAAATCACATGTTCGATTCAGGATATATACATTCCAAACATCGATATACCTACATATGCGATACTCTTTACCCAAACATAACTACCGAGGGTAAGCGCGGGATGTTCACTAGTTTATAATGTTAGTAGGATTCATTTCAATTATTTGTTATGCTTAAGTTAAATTTTCCGCGTATTATGCTTTTCATTAAGCTTTACCTAGCAAGTAAAAAAAAAACCGAGTTACTGTCATTCTGTGTTTTTTTTTTTTTTATCCAACTTATTACAGCAACAATAAGCTATTCGCTGTCGCGGGCCGGATTTTTATCTGAGTTTGTTTTGTACTATTTTTTTCAATTCCTTCTATTAGCACACACTCTCCCTACATATATATCTTGTTCACATTTTCAATCGTTCATAAAATACTTTTTATTCATCCACTCACGTTCAAATACATTTTTTTGGAACTTGTAGTGGAGGACACTGGATGTTAATACGGTTTCCCCCCCCAAATATTAATTAATTCATTCAATTTAATTAATTAATTTTAGTTCTTTTTTTTAGATTTAAGCCGCATCTATCTACCTATAGATGGCGCCAGAAAGACTTAAAAAAATGAATGAACATTATTTATAAAGGACTTTCTGCAAAAGAGTGAAAAAAAAATAGAAATTGACTTAAAATTTTTTTTTTTAATATATTACTTGTTTTATAGTTAAATTTGGTTTGACTTGACATGAATGGTGCTTTGAGATGTGTGGTCGCTAACGCTGCTTTATCTCAATTTATCCGGGAACTGATTATTATTATTATTATTTTAAATATAACAGACAAAACATTTTGGCAGAAGTGAAAATGAAACCCCCATAAAGGAAGGACTCTAAAACTGGAATTTCCAGAAATCCTTGCCTACGACGGCATAAAAATTCCTTTTAAAATACAAGAAAATATAAACATGAAGAAACAACAAGTTAGAAATACAAGAAAAGTTGCTTGCACTTTCTAACAACCAGAACAATAAAAATAAAAGAAGTAAATTTGAACACGAAAGAAATAGACAAAACTGCTGGAAGCATAAACAAACAATAGATTACAACATTTTAACAGTTGAACGGTTTATTTGGTTTTCAGAAATTATTTTTTTGTTGCTAATACGCATCAAAAGCATGATAAACTAATAAACACACGTACTTTTTTTACGTTATTCATTTTATATCTTTAATTTTTGTTGAAAACATCATCATAAAAAAACTATTAATCGTAACATAAATTCATTTACAAACTATTATAAAAATCAATCTCAACTCAAAAATAGTACATCAATTTGAAACCCAAAAAATGTCTTGATCAACTTGAAAATGTTAAAAAAGCATAATAAACTAATAAACACACGTACTTTTTTTAGGTTATTCATTTTATATCTTTAATTTTTGTTAAAAACATTACTATTATGTCATAAAAAACTATTACTCATAACATAAATTCATTTACAAAGTGGTATAAAAATCAATTTCAGCTCAAAGATAGTACACCAATTTGAAACCCGAAATTCAATTTAAAAATGTGATTCGGTAACATTTCTTAGAAGGGGATTGTAGGGGGAAAAAACAAGTTATCCTTATTAGTTAGTCTTATTTTTTATCTGAATTTGTATTAAGCTATTTTTTTTTTTTTTTTTAAAGTTAAATTTGGTTTCTACAAATTATCTTTTTTGTTGCTAACGTGCATCAAAAGCATAATAAACTAATAAAGACACGTAAATGTTTTAGGTTATTCCTTATATATCTTTCATTCTCGTTAAAAAATTTACTATTATGTCATAAAAAATTGTTATTCACAACATTTTTTTTTCTTTCTAATGGAGCTGGCAAACACAAACAGCCTGGTCTTAGATGCCTTAAGGCAAGTGCTGCACAGACGTACTCACTTTGTATTACCCAGGGATGCGTGTCACTTGAAGATAAGCCACGGACGCGGAGTCACAATGCCCCCGCAACCCTCTACGATCCTATTAGACCGGGACCTACTTTTTAAAGTGAATTCCGAACCAGTATAAACAACCATGGCACCGCCGGGACTCGAACCCGAAACCTGTGGTACCCAGCGCCAGAGCGCTAGCCACTCGACCATGCAGGCCCTTATTCACAACAAAAATGGTATAAAAATCAATTTCAACTCAAAGATAGTACACCATTTTGAAACCCCCAAAAATGTGTTATTCAAATATGATTCGGTAACATTTCTTAGAAGGGGTCGTAGACAGATAAAAATTCCAGTTATTAAAGCGTAAACCCTGTAATGATGTGGCTAATTAACCGTAAAATTTCACAGCAAGCAATTAAAAGCAGTATAATAGGTCATGGTGCAAAGATCAAATCGTGGTGGCATCAGCGAAATGGGCGTAACATTGCCCCCCCCTCTCTCTGTACATCGGAATTCTGAGAATTCCATCTGTTAATAAACGGACGAAATAGGTCATTAAGAATGTAATCAGAACTCTTCTTAAACAAAAGACCTTGAACCCTTCCTCAAGGTCATCGCGAAACGGAAGAGGCGGAATATCTCTGATCGTGATCTAATGTTTAATAAACCATTCCGTGGTTCGTCTCTGTTCTTTTTCATTAATGTGTCTCTCTCTGTGCCATCAGACGACTTCACGTCGTTGCCATCTCGCTTTAAAAAAGAACAGAATCTTCTTGGGGTTACGAAGGTTAGAGATTAAAAAAACAAAAAAAAAAAGTAATTCCAGACCAGATCATGTCGGTGGGTGAACATAACCATCACCAGATGGTACTGTCATCAATGTTTTTTTTTTTTCTTTCCATAAAAAATAAAGAGAGATTTGTGTCTGTAAAATAAATAGACTCGATTGTCAACTTTCGTTGTACTAATTACGCTCATGAAATGTTATTTTATGTGGGTTTTTTTTTTTTTTTTTTTCTATGCTTACTCAAGGGTAATAAGGGTTAGGATATTTACTTTTGCTCTCCTAATGTAAATATATATATTTAAAAAAATGCAATTTTAACAAAATATACTACGCATTTTTAAAATTTACGAAAATACCACGCAAAGAATATTCTTTTTTGGTAATCTGTCATTCTAAAAAAGATTCAGGAAGCAATTCAATAGAACATACAGTGGTGTATCCTGCATTTAATTCTTCCTTTTTTTTTTCTTCAATATATTTATATATATTTATGATATTTTTTATTAAAATTCGATACAGAAAAAAGGGAATAATATTTAAATGTAAACAATATTCAAAACTTTATTCTACTTTTATTACGTTTTCAATGAAATGACTATTTCACACTTAAGTTTATTTAATGAATGAATTGGTTACGATTGCCAATTTCTATCAGTAAATAATTGGTAAAACTAAAATCAAACACAAATTAACAAATTACAGAGAGAAATTGTAATCGGCTTTTTTTTATCATACATATACCAGGGTGATTATAATTAAAGCCCCACTTTCAAAATGCTGTCAAAAAAGAAACACTCATTAAAATGAGTTCACATTTGAATTGAAGAGAAGGGGGAAACGGTACGGCATCCAAAGAAAGTTCCAAAGTGTATGAATAAAGGGCGCTGTAAGCGGCCTAAAGAAAGTGAATTCGGCTGTCAATCATAGTTTGAATTGAAATGACAACATATTTGGCATGAGTTGCACGCTAAACAAATTGTAGCGTTAAATGTGTTTTTTGACGGAAAAGAATCATTTCCGAGTCATTCGACAGTTGTGACGCTGTGAGTGGACAGCCCATCCACCATGCTGAGGTCATACACAATGGGATGCGCAATATCAGTGGAACATTTTTTGGATGCCGTACCGTTTCCCCCTTCTTCAAGTATCTTCAATTCAAATGTGAACTCCTTTTAACGAGCGTTTTTTTTTTTTTTTTTTTTTTTTGACAGCATTTTGAAAGTGGGGCTTTAATTATAATCACCTTGTATATTTAAAACATGGAAAAAAAATTCAGTATTTCAAAATACTTTTTATAAAAAAATCAATTAAATTTTAAAGGTTAATTGCATAACATAATTTTCATACTAATATAAAAAATAAATTATAATGTAAAAATAAAATAATAATATGATTTAAAAATAATATCTAAATGTTTTATATGCATAATTAATTCATTTGTAATTTAAAAATTTTTAAAAATTAGAAAAACTTTTTTTTTTAACTACTTTAGATATATTTCCATTCATTTTTTTAAACTTTTGAGAATATTTGGCATCATTTCGAACCACAAGGAAAAAAAAACTATTCAGAAATTCACGCGTTGCATTTATGTCGCACAATAAACTAACACTAATATGAATTCCAAAATTTCTCGTTTAATTAACTATTTAAAAAATTATTTAATTAAAGCAGTTACTATCATACATAACAATGCTGAGAAAAATTATAAATTCTATAATACGTGACTGTTTCTTTAATGGAAATAATAAAGGCTAATTGAAAAGAACATGTGGTGATAAAGAATTAAAAGAAAAAGAAACCATTCCAAATAAATAAAAGAATATTTATTTGCATGGCTAATAAGTAAGTTCTTTGTTGTTCTCAAAATCCAACCACAAAAACTATCTCTTCACTTCAGTTGCATCTGTCACATTCAAAACGTGGGAGTGAATAATGAAGTAGAATAAATGTTCTTTTCTTTTTTTTTTTTTTTTAAATATATTTATATAAATCGTCTGCCTTTCGCGGATCGAAGGAAGCCAGCTGCCAGGAAATTAAACATGGAACATTGAGCTGCGGGACCGGTGCTCGAATATTTGGGTTACTGTGTTCTAGAGACAGTTCTGTAAACAATAGTAAAGGAGTTGTGACTTTATAATTGGCCAGCTGACATTAAAGAGCGTGTGTTTGTTTAGACGTTGTTGTCATATAAATAAGATTATCACTTTGAAAAGATCAAGTCATGGTATTGTTCCACGTAAAAAATAATAAAAAAAAAGAGAATGTCCTAATTTCGAATGTTGTTTTTTTTTTTTAAATTGTAAACAGATTAATTGCTTTTATTAAAACAAAAGACAATAAAACTCTATGAACTCTCCTCCATTTTAATTAGAAAAACAAATTATTTAAACAACTCAGTTAATGATATTCTCTTAAACATTTTCAGTGCCATTATTTAATACTAATTTATTCAAAATCAATCCTAAAATACAGTGTGATTATAATTAAAGTCCCAATTTCAAAATGCTGTAAAAAAAAAAAAAGAACTACTCGTTGAAATGAGATCAAATTTGAACAGAAGATACTTGAAGAAGGGCGTTGTTTCCTATTAGGATTGATTGTGAAATGAATGTAGGGAGCTTTGTTCATAGATGACAACGCTGAAGAAAACATCAACGACATATATTTAAACACAAACATATTAAAATGCTTTTTCTTAGCCATTTTTTTTTATTAACACTTTCACACAGCTTTCTTTTCTCGTATATCTGTTGCCACTCCTGAACAGAGAAACTTCCCTCTCATGGAGTTCGATCATAACGCGACAAAAGGGGAAACGGTATGACATCCGAAAAAAAGTTCCACCGATTTTTCCCATCCAGTGTGGTATGTATGACCGGTTGTCGTGGTGGATGGGCTTTCCACTCACAATGACAGCTCCACAACTGCTGAATGACTAGGAAGTCATTTTTTTCCATCAAAAAAACCGAAACAATCAAACACATTGAACACTACAGTTGGTTTCATGTGCAACTCATGCCAAATACGTTGTTATTTCGATTCAAAATATCACTGGCAGCCGAATTCATTTTCTTTAGGCTGCTTACAGCGCCCTCTATTAATGCACTTTGAAACTTTGTTTGGATGTCGTACCGTTTCCCCCTTCTTCAAGTATCTTTAGTTCAAATATGAGCTCATGGTGACGAGGGTTTTTTTTTTTTTTTTTTCCCCCCCCCTCCCCACAGCATTTTGTAAGTGGGACTTTAATTATAGTAATATAGAATTAAATAAAACAAGTAAATAAGGTGATTTTAAACAAGTAAATAATGAGAATAAGCGAAACAGGACAGAGAATAAGAAAAATTATAATTTCTTTTACTGCATAACATTTTTTGTTAAATACACTTCACTACGTTAATTATAGACTTATTAATTGGTAATATCGATTTCTTTTCATAAAGTATCCATGAAAATCGAAAAAAAATTAGAGCTTTGCTTTTATAGTATTTTTTTTTATGAGATTGAATATTAAATACATCAACTAAAAATTTTTGTTTTGGCAATTTTTTTTTAATCTTTATTATTATTTGTAATTAAATAAAAAGAATGTGACTATTCAAAGAAAATTTATACTTGAGAATACCAAGTGACTCAAAGTACCAAATTTATCTACATCCGCGCCATCTCTTATTAAAATCAGAAAGCAAAAAATATTTTTAAATTAAGAAATATTTTAAAATTAAATTAAATATTTTATAAATAGTTATAGGGCCCATAAGTAAAACATTTTCTGTCATTAAAATTTCTTTCATATCTTTATGTTACATTTTTTTGTTATAGCACTCAATAGAATTCCAAATTTCTTTTAAAATTGAATAAGCGTTCTTATAGTGCTGCCATCTATAGTAATTGAACTAAAACTAAAGTCTCTTCAAAAATAATGAAAATCACAGTTCGAAAAAATTTTTATCATGAATGAAATTTTCTGTTTATAAGGAATTCCTTTGTCATTTGAAAAAAAAATATAATAATAATAACCACACTTTTATTTACATAATTGGAAAAGAAATAGCAAAAAATATTCTGCTAAAATGCATACAGTAGTTTATTATTTTTTAATAAAATTATTATTAGCATAGCTATTTTTAATTATCATATAAATTGTTTTTTTTATTTTTATGTGCATTTATTGCCCTCCCCCAACACCCCCACCCCACCCCCTCCCCATAAAAAAAGAAATGTAAAAGCAGTATTTAAAATTCTGAAATTTTTCGATTTTATTTCATAATTCACTTCTCAAAATTCTGCATCATATAATCAAATCTACTTCTGTATATACATTCTATAGTTTAATATTTAATATTATGCCAAAAAGATGTTTATTTATTAAATTTATATACCTGCTACTATTACTTTTATCGGCCTTATAATTAAATGTATTCGCTTTGCCCAGTCTTATATTTTATTGTAGCCATATACTCTGAACAACTAATACATTCCGTATATCCATTATAATTTATGCATCATTTTTAATTTGACATCATTAAATATTCTTCCATATTACAAAGAAGGTATTTAAATTATAATACAAAATAAAAATTATCAATATATAAAATATAAAATAAATAAGTAATGCATATTTATTATATGCAAATAAGCATATTATTAAAAAAAAACTATAAAATGTAAAAAAAATATTTAATATAGAAATTAGAAAATTATACACAGGAAAGTTTAAAAGTTATAATTTATAATTCATATAAATTATAATATAAAAATAAAAATTATCAAAATATATAAACAAAACAAATAAATAATGCATATTTATTATATATAAATAAGAATATTATTAAAAAAATTATTTAACATAAAAAATATAAAATTAGCAAATTATACACAGAAAAACTATACATATGTATAATTAAAACGGAATTCAACTATGAAAACAATGAAAGCAAACTTTTTTTAATCGTGAATCTCGTGCCATTCTTAAAATATATAACTTAATGTTTCTTTTTTCGATTAAGCACAAACACACACACACAAAATCTATTTTTCTTTTACTTCACTTAGTATTTATTTGTTTTTCTTCGTAATCACTCGATAAGCATTAAATACGGCAGCATTTTAAGTATCAAGTTTAATCCATCAGGAGCAAACATAAAGAAAACAGATGACTCTTTAAAACTTAGAAAGAAAGAGTTTTGTTTAACATTTTCTTTTAATTAATCCCTATATCGTTTAAACTATGATTATTATTACTGATGGCCGAGTGGCTAGCGCTCTGGCGTTCGGTACCACAAGTTTCGGGTTCGAATTACTTGTAAACATTCAATCTAGGGCTGGAATGGGCCAACTCCGGCCTCCGAAAGGTTCTATCCGGCCCGCGGATATATATTATATATCCATCTCCTTTTCTACTTTGATTAAATATTTTTTCTTTCCTTCCTTTTTTTCGAAGGACTGGTGATCTTTTTACGTTCTCTATTTTTGTTCTACAAAATATAACTAATATCTCCCGCCCAGAAAATCAGTGCTATGTTTGTTTCATCTTATATATGTGACCAAGTGCTTTCAACTATGAACCTTAGAAAGAAATATTTCAGAAGTAGACTGACAGATGAGCATTTAGCCTCATTCCTTAGAATCGGTACATCTCCCTTCGAACCTCACTATAAGGAACTTTTAAAAATGAAATCGCAACTCCATTCATCTCATTAACACATTTAAATTGTAATACTTGTATATTGTTTTTAAAATTTTAGAGCAATTTATCTTGGCCCGCCAAACTTTTCTTTTCGACTTTTTGGCCCGCGATCGAAAAAGTTTGCCCATCCCTGATCTAGGGGTAGGGTAGCGTCCGTAGCTTATCTTCCAGCTGCATGTGCCTCTTGGGTAGAGCTAAATGAATAACCCTGGTACAGTCCACATGACAGGCCTTCTTCAAGTCTAGTTTGTATTGGGTCGCTCGCAAGGAAATGGTCAACACGACCTAGTCCTCGACGTAATTGAAGAAACTTCCATATGTATACTATTCTATGTTACTTTTATTTAATTTCTTATACTCTATTAATTGCTGATACAAATTATATTTATTAAATGAGTAATAATAATGTATTAATTATATTTGCTAATAAATGAGCAGTAACACAAGTCCCAAGATTAACTGTCTCTTTATTGCCAGCTGCATTAGAACAACAACAGCATTCAATCCTTCTCTATATCCATCCAAATAGAGACACAAAACTCTTTTAATTTGATTGTATTCGTAAATCAAATCAGAACTCCTACACATGATCCTTCCCGAGGTGTAAGAAGATTCTGCTACATAAAACACAACGCGTCGCCCCCTTTCTTTCGCAGAAGCGGCCAATTATGTTCCATTCGAAGGAGACAAGAAACACTACACCCCCACCACCCTCGCAGAATCTTATCAGGAGGAGCACGTGCTCGACAGGATGGTCATTTGTCCGAATCGGAGAGGGGTCAATACGTCTCTACATTGTCGCCATGGAAACCAGTGTCTCTGGTGACAGAGGAAGTAAGGAGAGGAAGAGGGTGCACCTCCCCCCTCCCCCTCCACCCACGCAGATGTTCGACATGATGGGGAGGAAGCGTCTCCTGGTTCCTGTCCATTGTAATGAGCAGAGAGATAAGGACGTGCAGAGAGGCTCGTGGCTCTAGGGCGACGACACAAACCAGAGATGCATCTGCGCATTCGATCTCATGGCATGCGTGCCAGAGCTAATGCATGCCTTTTTGAGTCTCGTTTGGTGAAGAAGTCATATTCAAAAGTAGGGGGGGAGATAGGTGCTGTAGGGGGTTGAAATGCATAAGCACTTTCCATAATGGCCCGCGAAGTCAAGATAAAATGGCAGGATGTTATGCAGTTTGGATGAGATTGAACTGTTGGCAGGGCTGAACTTCAATAGTTCAATTTCCGCCCTGTATAGGCGTAAAAACATGCGAGGCATTACGAGGGAAAAGTTACATATTAAATGAAGATTGTGAAAAGGAAATCATCATCCTCAATAATAGCACGACAGCCCAGAGTGGTCCAAGATTTCCTTTGAAGAGATTTCCGTGCATTCTTCTGGGTGACAAGAGTCCTCCCATTCTTAACCTCTAGTACAGCAAAATCCTTCTCAACCGCGTCTATCCATCGCAACCTGGGTCGTCCTCTTCCTCTCTGTCCCCGAGGCTTTGCCAAATCGAACCTTTTTACGGGGTTTACATCATACATTCTAAATACATGGGCAGCCCAGTTGAATCTATTGATCATAATACATATTATAATATATGAATCTTTATAGTATTTATTAATGTCTGCGTTGTATCGTCTTCACCAACAAACACTTTCCTTAACTAATCCAAGAGTAGCCCTTAAAGATCTTGGTGAAAAGGATACATGTTTTAATATTGTACATCATAAAAGGATATAGGTCTCTTATTGTAGTATAAAAAAAGTATTGTAGTTATTGTAGTTTCATAATATAAAAAGCTCCCTCCCACCAAACTTTCATTCCTTTCTATCATTACGGAGATCCTTGGCAGCGTGGCGGCCACTAGCTCCTTCATTGTAAAATGTTGAAACATAGCGGTGGTCTCCTGCCCTTTGAGTTAATAAGCAAAATAGATAATTAAATGCCCCTTTTTTAAAAGAGAATTGTTTATTTAATAAAATTATAAAATGAAAAATATCAAAAATGTAGATGTTGATGAAATCAGTTGCATGTAATAAAACAGAATGAGCAAAGGTCGAATTAGGAGAAAAAATAGCTTAGGAGAAAAGCGAACTTTTTTCATCTAGGCAGTTGTAAGGAATTCTTTTAAAATATTTAGAACAGTGCGAGGTCTTTTGCTATGTTTGCGGGAAGAAATATCATAATCGTCATTTTGTAGGGTATTTAATACAGGGTTATTAATGTTTCGCATATCATTATAGAATTGAGTAGAAATTTTGAGAACAAATTGTCTTAAACTTGGAATCGAGAGAGCTCGTCTAATATCGTCATTACGAAAGTACCAGGGTGAATTCGTTAACATTCTGTGTTCTCAAGCCTTTGAATAATTTCAAAATTTGTACGTGAAACAGAACCCCAAACTGGGCTTGCATAAGCTAATACTGGACGAAGATAACAGAGATATGTTAGGATTTTGAGATTAAGAGGTAAAGGATATAGGTTTGAACAAGTTTAATATTTTACATCTTAACTGTACCTTTTAAATGTATGGTTTGTCTTGGTTTAGCCTTTTTGAATTCTTAAAAGGTATTTTTAAAACCTACTTAAAGTATGATATAAAGATTTATGGTGCTTGATGGCGAGTGACTGGCGCTCGGTGCCACAGGTTTCGGGTCCGAGTAACGGCGAGACGTTTGTGAGTGGTTCGGAATCCACCTTAAACCATAGATCCAAGTCTAATATGGCTGTAGGGCGTGCGGCTGACAACACTACGCCGTAAAAAGAAAACTTCTGTCTCGAAATCTGCCAGATCTGAACCCTGATAAATTCCAGTAAAAGATGGATTGTCCATTTGCAATCCCTTTTCACAGAATTGAAACTATTTTTCACCAGAAACCGTTTTACGAATTACTTTCACTTTCATCTCTCTCGCGAAAAGGAAGTATACGCTTCCGTTGCGCAGTTAATTTCTTCAAATGGAGTAATTAAATTTAGGATGCATTCCACTTCATATCGTTTCTGGTTAAGTTTTCTAATTAAAACAACCGATTATAAAAACTTATTATTAATAAAATCAATTCATCCGAGGTTTCGCTTTAGTGTGAAACTAATAAGTCATGGAAGTACTACATATAATGCATGATTACAGGATAAAAAAATCTCAGAATTTCGTACCGTTTATTAAAAATAATAATGTATAAAGCGTAAATTCCTAGTACATGAAAAAGTCAAGGAATGAAGTTATAAATAAACATCAGAATCGTATTACAGAAAGTCAATTTAATGATGATATTTTGTTTCTCCTTTCCCCTAATTCTACTGAATTTTTAACTTAAAATTCTTTTTTTTTTTTTTAATTTTTCAACTTACTTTTATTTAATTTAAGTATTTTTATTTAACTTTTCAAAGTATCATTTTTTTTTTTTTTTTTTTTTAAATTTTTAGAAACTTTACTTTTTACCATATACTAAAATGTAAGCAGCCAATTAATAATCATAAATTTTTTATATGAATTTCGCCAGTTGCCTATTAATTTTCCATTCTTCACGCCAGTACTTAAGGCAGAATGGCGGCCAATTGTAATGGTGAGGGAGGGACATCAGTGGGCCTTTTGGAACAGCCAGCCAAAGGGTGTTGAGGAGATAAACACTACCTTTCGGAAGAATTTTTTGGCGTGACTACCTCACATTTGCGTGTCGTATGGGAGAAAACTCAGAAAAACCCCACAAGGAAGCCTATTTATCGATGCTTTACAAACATTGTCACACTTGCCATCGAGCATCCTCGTTTTTGAAAGCCGTGATTGCAATGGACGCCGTCAGCGGATTCGACATTCAGCCCTGCTGCACCCCAGCTGCGCACGTTGTCACTGGGCCACGAGTCGTGCAAATGTGATATTCGATAAAAATGTTCATCAAAATGGATTGTAAACTGTTAGGAAAATGTCGCATCTTTCATTTTCAACCTATTTTTCTTTTATTTATTTATTTTTAGTATATTTTACTTTAGAAAAGAAAAATAAATAGTACTTTTTTTTTTAATTTTATTGTCTATTAAAATAAAAAGAAGAAGAAAAGAATATTTCTATTTCATTCAAATAGTTTTTCCGGATTTTGTAAAACAAATTTCTTTTAAAGGAACCAAAAAAAAAACATTCGAAAACATTAAAAGTAAATACAGAAATACAAGCTGCGAAATGAACAAAAGGCATACAAAGAAACACAACGATCTCGCTGAAAAGAAGAAACCCTTTTTTTAAAAAAACACACCCAGAGGTTAAGAGACACAGAAGAAATGTTGAATTTCGAAGCAGCCAGAAGTCTGGCGATGTATAAATAAACACTGAAGGGGGGAAACAGACGGCAGGGAATGTTCGTTCGTTCAACGGACTCTCCTCTCATGATGAGTAAGTAAGGATTAGTACCAAGCGCTAGGGAATTGACGCCACACTGCAACTACATGAACGAATATATATATATATATATATATGAGTGTGTGTGTGTCGTTGTTGTTAGTTGTGTTTTACACAACAAACAACGTAACACATTGTACACATTGTGTGGTGGCATGTGTGGTTTGTTGTGTTAAAATTGTGTGGTGCAATGTGGTACAGAGCAACAGACTTTCCGTAGTATGGTGTTGAATTTCAAAACTCGAAAACAACAACACTAATATATGTTGTTGTTTCTTATCCCAATTGGTGGGCATCTGGACCAAGCCCACGAACCCGTATGGACTCATAGTTGAAGGGAAAGGGGGCAGCTTCTGTTGGGATGGAGCACCCGTAGGTAGAAGTCTGACTTGGCTCCGAGACGCTCTTACAATCATAGGAGACCGGGACCTACGGTTTAAAGTGGATTCCGAATCACTACAAACATCCATGGCACCGCCGGGACTCGAACCCGAAACTTGTAGTACTGAGCGCTAGCCACTCAGCCATCAGGTCCCGTTCTACCGGAATAGATGGCGAGAGGATTGAATCTTAACAAATAATTGTTCTGTTTACAAATGTTGGGCGCAGGGCTACTACTACTACACCACACCACATCACTGTGCCTAGAGTTGAGTGGCCCCTTTACAGTTCGGGAAGGATGTGGGCGAGAAGTCTGATCGGGCTACGTGACTTCTACGATCATGTCAGACCAGGACCTATAGCTTAAAGTGGATTCCGAACAACTACAAACATCTATGGCACCGCCAAGACTCGTACCAGAAACCTATAGCGTCAAGCGCCATCAGGCATTTAATCAATATAATATATTAATATTAATAATTATAATTATAATACATTGTTTAATTATTACTAATTAATAAAATAATAATAATAGATAGATAATTGCGTTTCAGCATCGCCATTCACACATCCAATTACCACTTCTCACAGTTGTTGAATAATTCAAATAGCAACTTGTACGAATCATCGCACAATAGAATATTATAATCAATTTTAATGTGAAGAACAATTCCCTTTATTAAAACCTTTCCTATGAATTAAGCAAAACGGAGCCAACTGTTTTCCCGCTGTTCCTATGAGCCCTTTAATGAATTATTTTTCCCAACAAAACCTCGTTCATCATATACGCTTGCCTTTTTATGACGTCATCCAATCATTCTACGCTATCTCGTGTAATTATCATTATCATTATTACTTTTATCATAGCAGCTTGAGACAGATAATGTCGTTCTCTCATTTTGCTTTCGAATTCTAATTAGAATGTGCCTGCTGTGAGGGGTTCGTTTTTGCCTCACATTTTGCAATTATTATTATTATTATTCATTTATTTATTTAATTTTTTTTTTCTATAAATGAAAAACAAATGTGAGTCAATTAGACTTTCCAAACATCTAATAGTCCACGTTGCATTCCTTTTTGACAGATTCATCGTTACGGTCCACACGTTGAGCAATTCACAATGTTACGAATTGTTAATTGTTAACCTTATTCAGCATTTTTAAGGCATCGAAGACGGGTCGCTAATTGTATCGAATTTCTAATTAGAATTCTTTAAATAAAGGAATTTTAATTAAAATTTTTAATTTAAATGAATTGTTATCGAAGTTTTAATATAAATTCTTTTCATTTTAATTTTAACTTTTTATTTTTTATCTCACTTTTATTTATTTTTAGTATTTTTTTTTTAATTTTTACGAGTACCATTTTTTAATTTTTAGAAACTTTATTTTTTACTCTATACTAACCTAAAGCAGCCAATTAAAAATTGTAAATGTTCTATATGAATTAAGACGAGGCGGTTGAGGGGTCTATCCCCACAGTAAGTCATTCCATTTTGTTATTCATGTGATAGGGCAACATGACTATAAGACAGCTATTTAAATGGTTATTTAACTAAATCAACTAATTTTTATTATTTATGCACAGAGGTTTCATTTTTTAAAATTGTATACACAGGTATTGTAACGCATAACAAAATTTAAAATAGTGCTAATTTAAGAAGTGTAATAAATTTTAAGGGCCCTGATGGCCGAATGACTAGAGCTCTGGCGGCGGTGCTACAGATTTCGAGTTCGAGTCCCGGCAGTGCCATGGATATTTGTAGTGGTTCGGAATGCACTTTAAATCATAGATCCCGGTCTATTATTGGTCTGAATTATGATTACTACTATACCACATCACTGTGCATAGAGCTGAGTTGTCCTTTTATAATTTGGGAACGATGTGGGCGAGAAGAAGTCTGATGGGGCTTTCTGACGCTCTACGGTCCTATGAGACTGGGATCTGCGGCTTAAAGTGGATTCGAACCACTGCAAGCATCCATGGACCCCGCCGGGACTCGAACGGGAACCCTGTGGCATCGAGCACCAGTCACTCGGTCATCAGGCCACATAATAGATGTAATATTAAGAAAAACATAAATTTAATTTAAAAATAAACCAAAATTAAATGAATACAATAAATAAACAACAATTTAATTTAAATAAATTCATTTCATTTCGAGCGAAAATGAATTTAAATCTCGATACTATTTCTGATAAATTTCCGAAATAAATCCTTTTCGATTCGGAATTTTATGACCAGCACATACGAATAAAATCAGTATTTATATTTCTTTACTAAAATATCTGTTCTTGCAATAGGACAATTCTTTATTAGAGTAGCATAATTCGCGTTTGACAACTAAGACGTAGAACGCAAGAGACAATGCAAAGTCGTTACATAAATCACAGTTTAAATTTTGTTCCTCTTTTATTTTTCGAATTTGGAAAAAAACAATGCACTCATGTTCTTTTATTCATGTAGAAAATGCAGTAAAGTGGAAAATAAAGTACGTGTAACGTAAGAAACGGTATATATATATATATATATATATATATATATATATATATATATATATAAACCACACACACACACACATAAGAGTTAGGGAAACTTATCAATACAAGGCGCATGCTGTGTTTTAAAGAAAGCCATAGAGTGTTTTTGAATTTTACGACTCGTAAAATTATGTTGTTCTAATGCAGCTGGCAATACGGAGACAGTTCATCTTTATGCCATCAGCAAGGGCTGCACTCACTCATTCAGCACGACCCAGGGAGCACGTGTAGCCTGAAGATGGGTTATGGACGCGAGTCACACTACCCCCACAACGCTCTACGATCCTATTAGAGAGGAACCTACAAACATCCATGGCACCACCGGGACTCGAAGCCGAAGAAAACAGTGGTACCGAGCGCAACTCGACCATTAGGCCCCACTCGCAAAATTATAGAAACCGTTCTCATTCCAAATTCAGGAAATGTATTATGCACTAAAAAGTGTAAAAGTAAATGTCTTGTTGCGTATTTATATAAATGCCTTAGAAATTATTTCTCAAATAAATACCGAACATCATTAGGGAAATTAAATTAAATCTCATCCTTTATGGCAGGGGTGGCCAACCCACGACCACAAATTGTGGTAACCTCCAATTGGTAGTCAATACCACCAACTGGTTTTCGTGTTAAGTCAATAGCATACCAATTGATGTTTGGTCAAACACCACATAAAAAAACGGACGCTATTATATTACCTATGTTTACATGTAAGAATATTATAGTCAACACAAAAATAATAACTCATTATGTTTCAATGTTTCACTCCAAAAAAAAAAAAAAAAATGTCAATAGTGGGTCTCAATCTAATAGCGGCCCGTGGAGTTAGAATGCATTTCCAAAGGGCCCGCAGGATCATTTGGGTTGGCCACCCCCGCCATAGAGTGTTTCTGAATTTTACAGTGACAGAGACATACGGTTTAGACAGTGGATTAAGAACCACTACAAACATCCATGGCATCGCCGGGACTCGAAGCCTAAGTAAACAGCGGTACCGAGCGCTAGACACTCGGCCATTAAGCCCCATTTTTATTATTATTATATTAATAATATTAATATTAATATCAATATTAATATTATTATTCAGAATTTTACGACTCGCAAAATTATAGAAACAGTTTCATTCTAAATTCAGGAAATGTGTTATTCATTAAAAAATGTAAAAGTAAATCTTATTAACCATTTATTTAAATGCTTTATAGATTATTTCTCAAATAAATGCCAACATCATTAGGAAATTAAATTAAATCTTTAATATAATTTCATTTAAGAAGATACGTTTATTAACTGTCGACAGAGTTTATTAAATATAAAAAAGATTTTCCTAAATGCTGTAATATTTTTAAAAATTAATTTAAGTACTTTTCTAGTAATGCAATTTAATTTTATTTTTAAAAAATGATGATAAAACGTTGAAAACTTTTACTAAGTTAAAATAATAATAATAATATGTAGTTATTTAAAAAAAAAAAAAAATTTTGTTTAAAATGCACAAATTTTTTTTTTTTTTTTTTTTTTTTTTTTCATTCCAACATTTTGAGATTTCTGTTTCAAAAAAGATATTTATTAAGCATTCATAATTTCAATTAAATAAAAAGAAAAGAATTTGGAAATGGTTGAAAACGAATTTTTTGTTTCGTTCTATTCGAAAATAAAAAAAGAACATCAAACGATAATAAAAATATTCTAAAACATCAAAGGAGACGCAATTTTTCCAATTGTTTTCTTCATAATTTCATGAAAAAATTTATTCGATTGAAGGAGAATAAAAAGGAGATAATAATAAATAGTGTAATTAATATTAAAAAATATTCTCTAAGCATTCGATTTTATTCTTCTAATACTTTACTTATATTTCCCTAAAAAAGACTAAAGCATATGAAAAGCTGCAAAATGGCGGAAAACGATTTTTTTTTTTTTTTTTATCGATTCATTTTTTTAAACAAAGAAAATTATTCAGCTATTAAAATTAAAAAATAAAACTGAAACTATTTTTAAAAGATAATAATTTTTAATTTTTGTTATTTGCATAATTTTTTAATTTTCAATTTTTTTTTATCGATTTATCTTTTTAAAAAGGATTCTAAATATTCATTCTAGAAGTTCATAAATATTAAAGTTCTAAATATAACATACAGAACTCTATTTACAATGAAATAAAAAAATAAAGACATAGATTAGAAACACAAGTGCAGTTCACTGCAAGGTCGGAGATTTTCAGATTTCTCAAGTCTACGTCGAATCACTTTCACCAGTTCTGCGGCAGACTTTACTATCCCACGGCGTGACTCACGAAACCACAAGGGATTCACTTTGAAAACAGACGGAAAACTCCGGCACTGAATAATCTGAATAGTCAGTCACTTCAGAGAAAAATAACACTCTGTCTCGTTGCAGAACTCCATTTCTTCTCCAAAAACCATCCTTTAAGAAAATCCCTCAAGAGGGTCAGCTTCCCTCACTTCTTATTGGAGCAGACATTTCTCAGCTCATGGTCTATCGCCCATCACGACGCAACAACTCATAGTGTAGTCAAAATTCCACTTGTAATTGTTTCGACTTGTGCAGGTCGAACAAACAAACGCTAATTTCATGAGGTTTCATTATACTATGATACTGAATATCTGTTATCAGACTTGGGTGACAGGTTGTTCTCATTAATACAAAACACTAACTGCATATAATATAACTACCCACAACACTGCTTATCTGCTCCCAAATTGGAGTGATGGGTTGTTATTATGTACTTGTCAAAAAATATACATTCCTCTCTTCTGGGAATGAAATGCCGAAACTCTCTTATTGTGGGAAAAACGCTACCTTCCTAGTGAGGTAATATTCATTTGGTATACGTTCAGTTTGGGGCCTGATGGCCGAGTGACTAGCGCTCCCGAGACCCGGCGGTGCCATGGATGTATGTAGGGGTTCGAAAACCACTTTAAATCGTAGGTACCTGTCTAATAGCATCGTAGAGCGTTGTGGAGGTAGTGTGACTCCACGTCCGTAGCCTATGTCCACGTTTCACGTGCCCCCTGGGTGATGCTCAATGAGTAACGTCGGTGCAGCCCTTGCCGATGGCATAAAGATGAACTGTCTCTGTATTGCCAGCCGCATTAGAACAACAACGTTTAGTTTGGTATACATCTCGGGATCTACAATGGGGACGCACCTCGAGACTGTATTGTGTACAAAATTCTAACCCCCATGAAAATTTCGAACAGCAATTAGAAAATTTAATAGGGAACACAAACAACTTTAAAAGAAACGCAAAAGCGCCTTAAATAATTAATTAAATTAAAACGAGAAGAGGGAAATCGACCCTTGCAAAACATTCCACAACAATGGCAATCTCGACGAAATCCCAAACCCATCTTCTATTCCTGCGCGTAATTAAAACGATCGATGCCGCCCCCTCCTCAGAAAGTGCTAAAAATAAATGCAATCGGACATGTGAATGAGGCTCGCGTGGAGGATTCGGACGCATTTAAAACATTGAGTGAGATGGGGGGGATTTATTAAATTTGAGCGTGAGTCCAAATTGCCCCCTCATGCGACAGTCGATCCACGGAGCACGGAAGCGTCATTTGCATCGGAAGGCATTTTCCGTGTTATTCCGGGAATAATGCATTTCGGATGAGAGGGAGGGAGGGATTTCCGTAATTAAGTTACGAAGAGGAATCGGAATTTAAACGGAGGAGGGGCTGGCACGAAAGTGGAGCTGCATTCCCCAGTTAGGGAAGAAGGGCTCAGCCTACCCGAACTGCGGGGACTTGATAGCCGAGTGGCTAGAGTTCTGGCGTTTGGTAATATAGCTTACGGGTTCGCGTGCCATGGATGTTTGTAATGGTTCGGTATCCACTTTAAACACGTATGTTTGTCACTGAAATTCTCCTAAACGGCTTGACCAATTTTGATGAAACTCTTTGTGTGGGTTTGACAAAACATGGAAAATGTTTTTAGGCTATCCCCTTTGTTGTCAGTCGCCACCAGAAGGTGCTACAGTCTATCCATTTCTACACCGTCCAACCCCTCACTATGAAAATGGGTCATCATATGTATTTGAGTATGAAAAATAGGTTCGCGCTATCCACTTGGGTGTGACTTGCCACCCAGAGGGTGGTGCAGCATTTCATGTTATACACCGTTCAAACGCTATCCATGAAAATGAGTATGCACCTGTATTGGAACATGGAGAATATACTATAAGTCCCGGCCTTATAGGATCGTAGAACGTCGCAGATCCCAATCAGATTTCTTCTTAGCCCATCCTTCCCAAACTTTAAAAGGGCCACTCAGCTCTAGGCACAGTGATGTGGTGTACTAGTAGTAGTAGTCTTGTACTGCGCGCTCTAACTGCACGTTTTGCTTACCATAACGTCTTTTTCTGATATTTGCATACAATCACATTTCTACTGAATTGGGTGCGCATTGTACGGATCAGAATGTATCCCTGACATGAATAGGCACCGTAAATTCGCGAACCGGAAAGAATGTCATCAGCTGGAGGTTGGAAAGAAGGTATAGTTAGACCATCGATTGGCGAGTAGCTAAGTCGGGTGCATTCAAACAGAGACATTCTAGAGTCTACGACGAATCTATTTCACCAGGTCTGCGGCAGACCTTAGTTATCACACGGCGTCACACATGAAACCACAAGAGGTTCACTTTGAAAATAGACGAAAACTGTGTATGTGAAATATGTGTCAATTCCTTCTTTAATAAACCCTCTATTAACCCCTAAAAAGAAAGGTACATTCGGAGGAGATTTTTATTTACAATAAAAATAATTTAATTTATTAATAATTGAAATTTAAAATTACGTAACATCAAAAGGAAAATGAAATGAAAAAAATTCCATCTTATGTAATGAGCATTTAAAACTTAAGCAATGAAGAAGCATTGTTTCAAAAAACCAATAGACTCGATGGCGTTTGTGATGTTCAGCACCTTACTTCGTTATTCGGACTACCCGATGGGAGTTTTCCGGGCTTTCTGCCATATGATAAGTAAATGCGGGGTAGCACCCTTAAAGGTTCTCCCGAAAGGGGATATTGAAGAAACAGGTTTTTTTCCTGATCTGTACACTGCTAACCCAATTCAGTAGAAATGTGATTTGTATGTAAATATCAGGAACAAGACGTTAAAGTACGCGTGCAGTGCAAAATTACGCTATTCTCTGCAAATACAAGTAATTACTCGCAGAGTTACCCTCACACAAATACCCACAACCGTCGTTTCTTCACATCACGTGTATTTCTAGTGACACTAAAGTTTCAAAATTCCTCATAAAATTATGTCGGTGAAAGATATTTTTAAGAAATCCTGTATCCGAATCAGCACAATTGTTTTTTGCAAAGTATTGTTGACCCCAAAGAAGCAAGCTGATTTGCAAATCCTTGAATCTGTCGCACTGCATGAATCCTTGAATATATTTCATCAAGGTGTGGTTCTCAGATCAGAACGAAAACTGGAAAGAACGCGATTGGGGTTTTAAGATAAGGAAATGCTTCGACAAGGATAATTGAAATAAAGACGAAAAAACACACTATTTCAATCATTTAGGAAATGGCAATGGCTTCAAACAAGTCGGATAATCCGATTAAATACAAATCTGATATCGAAGTCTTAAGTAGACGAATAATGGAAACGAGGGATTAAAAAGTAAAATCAAAAAGTAAATCCAAATTTGAATTGTTTTTTTTCCCCTATTACAGAAAATTCACTTAAAATGCAATTGTATCGAACAACTATCCATAATTTGTTGTTATAATATTTGTTCGATACTATTGCATTTTAAGTGAATTTTCTGTAATAGGGGAAAAAAAACCAATTCAAATTTGGATTTACGTTTTCTTTCTACTTTTTAATGAAAACAAATATTATAACTAGGAAGTATGGATAATAGGGGAAGAAAAATAGAAAATTACTTATTTAATTTTGAAGAAAAGATAATTAAAGAAGACGAACTAATCAGAAAATATTTCTAAAGGTCTAGTTACTCAAGTAAATTATCTATATAGATATATAGCATAGCCTTCTTAAGGATCTTGATGGCCGAGTGGTTAGCTTTCTGGTACCACAAATTTCGGTACCAGACCGTAAACCATTTTAAACAGTAGGTCCCGGTCTCATAGGATCGTAGAGCGTTGTAGGAGGGTAGTGTGATTCACGTCCTATCTTCAAGCTACAAGCCCTGGGTAGTGTTAACTGAGCAACGTCGGTGCAGTCCTTGCTGAGGCCATAAAAGATTAACTTTCTCTGTATTACCGGCTGCATTAGGACAATTTCTATGTATCAACGTATCTATCTATGTATGTTTCAACAGTCTGGATAATTTCTAAAGAAACACAATTTAAAACAAATTGTAATTCTTTTTTACAAATAAGTCGTTTTCTTTGCTATATTTTTCACAAAACAATTAGTGAATGATAACAATGAATTCATTTGCTATAAGATTTTTATCTATAAACATTCCTCCCCCAAATCCTCAATTAATTTTTATCATTTCGTCAATATACAATTACGTAGTGAATGAATTTACAAATATAATTATTTTGAAAGGGATTCCACTTTTCGCAAAGACATAATATTGAATTAAAAAATTATAGTACATAATTTATTTAATTTTTATGGAGTAGCAACACTGGCAACAGGCGTATTGATGTCGGAGTGTCCATGGAAACAGACCCCTTAACCACCTCATCTTAATTCATAGATAAAATTTACGATTATTAATTGACTGCTTAATTGTTTGTATGTGGTAAAAAAAATAAAGTTTCTAAAAATTGAAAAATGGTATTCGTAACAATTAAAAAATACTAAAAAGTTAGATAAAAAATAGAAAGTTAAAATTTAAAAGAATTTAAATTAAAATTTCGGTACAATGAGGGGCCCGTTGTCGATGCCATAAAAATAGTGTATAAGATTAAAGATAAAGATTGCTGAAAGTGTGCAGTGGCAACACTGGGCAACGGGCGTACCTGTTACGGAGTTCCTAGGTGGTTTTAAGAACCATAATACCTCCACTGTTCATGACATAAAAATTGTCATTCGTTCACTGCAATTGTGTTGTTTGTTTCTGAATCATAGTCAGAGGAGGAGTCCATAGACAGAGGTGGTTATTGGATAGAAATGCTAAATAAATGAAAATAAATGAGTTTAAAACACTACATTTACCCCCAGATGAGGAAGACAAAGAAAATCTGAAAATAATAGAGGCTATAGACAGAGTGGAAAACGCTATTAGTAGTGTCTTGTTTGTTCACACTATACAATGCTTGGATGAAAATGATGAGTATTAAAACACTCGATTTATCCCCCAGACGAGGAAGACGACGGACTATAGAATGGATCTATTTGCTTTATATTCCTCCAACATATCATGACTTATTTCTAAAACGTTCTCATAAAGATCAAAATTAAAAATTGCATCTATTAATATAAAGTTGTAGTTAAAATGGCGCAATACCCGAAGAAATAATGAAATAAAGTTTTATTTTATTTAGCCTATTTTATAAAAAAAATTTCATAGAAAAGTAGGTTTGATTAAATCCCATATTTAATACTTCATAAATACATGGTTTTTACATTTTGTTGACTTTGAAAGTGATGCAAGTCCATCTGAGGTCATCAAAAGTATTAATTTCTTTTAAGTAATACTTTAAAAAGGGATCCACTAGAAACCTAAATCATTTTAATATTTAAAAAACATAAAATGAGCGTATTAGCATATACCTATATTTCTCAAACCATTCAATATCTCCATATGATATAAAATGGACTTGCACCATTTTCAAAGAAAAAGACTCAACTGCTGTTACAAGATTCTGTTAAGGTGGCGTGCCGTTTCCGAGAAAATGGCATTATCAGATTATGTGGTGCATTATCCGAATTTCAAAGAGTTGGTGCAGTTTCCGGGTACGACCACGTTAAATCCTAAGGATTAATAAGCTAATAGCCTCCGGATTATGGGCAGATGCGTAAATGCCTTTTAGATGGACACCGCCAGGGGATTCTGAACTGAGCCTTCTTGCAAATTTACAGTAGAAAGAGGGAATTTTTTATGCACATCGGTGGATGCATTAGTGCACTTATGTATATTACGAAAAGTCAAATGACGGTCGATGAGAGAAGGAGATAGCTTTAAACCATGTCCAGAAGCGAGAACGCGACAAGCGAATAGTTCTCGCGAGTGTCTCGTCAGAAAAGACAACAAGGCAATTGAGAATGATTCGCTCTGAGTGTCTCCATCTAACAACGAAAAAAACTATGTAACTAAACTAAAACTAACTATCTCGCTCCGATTTAACCCGAGTCGGTAATTCCAGAACATCAAAGAAATTTCTAGCGGACGCTATTTTCGATCAGCTGTTACTCACAGCGAGAGATAGCGTAGCGTATTCTTGTCTAAACGCGGTTTTCAAACTAATCTTTGCCGTAACCTACGGCTTTGCTTTGAAACCGCTTTCAAACTGATCTTTGAAGAGCGGGAAAAACCAACTCTAGCTGCAGCGGAGCGAGACAGTTGACTCACTCCAAGGATTACGCTCACCAGTCGGTTCGCGAGAATTACTCACTTGTCTCGTTCTTTTGTCTGGACGCTGTTGGGTAACACTATCCATTTGAGGGATCATATGGGAGAAATCACCTGAGTGTCGAAGTCAGACAATCGACATCGAAAATTTATGCTATAGGTTTTTTTTTTTTTTTTTTTTTTTTTTTTTAATGTAAATCCGAGGTTTTTTATGTGTGTGTGTGCACAAATAGCTAGCTTGATTGCTAGTGCTCTGATGCAACGGTGGCATGGATGTTTGTGACTGGTTCGGAATCCACGTTGAACGGTAGGTCCCAGTGTAATGAGCCCTAAGTGTGCAAAGCCTCGAGCCCAATGAAAAGACAGTCCGATCAATAGATGTATCGTGTCCATTCCTGGCGTAGATACGGAAACTTTCAGTTCGGTATCCGCTGGTCGACTTGCAATGTGAAGAGTATAAAAAAAAGGAACAAAATGAATTGCATTTTCGAACACCTAATTCTGAACTTGAACACTCTATCTACCAAGCAGCTGCAAACTACTTAAGTTAACACATTATACACTACACAACCACTTTTTTATCTAGTTATTTCTTTCTCTCTCTCTTTTCTTTTTTATTTATTTATTTTTTTTTTACTTGAACTGAGTGGAGGGAAAAAAACGTTATTCTCTTCTTTTCCCTAAAAGCTCCACTTTCTCATCTTCTACCAGAGAAAACAAATAAAGGGGGGGTCCACCTAATCAATAATCACAATGGACGTCCACCCCATTATCCTGAAGTAATCATTAGCCAACCATGAAGTCACGCCCTCCCTTGACAACACGAGAACGGAGGTGCAATTAGACCTATCCGGGCGGTCGATAAGAAGATGGGGGGGTTCGATTTCACCCGGATTTTTATTCTATTATTTATTTTAACAGGGGCGGTCCCAGTTGCTATGCTACCGGAGATGTTGAGGGGTTTTCCCACAAAGGGAGGTTCGAGGGAATCCCGAAAAAGAGGAATACAGAAGAATTCCTGGGAACAGGTTTTGATTTGGCATGAAAATCCTACTTGTGCCGTTTGATAAATGGGGAAAACATTTCATTCTTGTTGGAAATTGAGTTCTATTTCAACATTTTTATGATTATACGACTGTTTGAATAGTTGACTTTTCTTTGATGATTTGGTCATATTGAGGTTTGGATATTTGATTTTTTTTTTAGCTGCTTGAATATTCAACTTTATTTATTTATTTTATTATTATTATTATTGTCCATACATAAGGAGGGTGGAACAATCGGTTGTATAAAGCATTTAAAGATTTTTACAAAATGTGACTGTGTAAAACATAACGCAATTCTGAATCAATCACAGAAAAATGCTCTATGGTTTTCAAAAATTAGTTTGTATTTACATTTACACTCATTAGACCTATTTTGGTCTATGACTCTGAAACTTGGGCTTTGGCACAATCTGATGAGGCCCATTTGGATCTATTTGAGCGAAAAATTTTAAGGGCTGCTCTTGGAGTTGTTGGGGAAAGTAATTGTTGGAGAAGACGGTACGACGCAGAAATATATAAATGCTATAAAAACCTCTTGATATTATAACATGCATTAAGATCCATAGATTCAACTGGGCTGCTCACGTAGTTAGAATGAATTATTTAAACCCCGTCGTTTTGGCAAAGCCCCAGGGACAACGAGGGAAGAGGATGACCCAGGTTGCGATGGATAGACGCAGTTGAGAAAGATTTTGCTGTGCAAAAGGTTAAGAATTGAAGGACACTTGTCGGCCAGAGGAATGCATGGAAATCTCCTCAAAGCAAAATCTTGGCCCACCCTGGGTTGTCGTGCTGAGGATGATGATGATGACGATTAATATTGAACGTTTTTTTAAACATTTCACCGGACAAACAATGCATGATTTTGGAAAATTTGATTCAATCAATATGCAACGATTTTAAAACGTTTTGGTACAACTGTAATTTTGAAAGATTCGGATGTATATGATTGAATCAGAAAAGATTTGTTTGAAAATAAATGAACAAACAAAATTTCCTTAAATAATCAATGCATACAAAAAAACTTAAAGCCTTGTTTGGGCTTTGTTGGGGTGGTACTACAAAGCCCAAACAAAGCTTCAAACTTCTCTGCAAAGTTTGTAACAGCCATCTATTTGGCACAGATTGTAAGAGACGCGAGTCGTATTCCAAACAGGGCGTTTAGTAAGTTGGACTTTATCCAAAGCTGACGTATACCGAGGTGCCACAGTATAAGATTCACACGTATACAAACAAAATAATTTGTAATCTCGACACGCAAACCATTTCGATTCAGACAGACGCGAGTCGTTTTCAAAACAAGGAATTTATTAAGTTGGAATTATACCAAACGGACGACACCGAGGTACCGCTGAATGAGCTTTACAGGTAATCAAAACAGGGCGTTTATTGAGTTGTACTTCATCCAAAGCGGACGTATACCGAGGTATCACTGTATAAGCTTCACATGTATACAAGCAAAATAACTTGTCATCTCGATACAAAACTATTTCGATTCATGAAGTGTGTCATAATTAAAGAGGAACAAAACACAAACAAGGAAAGCATGCCACACCCACGCCCTCTAAACTTCACTTCATAAGAGTTTGCATAAGTGCTTGGTCTTGGAGAACTTTAAAAGAAGAATTGCAAAAGTGCCAGTTTTTCATTTATCCCACACAATCGCGTCACCTTGACGTAAGAGTCGGAGGTTGCGCCGGCATCGGACGAATTCAAGAGCAAACTCATCGCTGCAAATATGGTTAACTCGAATAAATAGAGCGAGTCCGGCGGCGGCTTCCTTTCAGATTCGACAACAAAGTGGTCTTGAACGAATCACACAGAAAGAAGACGAGTTTCCTCTTCGCGAAATGATGAATGGCGTAGGTCTCTCGTCTTTTTAGAGATTTCTTTTTTTCATTTAAATAAATAAGTCGATATTAGTTATCGTAGACTTCTTAGAAAAACAAAACAAAGTTTCAAGTTGAATTTAGGATTGTTTTAAGATTTAAAAAGCGTGGAATTCTAAGCAGTAGAATGGAATATGAATAATTTTCAGTTTAATTATGCATCTTATTGTGTAATTTGGGAAAAAGAACAAAGAAAATGGAATCAAGTTCATAATGGGGTTCTGAAATTATTATTCTAGGGGTGTAGCAAAATTGCGCTATTTGACAAATATTTTATATCCTTTTAGTATTATATATTAGATAATTTAATATTAGATATTTCTTGTGCCTCATTGGCTCTACTACTACTATACTACACTACA
The DNA here is from genome assembly GCA_021605075.1 of Caerostris darwini. Taxonomy (NCBI): domain Eukaryota; kingdom Metazoa; phylum Arthropoda; class Arachnida; order Araneae; family Araneidae; genus Caerostris; species Caerostris darwini. The sequence continues at coordinate 546,999 of BPLQ01013634.1, read as the reverse complement.
TCTCATCACTATGGCTAGGGCTGAGTGGCCCCTATACAGTTTGGGAAGGATGTGGGTGAGAAGCATGATTGGATTCTGTGATTCTCTACAGTCCTATGAGATTGGGACCTACGGTTTAAAGTGGATTCCGAACCACTACAAGCATTCATGGCACTGAAAAGTCTATGATACCTAAGGCCACAAGTCTAGCCAATTGGCCATCCGGCACCTCTTACAGTCATAGTAGATCGGGACCTACCTTTTAAAGTGGATTCCGAACTACTACAAACACCCAAGGCACCGCCGCGACTCGCACCCGAAACCTGCGGCAAGCAGTGCTAGTCACTCAGCCAATCAGCCACTCTTTGGAGAACAATTTGGTTGCTATAAAATAACCTTTATTTCCGAATTAGATGTGTAAAAATTCTCGTTGTAGTATCCTTAGAAAAAAGCCCACAAACACTACCTAAAGGAAGAGCTGTATAAATAAATAAATAAATAAGAGTGCTTCTCAGTGGAGAAGGGGGCCGAAAGAGCGCCCTCGAGAGGCGAGGAGGGAGCAGCACTGAATACGTGGCTTATCTTTGTGATCTAGAAGTTTGCTCCCCCCTATGCCAGATAGGGATCTCCTTGCTAGTAGCTCCAGACCCCAGGAAAATGTTTCCATTCAGAAGTGGATGAAGTAACCAATACACCAAATATTGATGTGCATATTTAGCTGCTTGAAAATGCGTTATTTGCACACACACAAAAAAAAGTAAAAAACACATTAAGTTTAAGAAGATTTGAGCTCTTTTATCAAGGAATGGACAACTAGCGACGCTACTCAAGGCATTCTACTTTAGCTGAGATCTGCTTACTTAAGAGGAATTCTTTGTATAAAAGCCTTCGAAGAAGAATTTTACAGCAAGTTGTTTTATGAAATGTAATTATTCACACGTCATAGTTATTTCTTTGTGAAAAGTGCCAGAAAATGTCATAAAATTTACGAATTTCACGACCGAATGCTTAATTTCAAAACACAAGTAGTATTTGCAATGGCACTGTTGGATGGCAGATAATTCTTATTCATTAACACTCCATTCAAGAATGCCCCCACCCCCCGTACACCTACATATTGATGCACTACTTTCGTATATATGGGACCTAATGGCCAATTGGTTAATTTAATAATTAATTATCTTCCAACTTATCACCCTGGTGTGAAAAGTGCCCAAAAAAGGCCCAGCGCCATCTATGATATCTCCTATGAAAAGTAGAGATACCATGGCTATTATTCTGAGCAAGTATAAACGAACTCAGGTTAGTGGACCACCGCAACCTGGTCTATCCATCGCAAAATGGGTCGTCCTCTTCCTCTTGGTCCCTGTGGCTTTGCCAAAACGAGCCTTTTTACAGGGTTTAAATCATTCCTTCTAAATACATGAGCAGCCCAGTTGAATCTATGGATCTTAATACATTTTACAATATCTGGGTCTTTATAGCATTTGTAAATGTCTGCGTCGTACCGTCTTCGCCAACAACCACTACTTTGCCTGACACCTCCAAGAACAGCCCTTCAAATCTTCCGCTCAAATGGGCCTCATCAGATCTTGCTATAGTCCACGTTTCAGAGCCACAGACCAAAATAGGTCTAATAAGGGTTTTATGTATTACAAGAATTTAAATTTTCTGCTTATGAACTGTGATTTAAACAGATTTCTTCAACCAAAAAAGCCTTATTGGCAGACACAATTCTGTTTTTTATTTCAGGTAAGATATTATTTCGACAATTCATTTCAGGTCCTAAGTATTTAAAACTAAGTATAGATTCAAAAATGTAAGTACCTAAGGTAAATCTATTGATTGCTGACACAAATTATATTTATTAAATGATTCATAACGATGTATTAATTATATTTATTAATAAATGAGCATTAACAAAAGTAAACACTTCTGCGATTGCGGCATTCACAAAAACAATAGTTGATGAAATGAAATAAAGCAAATTGCGCAATAGGAAGTGGGATGTCTTTTTCTCTTCCACCATTGCAGGAAGCTGCCACCGATGCGTCAGTGCGTCGGGAGGTGGTGCCCTATCGAATGTCTGAGCAATTTCCTACACCGAGGGCATTGAACAGTGTGAGGCAAGAATTCTAGGGATTCCGATGCCACATCGAATAATTATATAAAGTTACTTAAATAGAAATCCATGTTGTTTTTATGAGGTTTCATTTATTTTGAAAAATCTATCTTTTTTCGACAAAATAATAATAATGATGATTTTCAAATCGCTTGCAAAAAATATATTAAAATATTCTTCATACAAATATTATGAAGAGGATAATTCTTAGGAGACGATTATTATTTCACTTTAACAGAAGTGTTCCATTTAACAATGTTCATCATCAGCAGCCTCATGGTGGACTAAGGTCGTCTGCACGTTGGCAGACTTCTAGGCCAGGTGTGGCCAACCAGCGGCCTTGAATATTTTTTCAGGCCCGTGAGATGTATCACACTTTTAAAAAATATATTTATTTCAGAATGTTCAAAGTAATGAAAACAGCTGCTTTTAAAAGCCGATTCAGTAATTTACAGTTAGACAAATACTATAAAATTTTTGAAATATGTTCATCTCCCTATCATGTTATTAACAACGAGTCGACCCAGACTTACAATGCAATATTGAATTAAAAAACATGTTTGAAACATCAGAATCAAAAATAGATTCTTATAACACTTACGTCACCAAAAAGAAATTTTTCAACTTAAGAAATTTGGCATAAAACGAGGTTAGCGTTTTTGGTTTAACTTACACTTCAAATCGTTTCCCCCGAAAATGAAATTGACTCAACACAAAACACGCTCAACCGTAACGGACGCAACACCGATTACGATGAGCAAATACCCAAATGGAGATCGATTTGCAAAAGCCAAGTGAAAGACTGGAGAAACACATACAGCACGAGTCAAATAAATATTTTTTTTAATGATTTCATTTTTAGTGTTCTATATTTCTTTACAATGTTGTTTACATTTACAATGTTTATATTTCTTTACAATTAGTATCATTATTATTATATTATTTGTGATGACATGTAAGAATAATAATAAACATCAAAATAATAACTCATTGTGTTTCCATTGTTCACTCTAAAAAAAATGTCTATAGTGGGTGTCAATCTAATAAGGGTATATAGAATTTCATAGGCTGCCCGCGAAGTGAGAATGCACTTCCAAAGTGGCCGAAAAGATCATTTCGGTTGGGCACCTCTGAACTGCGGCATGGAATTCTTGAGATATTAAAATCAAAGTTAAAAGAGTGACGCTTTCATCAAATAAATCACACACAAACTCAAAAAAAAAAAATCCCATTTTAAAAAAAAAACGAAAACAATAACATAATTTAGAACTTTATGGATGACCCCTCACCCTCTTCCCATTCCTTTCATATCTGAAACTCAAACCATCTTCATTAACTACCGCAATATACAAAAAGCCTTTTTACCGAAAGCATCTATGAACTCCCCCTCCTCTTCTATTCCCGTGTCCATCCTCCCCACCCACACCGCATCCACCCCTCTCCCAACAACGTAACAAATTCCATTCAATAACTCAGGTACAGAGAGTAGGCAGCCGGAAAACCCCTCAACTCGGACGATTCTATTTTTAGAACGGCCGGCAGACCTTTTCCCTCCCGTGACCTTTTCCCGTCTCCTGAATGATTCCGGAGAAAGGTCGGGAGGTAATTCCGGAGCGATGATCCGGGATATTTTCGGACGGGGCTTTATTTTTAGATGCGGCGGTTTATTTTTATGCCGTGGTCATTTTAATGACAGAGTGCTGTGGGTCGTAAGAACATGCAGTTCGAATCTTTTATTTGCCCTTTCAGGATGGATTGGGTTGTTGCGAAACTTGCAGAGTGCTGCTTTACTTAAAGAGCAATGGTTTTATGCTTCAATGAAGAGGGAAGGGCAATGTTTAAAATAGCAATTCTAGGCTTGTTTAGTAAGTTAGCTAATCACTATTATTATTTTATATATAAAACTAATACCTTTCAACCATTTGGTTCTGAGGTAAAGAAGAAAACAAGCTTCTTTCAACTGATGAAACGTGGAACAGACTTGTTTCATCACCCGAATGGACTTTCCCCCGTGCAGTTTTCACAGCACATGTCCGACTCTCGACAGGACATGAATTTCTCAATAAACACTTGCACCGCATGGGTGTAGCTACTCACGATGTCTGTCCTCTGTGCTCGTCGGGTGAAGCCGTGCACTTTTTACGTGTGACACCATGCACTGCACTCGATTTCATGACTTTTAACTGTGACAACTTTACCAAGGCTACATTTCATTGGGCTGCTAGAGTTCTTATAGCAGATATCGCATTACAATTTGATGTAGGGTATATATATATATAACTAATAATGTGAAAGATATATTTTTCATCATTTGAATATCAATATATATATATATATATATCATAACTGGCAACTTTGGAGAATGGAAGTTCCAGAGACATTTGGTATAGGGAATTTTAAGTTATAGTAAATAGTAATTTTACAAAATAAACACGTCTATACTAAAAATAGACAAATTATAAGAGACAAAAATAAAAAGCAAAGAATTGCTCTGGGATTTACTCATACAATTATTAGCACCTCTCTGAATGAAGACTACTTAAAGCAAACACATTTTCTAAAATAAAATTCTTGATAAATAATTAATATTTCATTTCCGAAATTTTCAAGGATGCGCTGTTAAGCTTTGAGAAGCGATATTTTCACGCTTATAGATGGCTTTTTTTTTCCTTTTTTTAATAAAACATTTTTTTTTAATAAAACATTAATTTTTTAATAAAACATTAATTTTTAATAAAACATTAAATAAAATACTGATGCTGCAGTTTAATAAGGCGTGTGGTCACCTGTGACTGCCAGGCACGCTGCACAGCGATTTACCATACTTGCTATGAGATGATGAATGAGTTATGGGCTCAAACGGTTCCAAGCTTCTTGGAGAGCTCTCTTCAGTTCTGTAACGGAGCTTGGTGGGTGCGAAAGGGCTGCAATTTGTCTCCCGAGCATATCCCATACATGCTCGATAGGATTTAAATCAGGGGAGTTCGCAGGACACGACATGCGCTGGATGCTTTCCGTTTCAAGGAAGTCATCAACCAGTACCGATCGGTGACATGGCGCATTATCATCCATTAATATGAAGTCAGGACCGACAGCACCTCGAAAAAGCGAACATAAGGCTCAAGAACTTCGTCTCTGTATCTTTGACAAGTCACAGACCCCGTGTCAAAGAAATGGAGGTCTGTGCGGCCGTCCATCATGATGCCTGCCCATATAATTACTCCCCTTGATGGAAAATGATGTCTTTCTGTTATGTTTCTTGGTTCAAAAAGGGTTCCACGTTCTCTCCATATCGTTACCCGACGAGAATCAGCCTCAGACTAAACCGGGACTCGTCACTGAACATCACATTGGCCCACTCTCCCACACTCCAATGTTGATGTTTCAAACTCCAGTTCAAACGAGCGCGTTTATGCGTAGACGTGAGGGGAATGCAAACTGCTGGTCTTCTGGCATACAGGCCAGCATGATTGAGTCTCCTGTTAACAGTTTGTCTCGAAATTCGTATTCCTGTGGCGACTGTGAGCGCCGAACCCAGTGCTCTGGCAGTACTGCCCCTCTGACGTCGCTCACTTATTACCAGATATCGGTCTTGGCTAGGGGTTGTGACTCTTGGTCGACCTGATACTGGTTGTCGGGTAACATCTCCCGTTCTTTGAAACCTCTGCCACAGTCTTGAGATCACAGATTGATCCAAATTCAAAATTCGTGACACTTCGGTTTGTGATCGTCCGGATTCCAGCATTCCAACGATTCTTCCTTTCGCAAACATGTCCAATTGGCGTCTTTGTGCCATCATTCACCTTGTTTGATGGTTAACAACGTTCCTTCGCACAGCAGTTGCACGAAACTTGTCAGAACTGAATATATGTATGTATGCAGGTTGATTATATTTAAAGTCTCACTTTTAAAATGCTGTAAAAAAAAGAATCACGCGACACAGTGAGTTCAAATTTGAACTGGAGATACTCGAAGAAGAAGGCGAAAAATTATTTATTTTTAAAATTTAAATATAAATACACATTAATCCTGAAATACTTCGCAACAGATCTTTAATATCATAAAGTCTCACCAAATGCAGAAGTACGATTTCACAAATCCTTTGGGCAGCCGATCATAATGAAGATGCACAAAATCCTTTTCGAAATGGCAAGCGTATATGGGGTGCAAAGAAAATAAAATGTCTTACCTGAAAAGAATAAAGAAATGTGTTAAAAGTTTTAAATTAGCAATACATTTTTAATAACAAGAAATGAAATTTTAAAATTATATATATCTTAAGCTATATATATGCTGGCAGAACCCGGCAAACAAAAAATAAATAAATGCGTTGTAGAAAATTATCTATCGCGAATCTATTCATCTATAATCTATCATTCCAATATAGCTGCGTACTCTATTTTCATGGTTAGCGTTTGAACGGTCTAATGAGATGAAATGCAGCAGCACCCTCTGGTGGCAAGTTACACTAAAGTGAACAGCACGAACTCATTTTCCGTACTCGAATACATAGTATTGCCCATTTTCATAGCGATGGGTTGAATGGTATAAAAGTGGACAGAGTGCAGCACCCTCTGGTGGCGACTGACAACAGGAAGGATAGTCTAGAAACAATCTCTATGTTTCCACACGCACAAAATTTCATCCAAATCAGTCAAGCCGTCCAGGAGGAGTTCTGCGACAAACACACGTACAGAAGAATTATACCGATTTTAGCGCCATCTACCGAGTCCAATTGTGAATGTAAACACTTTAGAGACCCATTCAAACACACACACAAAGTGTCAGGGGCCTGAATGGCCGAGTGGCTGGCGCTCGGTACCACAGGTTTCGGGTTCGAGTCCCGGCGGTGCCATGGATGCTTGTAGTGTTTCGGAATCCACTTTAAACTGCAGGTTCCGGTCTATTTAGCCTAAAGTGTGCACAAGATGACCGTAGAGCGACTAACCAAACCAAACACAAAATGTCATCCAAATCGGTCCAGCAGTTTAGGAGTTCAGTGACAAATACATGTTCAGAAGAATTATATATATATATATATACTTTTGGTCTTTGGAAGTCTGTTCCTTTGTACTTGCCCCAAGACCCACCCTCCAGCGAGCTCATTACGACTATTTAAACAAAACATTTTTCGAAAAACGTTTCTATAAATACCGCGTGGGCGACTGCTATAAATAGCAACAATACGCAAACAGGAATTAAGAAGCGCTCATTAGCAAGTGAACTGGCCAGCGAGATGGGGGAAAAAAGAATCAGTGCTCCCTTTTTGCTCTAATTGCTCGCTCATTAGAGAGAAACAACAGTGGGAAGGGGGGCGCAAAGAGATACAAAGTCCAATGTGGGTGGAAACTTCAAGGTTGTTTGTCATCAGTTCGGAAACAATTTTAAAGCGGATTATGTTTAAATAAATGCTTGGGTTTCTATTTATAGCTGCTTTTGGTTTGAAATATGTGTTTGATTAAGAATTTAAATAGAACGGTTGAATAAAGTAACTTCTACATTGTCGTTCTTTTAGTGAATTCTCATTAGCGATTTTAAGTCCTTAGTAAGTTTAACTATTATACATAATTAAGTTCGTTTAATAGTTCTAGAAATAAAAATATTTTTCGGTTATCTCCTTTTCTTCTGCAGGAGCACTACGCATGACTGTAACCGTTGTTCCACCTACGCATTGCAAGGCCTGATAGCAAATTGGCTAGCACTCTGGTCGTTGGTAATACAGTCTTCAGGTTCGAATCGTGGCGGTGGCTTGGATGTTTGTGAATGGATTCCACGTTAAACTGTAGCTCCCTGTCTAATGATCCCAACGTGTGCATAAAATGACCGTAGAGCGACTAACCAAACTAAAAGTTACGCACTGCGTGAGCGTCTCTTGTAGAGTTCAGAAGTCGTCGAGACTCTCACCCAAGAGGACGTAAGGCGAAACAGACGCTGCCGTTAGTTACGAACTGTCATTCCGAGAGCTAGAAGTGACATCCTTCCACCAATCTTTAATTGTATATCGTTAAATGTGTCACATGTTGCATCTTTAATTGTGGTGTCGATGTAGTGGTTACGTGCTTGGCAATAAAGTTGAGTGTTCTGAAACAACACCACCAAACCCAGATCCAGCTGCACAAATAAATGACGCACACTACAATATTTAATTTTCTTTCGCGCATAAAAAATGAACCCAATGTGGCAGTCATCTTAGAATCGGGGGCACCACTTCGGTAGGTCAACTTCGGTCCCTAGTGCAACCACGGTTATCAAAATGAATATTTTCAAATCTGGCAATACTTTTCCACTTTCACAAACACAACAAAAGGACTTTCCTGCCGGCTTATTTATCTTTCGGGGACTGATGGCCGAGTAGCTTGCGCACTGGTACTCGGCGCCGCAGGTTTTGGGTTTGTGTCGCGAGGGTGCCATGGATGTTTGTAGTGGTCCGGAATTAGGGCTTGATAGCCGAGTGGCTAGGGCTCAATGCCATAGGTTTTCGGTTCGAGCCCGGGTGGAATCATGGATGTTTATGTAGTGGTTCGGAATCCACTTTAAGGCGTAGATCACGGTCTCATAGGACCGTAGAGCGTCACAGAGCCCAGTCAGACTTCTTCTCACCCACATATTATAGTAGATGTCGTTTGTTTGTTCATTCCCACACTGTAAAAGGGCAACTCAGCTCTAGGCACAGTGACGTGGTGTGGTGTAGTAGTGGTTCGGAATCAACTATAAACCGTAGGTCCCGGTCTAATAGGGTTGAACGGCGTTGAATGACAACGCAATCCCGTAAAAAAGGAAACGTCTCGAAATCTGCTAGTAGGCAGACGGCCTTGGCCCAACCATGGGGCTGTTGAGCCATTGACGATGATCATCATCATCATTTATAGTTCCTAGGCCTGCCATTAATCTTTCAATCAACTCATCAGGTTACGAACTTAGATTCCGTACTCCATTAGCACAGCTACACCAAGAGATTAAAATACTGCTTGGAAATTTCTTAATAATTAGTGTGTGATAATTATTGCTTAAGGGAAATATAATTCGGATAACAGAATCGTCGTCCTCTAAACAATTAAAAAAATCCCCGTACATTAAAGGCTCGTGCTCACCAAGGCGACAAGATGCAAGCGAAAAAATTTGACCAATCACTAGCCTCACCGCGGTCGCCTGAAACCGGTTTGCAGTTCGCCGCTTGGAGTTGCCCAACTTTCAACTCGAAGCGATTTTTCACTAGACGAAATGCTATTTCTGACGTTTCGCTGCGAAGGGGTCGAAAAAATTTTGTCGCTTGCCTCTTCAATCTTCACGTCTCTCGCCTCGGTGGGAACGAGCCTTAAATGTTTCCTCAAAAAAATAATTCACGTCTGACTCATCACCACAATGACATTATTTACTCTTGAGTTCAGGTAAACAACCACATCGACCCTTGACTGCAACCACCGCCTTTCTTCCAGGAAACTGGGAAGTTTGTATCCAGGCAAACAACCCTGAAGAACGGGAGCAAACGATCCCTAGTCAAGGTCAGGAGGTTGCTACACCATCCTGTTGAGCTGCTCCCCAGATGAGAACGCGGAATTTCTTTGCAATCCTCTTCGAAGAAAACAAAAGAAAGAAAAAAGCGTTTTCTCAGCGGGGGAACACTCACACGAGATGAAATGAAGAAAAAAATAATAAATAAATAAAAAGAAAAAGAAAATGAAAATTATCGAGAACTGGAGGGAGGGGACGTACGGCGTCGAGGGTAGAAATCTAAAAAGGGAGCTTCTTTTATTTTTTTCGTCTCGCTCTTTCAGGGAAAGGAAAGGTCAATACAGAGTTCATCCGAGAGCGAGAAAAGATCAAAATTCCATTTAGAACGAGGAAGGGGAGATTTGTATTCGGTTGACATTCGAATCTCTCAAGGTCATTCGACTTACAAGATATTTCAATATAAAAATGGATAAAAAAAATACTGAAATCCAGTTATTAACGAGGACTTTAAATCAAACTAAAGACTCGTAAATACCTGATGATCAGGATTCGGAATAATCTAGTTTAATCCCTAATTATTTTTTTTTTCTAATGCAGCTGGCAACTACTATAGACAGTTATCTTTAAGCCATAAGCAATCGCTACACAGACGTTACTCTTTTAGCACTACCCAGGGCTGTAGTTTGAAGATAGACTACGGATGCGGAATAGCAATACCCCGACAACGTTCAATGATCCTATTAGACCGGGACCTACAGTTTTACAGTGCATTCCGAATCACTCAAAAACATCTATGGCACCGCCTCGAAACCATCCTCGCACCGGGACTCGAAACCGAAACCTATGGCACCAAGCGTCAGAGTGCTAATCCCTCGGCCATCTATTATATAGCAGTATTTTCGTATCGATTGATGAAGAATAAATAGAATAATGAATAAAAAAAAGGCATTAGTAAATATTAGAATAATAAATTGATACATGTTTGATACAGCATTATTATACACTGATCATCATCATCATCATCATCAGTGGCGCAACAGCCCCATGGTGAACCAAGGCTGTCTGCTTACCGGCAGATTCCGAGATGTTTTATTTTTACGCGGTAGGGTTGCAGCCCTGCTCCCAACGATCTTCAGTTATATTAGATCTGGACCTACGGATTAAAGTGGATTCCGAACCACTACAAACATCTATGACACCGCCGGGACTCGAAACCTATAGTACCAATATATTTCAATATAAAAATGGATAATAAAATACTGAAATTCTGCTATTAAAGACACAAGAATCCCTGATCATCAGGAAATAAACCAATCTAATCCCTAATTAAACTGTACAAATTTTTATTTCAATTTCTTTCCAGAGAAAAGGGGACTTTAGTCAGTTTTCGATCCGTAAAATTCATTTATTTGTTTACAACAGGGGTAACCGCGGCTCACCTTGCATATTTTTCCGGCCCCCGAGATGTCTTGCACTTTGACAAAATACATTTATTTTATAACGACCAAAATAGTGAAAGACAAAGTATTAAAAAAAAATCCATTATGTGCGCATCCCTCCATTCAAAAACGAACTGCCGAAAGGATGAGAAAACATTAACTTTGATTTTAAAACAAGAATCTTGCGAATACATGCCGGACAGTACCCATTTTATGGATGAGTTCGTAGAATAATGAAATTATATTGCGCGCGCGTCTTGAAACATCTAATATAACAGGTTCTATATTTCACTTTGAGTGACCATCCCCAGATACGCACAGTTGATAATTGATAGCAGAGCTCTTAGTTCAAGTTGTTAGCGCTTTGAATTTTACATATACCTGCGATTCATTTCGTTCTGCGGACGCAATACCCATGACGACGTGCAAATACCTAAATTGAGATCGATTTGCAAAAGTTTATATTGATATATTTTTTTAATGTTTTATTTTGAGTGTTCTCTATTTCTTTACAATGTGCGTTGAGTATCATTATTATTGTAATATCTACGTTTTCGTGTAAGAACGATAGTCAACACCAAAAATTATAATTCACCATGCTTCAATTTTTCACTCCCACAAAATGTCTACAGTGGGTCTCAATCAATCAATAGGGATCTCAATTTAATAGGGGAATATATCATTTTGTATGCGACTCGCGGAGTTAGGATGCATTTCCAAAGTGGCCCGCAAGAACATTTGGGTTGGCCACCCCTCATCTAAAGCACCAAGTCATTGAGCCTTTTACGTAGAGCTCAATTTTGAACAATCTATGAGGAATCAATACGCAAATTATTGAATGCAATTCAATAGTTCTGTTTAAAAGTATTTTAACCAAACCAATAGACTATGTGGACGCAAAATGTAAGACATTCAATTACGACTCTGTAGTGACGAATGAACGCATCATTGGCAAAGTAATGGATATCATCAGTAGGATTTTGATGTGCGTTCAACAAGTCACTTCAAGCCAGTAGTGCGAGATCTCTTATCACTGCCAGGTGTGAGTGACCAGACACAAAGGAGCGGTCATTCGTCATAGGAGAGGCGACAGGCGAGAGCAGGAGCGGACGAGACAAATGGTCCCTTCTCGCTCATTCCACGCGCTCGTCACCTGATCCTCTCCACATTCTACAAAAATGCATCTTTTTTTTTTTCTACACTCGGCCATGTCACAATCACGGTTAAAGAGACGCCACACTTCAGTGCTTTCTTTCTTTTAGATTAATTATTAATTTAAGCTCTATTAGAGCTCACATTTTTGCAGTCTTACATTGTTTTTGATAGAAAAGAACCTAACATAAAGAATTAAGACGTAACTCAAATGAGAATAAATGACAGAAAAACATTTTCCTTTTTACAAAAACAAACAAAAGACGGAAACAACAAACAAAGGAGAAAAAAAACAACGTTGTTATACGGTTTAGTAAAACAATGGCATTCTCTGCGTGGCGTTTGTTCTTTGCTAAAATTTTTCATTTATATTAATGGTGTAAAGCACCCTGGTTTAGATTCTGCAATGGTCAACAGACTCAACAATGAATCCACAGCAGGGGGCCGGGGGATACAGTTTCAATTTGTCAACAAAACCTGAAAATTAGTAGAGAACTGATATGTTTAAGGGGCCTGATGGCCGAGTGACTAGACCCTTCCCCCCCGGTTTTCAAATACGCAACTCGACATAGAAAGAGACAGCTCACTCAAACGAAACAACCAAAAGAAAACAAGTAATATATATATATATATAAAAAAAAAAAAAAAAAAAAAAAAATTAAGCCAATTCCTCTTTTTTTTTTCACTCTATTGCAGAAAGTCCTTTATCGATAATTTTCATTCAATTTTTTTAAGTTTATCTGGCGCCCTCTATGGGTAGACACATGCAACTCAAATCTAAAAAAAACCTAAAATTAATGAATTAAATTTAATGAATGAATTAATATTTGAAAAAAACTGTATCAACATCCAGTGTCATCCCCTACAAGTTCAAAAAAAAAAAAATGCATTTGAACTGGAGTGGATGACTAAAAAGTATTTTATTGACGATTGGAAATGTGAACAAGATATATAGAGGGAGAGTGTGAGCTAATAGAAGGAATTGAAAAAAGACGATGTAATAAATCATCTCGTTCTCGGAATAATGGTCGGTGACGAAGCAGAACCGAAGCCGGGACGAATGAAAGGGAACGAAACCGCTACAAAGAAACAAAAGAGAGTGCAATTATTACATGACGATATTATGAGGGAGAGACAACGTTCAATGCCACGGAATAGATGAAAGGATTGGGGGGGGTAGTGAAAGGGGTGAGAGAGCAAACAAGGAAAAACGGTGTTCATTCAGTTTGGTCACCTCGGGATGATGGGTTGCTTTGGATCTGTCACAACACGCAAACCCACAAAAGAGCAGACGATCATAATAAGAAAGACGGAAAGGGGGAATATTAATAGAGATGGCAACACACGGCCATTCATAGGATTTAAATTGAGAGATCTGGTTGCCAGATGTTGATTAAAAATGACAGACGATTTTTTTCCTTTTGTCTCTCTCTCTCTCTCTCTGAAAGGAAGATAGTTTGGTGAAACGAATAAAGAAAGTGTGTGATACATTTTAAAATGGTCTTTTCACATGTAGAAGTAATTGTGAGGTCCGAATGAAGGCTTTTGAGATAAGATAAAAATAAATAAAAATTAAAAAGTTCATATCATCAGAATGATACAGCATTAGTCAGTTAGTTTTTGAAACTAATTATAGAGGGAATAATAATGCAGTCGGCAACAAATTGTCTGCGTCTATTCATAGAAGACAGGGTTGTACAAAAGGATGATTAAAAATGGTAGAAGATTTTTTTTTTTTTTTTTTTTTTTATTTTTATTTTATTTTATTTTATTTTTTTAAAGATAAATAGTTTGTTTAAAGAAAAATAGTTCGGTTAAAAACACACACATTTAAAAAATAGCTATGATATTGTAATTTCTGTTTAAGCTTTTATTGTTAAAAACAGCAACAAGGTTCGTCAATGCTTGAGGTTTTACCCAAGATCTTCCGTTTTTTATTTCAAGTTTTTGGGGGTTTTGTTTTTATTTCGATAATTATATAAATTCTTGTTCTTTTTTTAAACTGCTATTGAAGAAATAGATATACGAAAAAAAAGAGATTAACTAAACTCTGTCTACTACTACTACACCACACCACAACACAAAATTGTGCCTAGAGCTGAGTTGCCCCTTTAGAGTTTGGGAATGATGTGGGTGAGAAGAGGTCTTTTTGGGCTCTGTGACGCTCGACGGTCATACGAGACCGGGACCTACGGTTTAAAGTGGATTCAGCACCCCTACAAATACCCATGCATCGCCGGGATTCGAACTAGAAAACTGTGGTACTGAGTGCCAGAGCGCTAGCCACTCGGCCATCAAGTCCCAACTAAACTATGCCTCAAGTCAAATTGTCTGTTACATTTTCTAGAATAATATCAGTTTGATGTTTGCTTGCAATGAAAATATTAATCTAGCAACACTGATCTGGTAGCCAGATGTTGATTAAAAATAAAAAACGATTTTTCTTTTATCCTCCCCCCTAACCTTAAAAGGAAAAAAATGTAGTGAAACGAATAAGGAAAGTTTGTTTTAAGTTTGTGAAAGTTTTAAGTTTTAAAATAGATTTTTACACAAAGGAAATAATGGTAACGTCCGAATGAAGGCTTTTCAGATAAGATAAAAATAAAAAATTAAAAAGTATACTGTCATCTGAATGATACCGCATTAGTCAGTGTGGGAAAGTAATTATAGAGGGAATAATAATGCAGACGGCAGCAAATTGCCTGCGTCTATTCATTCGAGAGACAGGGATGCACAAAAGGATGAATAAAAATGACAGACGATTTTTCTTCCCTTTTTTTAAAAAAAAAAAAAAAAAAAAAAAGGATAAATAGTTTGGAATAAAGATAAATAGTTTGGTTAAAAAACACACATAAACAGAAATTACAATAGTATAGCTGTTTTTAAAAATTTGTTAAAAACAGCAACAAGGTTTGTCAATGCTTGGGTTTTTACCCAAGTTCTTCCGTTTTTATTTCAAGTTTTTGGGGTCTTTATTGGGTCTGTTTAGCCCAAAGTGTGTACAAAATGATCGTAAAGCGACAAACCAAACAAAATCTCCCCCACACCATTCCCAGATTGTATAGGGCAACTCAACTCTAGGCAATGTGATGTGGTGTGGTGTAGTAGTATTTAGTAAGAAACATTTGTTATTAATAACATCTAATTTTATCATATATGAGAAAAATCTATCGAATAAACTAAAATATACAAATAAAATAAACAACTATTTTCAAAATAAAATATAAAATAAATATACAAATATAAAATATAAAATATACACATTATTTCTATATTTAATACAATAAATAAAAAGATAAAAACGCACGACATCTTCTTTTTAAAGATGGCTGAAAAGGTAAAAGTTTTAGAACCCTCTTTCAATATATTTAAATTCTATCAAAGCAACTACTGCGCAGAAAAGTAGTACTTCCTGTTATAAAATTGTAGGACAAACTTATTTACATCAGATATAATTCATTGAAATATGACCAAAACATAAAAAAAGACTCCAACGAATAATCCAATAAAAGAAGTAAATGACCAACATATGAGCAAATTGCGTCTGAAATATATTTTTATTGGTTTTTCCCTAACTGTGACTGTTGACCTAGAATTTAAATCTGACGTTATCTAACATTCGTGGGTAGGTTGTATGAAGCAGCCCACAACAAACGATTTCTTGGAAACTGCAGAATAAACAAACAAGAAAAAAAAAATCAATTTTTGAAGAAAACACTGCGAAGATCAACCACTTCGAAGTCAAAAATAAAATGCATATTTAACATCGTTTTCCAGATGTGAAATTCTGAGAGTGCAGCTTGTTTCTTGAATACTAAAAGAATTTCTTTTAGTGGGTTTACGATTTATAAATTAACTTCCCAAGGAGTTCATTTTCTTTAAGAAATTCCTTCCCATCTTTGTAAAATAAAGCAAAAAATATGGCTTCAAAAGAATTTGCATATAATGATATCAAATGAACTAAAGATTTTCGTTAGTCAGGAATTTATTTATTAATTTTCTGAGATTAATTTTCTCTAATTACCAACGGATTTAATACAGTAATATTTTCTAGTACTAAATTAAATGCTAGAATTAAGTAATGACGTAAAATATATTTTAGAGCCGCCTCGTGGCTCATTGGCAACGTGGGCCACTGGTAGGCATTAGGGCTGAGATTGAGTTCTTAGGCGGCATTGGTGCAGACCAGGGGTGGCCAACCTGCGGCCCGACTTGAACATTGTACCGGCCCGTGAAATGTATCACACTTTTACAAAATATATTTATTTTACAATGGCCAAAGGAGTGAAAACCACTGTATTAAAAAATGCATCATGTGTGTATCCATGTATTCAAAAATGAACTGCCCCCCCCGAAAAGGAAAACGCGCTCAAACATAACGGACGCGAACCTGCAATACCCATTACGTTGTGCAAATGCCCAAATGTTGATCGATTTGTAAAAGCTAAGTGTGAAAGAGTGGAGAAACACATATCGCACTACTAAAATAAAAATTCTTTAATGATTTCATTTCTTTTAGTTCGTTTACATTTATATATTTTTTATATTTCCTTTTGAGTGTTCTACAGTTCTTTACAATGTGCGTTTAACATTATTATTATTATTATTATTATTATTATTATTATGTTATTTATGCTGACATGTAAGAATAATAGTGAACACAATAATAATCACTCATTATGTTTCACTCCAAAAAAAATGTCTATGGCGGGTCTGAATCGAATAGGGAGATCTATAATTGTATATGCGGCCCGCGGAATTAGTATGACTTTCCAAAGAGAGCCGCAAGATCATTTGGGTAGGCCACCCCTGAAATAATGTATTATATTTCAAAAAATATACATTTGATCCCATACAAAAAACAAACAAAAAAAATCTTCTGAAACAGCAGGTAAAACACTTTTTGTAGGGGAAAAAAGGATCTAGCACACGAGGTAAAAAAGCACGAAATGACATTGCAGCTAAGCAAAGAAAGACCGATCTATCACACGCTCACTCCCACAAAGGAACATCCGTCTGCCTTTTCCTCGTTTCAAGTTCAGGAGCAACGTCTGCGGTTGAAGCTCCGCGTGATCATTAACACGTTCTTTCTTTTTTCCTCCTCCCTCAATAAAAACCAAAGACAACATTTCCCTCTTTCTGTGTCTTCATTGAATGGTGTTCTCGCATGGATAATGCACGGATTTCAATGGCACCTGATCTAGGGCATGCATGCTGCATGACGTACTGTGGTGCCTCGGTATACGTCCGTTTTGAAATAAGACCAACTTGATATGCGTTCTATCAGGACGCGAACAGTTTTGTTTGGTGTGTGACCTTTGTCTCGAATACAACCCGAGTACGGAAAGCCGGATGGATATTGCAGGCGATACAAACCGTACACAGCAGAGTCTCGAATTATCACTCAATGTCACACTACAGAGGTTCGGTTTATCGCAGTCTAACGTGGAATCCGAACCTGGAGCACCAAAGGCCAGAGCGCTAGCCAATTGGCCATCAGGCTTCAGTTCGGAACACACATTCATCTCCCGCATTTTAAAATGTTCCACTCGCGAAAAAACCATATGAAAATCTAGTGATCGTCCACTAAGTCTACGCAGCAAAAAGAGAAAGATAAATTTGATAAACTTTCAAGTATGTTCGTATTTTGCAAAATTTCTTTTCTATTTAAATATTGGGCGTGTGTAAAATAATAAGCAATGCTTCAATTATTTTGCACAGCCCCCATCCGCGTATAACATGGCAATAACACTAGGATTTTTCTCCTTGAAGGCGGATTAATCATTTCGCCGTTATTCTTTAAGGAAGAAGTTTGGTGTAGTATGTCCATGGATTAAGGGCGTCTACCAGAAGTACCGTTATATTTCATTTCATTGGAAAGTAGCCCATGGGATATATTTTTTCTCCAAAGGCAAAGGCAAAGAAAGTATGCTAATAAAAGCATGTGGGTTGTAAATACAGGAATTGTAGGCAAATGAAGCGGAAGTTCTTCAACATGCAGATTCCTCGTCGTCACACCGACTTGCAAAAAAAAAGAGCCTCGCTTCCACCGGCAGGGCAGGTGTCCCCGCCCCACTGAACGTGGGAAGAGGAAGCGAAGTGAACAGATGGGTCCCTCCAAGGTTGACAGGAAGATCTGGAGCAGGTGGGGAGAATGATGCAAAGAAACTGGTTTAATAAACACTTTCGTTCAGGAGATTTGGGATAATTTTTATGATTCCGTATCATTGGAATAATCTTTTAAAAATATCATATCAAAGGATTCACCTCTCCCCCCATTACGTATACACACCAGGGGGGAGGACTCGCTGGTGCGGATTTGTAAAATTTAATTATTTTACAAATGCCAGGTCCTTATGGTCGAGTGGCTAGAGCTCGGTACCACAGGTTTCGGGTTCGTAAACCACCGGTGCCATGGATGCTTGCAGTGGTTCAGAATAAACTTTAAACCGCAGGTCCCTGTCTAATAGGATCGTAGAACGTTGTGGGGGGTAGAGTGACACTCCGTGGCCCTCTGGGTAGTGTTAAATGAGTGGCGTCGGTGTAGCCCTTGCTTATGGCATAAAGATTAATGCATTAATTATTCTCTGTATTGCCAACTGCAGTAGAACAACAACATTTTGAAAATGCTGCTGGCACACAAGCCATTAGTTCACAGGCTCTCCACAACTTTTCCTGAAACCGAGAAAGTGCACTACATTTAAACGTTCAAAAGTCATAGGCCGACTAGAATCACACAAAACAAAGTTTGGGGAATCCACCACTCCAGATGTATAAAGGTGATCACGGAAACAGTTTAACCAGTTAAACGTCCAAATACAGCCACCGCTGTCTATCTTGGAAAATTAGGAATAGTTACCTCTTCTCCCAGAATTCTCCCTCTCTTATCTATGCTGTTGTTATTACTAATCCTCTTGGTGCAGGAAAACCTACACCAGGTCCAGAAGAGCCTGTGTCATGGCTAAGATTAATGGGCAGCTTCACTTGAGCGAGGAACAAAGAGGGCTGAAGACTAACTCAACTTCAAGATAACGCTCCACTTTTCGATTAGACCGGGACCTACGGTTTAAGGTGGATTCCGAACCTCTCACAAACATCCATGCCACCGCCATGGTTCGAACGTAAAGCCTGTAGTACCAAATGGCAGATCGCTAGCCACTTTGCCTCAGGCAGTTTAGGACTTGTTCAAGTATCCGAAAGAGAATTTTATCAAAGAAGTCTATTCAACCTGGTGCAGCAGTGAGAATCTTTTTAAATCTTAAATTATTTTTTTTTTTTAAATTACCACTTATATAAACTGAAACTCTCCCTGAGCAAATGAAACAGAAAATATGCAAAATAATTCCCAGGAATGACTTATGACCCGATGCTGGCAAACCAATTAAAAACGCGCGTAGTTTTACACTTCGGGTCCACCATTGTGCAATCCCGAAACAACATAAAGAAACCTCGTAAAATGCCCTTTTCGAAAACTGATTCAGCGAACAGAAATGTCGACACGACAGCAACGGTTGCTTCTCGGAACTGGAGGCCGGAAGAGACATGGTGGCAGTGAAACGTGCGGAAACTCTACCAGAGGTGGCCGCATCGCCATCATTTATCGAAACGGGAGACATTTATGATAAGGAAAGACGACAGCAGGCTCTTGTTAGCGTGCGCGGTCAGTGGTTCCGCGGTGGGTATTAAACATGCAAAGCAATTCGTGCAGCAGATGGGTTTGCCATATATTTATTTCGCAATACAATTTGTTATGAAATTTATTACAACACTACAGAATGCTAACTCAAGCTATAGCAAAAGATAGCTTTAAAAATCACTTGACTATACTGTTTTCAAATAGTTTTTCAAATTATACAGAAAGACTTCTCATTTCTATGTTAGAGAACCCTGGCGGTGGTATGGATGTTTGTTAGTGGTTCGACATCTAGACTAAGTTCACAAACCAGTGTGGTTTCATGGTTCAAGAGAGAGGGGGCAGCTTTTGTTGTGATGGAGCACCCGTAGGTAGAAGTTTGATTTGGCTCCGTGACGCTGACTTTTTTTAAGGGCTGGGGTTGTCAGCCCTATACCGAACGCTCTACAGTCTTATTAGACAGGGACCTACGGTTTAAAGTGGATTCCGAACCGAAGATCCCTCGGGTCGACCACCCACCTCAACTGACGAAGCTCATGTGTAAAAAATTAAAGATTGGGTGCTTGCAAACAGTAGATTTACAATTAGAGACCTTGCTGATGATGTAGGAATTTGAAAAGGATCGGTCCATTCCATTTTGGGCTTAAAACGCGTCAAATCTCGACTATTCCCTAAACTCAAAAGACCATTCCGGGTCTTTGAGTTTTAGAAGAAAAGACCACTCCGTTTTGAGTCGATTGAAGAGATTCAACGTGAACCGCCGCGCTCTCTCAAGCCCATCCCTGCCGACGACTTTTTAACATGCATTGAGGATTGGAAAAAAAAGTTGGCATAAGTGCATTGTGTCCGGAGGGGGATTACTTTGAAGGCGATGAAATAAATTTGGAAGAATAAATAAAGAGTTTTCGAAAAAAAAAAATTGGTCTTACTTGTTGGTCTTACAGTAGTACATTTTATACACACTAGAGCAAAAAATATCTTCTCATACATTTTCATAGAGACATAATAAAAAAGAAAGAAAGAAGTAGAGATCCTTACAGCAAAAGAAGCAATCCCCGGCATTGGACATCCGGACAGGTCCGGAAATTGAGTGTTTTGCCCGGATTCAGCCGGAATTGCTAACAGCACGGAATACTTAAATACACTACCAAGTAGGAAACAGGGGGAAAAAAAAAATTACCCATCTTGAAACTATAAGTTTATCCGCTATATCATTTCTTCCCCAGGTTTAATATTTATTATTTTTCTTTGCTTATCACACTATTTATTCAACAATTTGAATTTTTTACATTTAAATTTTATTTGCCCTGGATTTTGTTTAAAAAGAAAATGTGAATTTATTTTCTAAGATATGCACTAGTATGCAAGGTCGAAACAGAATATTCCCATCTTAAGTCACTTTAACATTTATTTATTTTATTTATTTTTTTTTTTTAAGCTGAAATTCTAAAAATATTTTAAAAACTTTAAAAAACAATCTATATTTAAGAAGGCATGCATGTTATCATTTTGAATATATTTAAAGCGAAAAAAACATTCTTCTTATGAAAACGATATAATTTGATTAAGTAATAGTACTGTAAATATTATATGTTATATTATAAATATATTAGCCCTTTATAATATAAAATAGTAAATATTACACACATATTTATATTTGATATTATATATATATTCGTATAAGTAATAATTTAAAATATTTTTACAATTGCCTCTTTGATCTTGGCTTGAATTTAGTCGTTTATTAATACTGTTTAAGACGGTACAACGCAGAAATGTATAAATGCTACAAAGATCCAGATATTATAAAATGTGTTAAGATCCAAAGATTCAACTGGGCCACTCATGTATTTATAATGAAGGATTCAAACCCTGTGAAAAGGCTCGTTTTGGAAAAGCCACAGAGACAGTGAGGAAGAGGACGACCCAGGTTGCGATGGATAGACGCAGTTGAGAAGGATTTTGCTGTTCTAAAGGTTAAGAATGGGAGGTCCATTGTCACCCAGAGGAATGCATGCTTCAATGGAAAGCCTTGGCCCACTCTGGGCTGTCGTGCTACTAATGATGATGATTAATACTGTTTCGCGGCGGTTAATATTTTGTTGAGAATTTTAAAAATGGGTTTGTTCTCAAGAAAAGTGTACAAGTACTGAAGATGGGATCATATTTAGTACTGTTATTTTGAATGCTTGATACTCGATTCAAACATAAAAGAGTTTTAGGTATTTCAACTAGTACAGTACATTTTTTTTTTATGCAGAATTAAATAATTCTTCGATACTGAAGCATTCAAATTGTTAACTTCTCACACTTGAATGTTCACAATTCATTCCACGCCCTCCTTTTTCCCGCCTTTAATGAAGAATTGAAATGGAAATTTTCCGCTTTTTATCTAATATTATATATATATACAAAATAACTTATCACCCTAATTTAAATGAACATTTTCAAAATAAAATAATCGTAAAAAGAAATGCAATAATATATATGATACATAAAAAAAACCCAGACGTGGCGTTCATTATAGTTAATATTTCCAGAAATAAAGAGATATGATTGTGGCAAGGTTTTGTAAAAAGCTTCACATCGAGTTTTCCGGGTTTTCTCCCATACGCGAAGTAGTTACCCCTAAGGACTTCCAGGAAGGCATTCTCCCAACTCCTCATCACCGTCATTGTTGATAAACGGAAATCAACGGCCCACAACAGTGGAATGGAAAGCAGGAGATGTTTACACATAGAAAAAAAAAGGCGTAGTATACGTTTTTATTACACATAACTAAGAATAGTACAAAAAGTACAGTTAAACTGTAATTCGCTAACCGCATTATTCAGCCCTGTTAGTGTAAAAATGGATCGATATTATTGCACATATCGATTGATACTGCAAATATTGATCAATATAAATGCAAATATTGATCAGTAATAAAGCAAATATTCAGCCCTGTTAGTGTAAAAATGGATCGATAATAGAGAGTTTTTGCACAACGTTTTTTTATCGTCCGATATTTCTCTTCCTAGCGCGCATGCTCATAGGAATAGCTCAGTAGTGCAGTATTACAGATACGCATGCGCAATAGGTACAATGTTTCCTATGAGCATGCGCCCTAGGAAGAAAGAAATATCGGACGATAAAAAAAAGGTTGTGCAAAATCTCTCTATTATTGCACGTATCGATCGATACTGCAATTATAGATCAATATTATTGCAGTAACACTTTCAGGGCTACATAAATTTCAAATTTCTATTGCATCGAGCTAAGTTACAGATACTTAATAATAGTAAGATGGAGGGGTGAATGCTTGATGAAAAAATGAAGTATGAGCATTAAAATGAAATATTAAAACTAAGTTTTGCAAAACACACGAAAAACTCTTTAAAAGTCTGCAGGTGCGACTGAGACGGTCTCTTACGGAAGAGAAGGTGACGTGGAACATATTCGTGCCAAAAGCTCCACCGAATCGTGCCGAGCCCACCAGAAACCCCGTCATTTTCCTCCTCATGACTCCAGCACGAGATCCGCTTCACAACGCCCTAATAACTGGGATTTTAAGGATCGCTGTTAAACAGTGGCCAAAACGCATGCGCCGCTGCAGACGGGTTAAGAAGGTCTTAAATTAAAAAAAATATTCATTTCGAAATGAAGCGAAAACAATTTTCTTTCTTTAATTTATGGGTAGTTAAAAGTCACTTTTCATGCAAATGAATTTTTTTGCCAGAAGCATTTACAGCTCTCTATTCCAAGTATTCCGGTGCGATTTTTATGAAAACCTAAGATTTGGTTGGTGAAACTCCAAAGGTCTTTGGGGGGGAAATAGTATTTTTAAAACTTTTAAATATTTACTTCACTTTTAATACATAGTGTTCAAATATTTCTTATTGTTTCAGCAACCTCGAAATTTCTTCTATGCCTCATAGAATTATGTTGGGACAGAATGGATTTTTAAGAATCCCTCTACAGCACATACTGCAACTGATGTCTCCTCTGCCAGCAGAAGGCTTATATCCTGATGGCCAATTGCCTAGCGCTCCGGACTTTGGTACCACAGGCTTCACGTTCGAAATCCTGGCGGTGGCATGGATGTTCGTGAGGGGTTTGGTATCCACATTGAACTGTAGGTTCCGGTCTAATGAGCGCAAAGTGTGCACTAAAAGACCGTACAGTGACAAACCAAACTAAATCGAACCTCTTATAGACATCATCCTTCAAGTACATTGCTGTAACAGCCATTCCAACTTTAAAGCACTGTGCTTACGTTTACATTTCTTTGTCAGTGTATTTTGTTCACTCATCATCATCATCATCGTCATCAATAGCACGACAGCCCAGAGTGGGCCAAGGCTTTGTTTTGAAGAAATTTTCATGCATTCCACTGGGTGACAAGCGTCCTCCAATTCTTAACCCCTAGTACAGCAAATCCTTTTCAACTGCGTCTATCCATCGCAAGCTGGGTCGTCCTCTTCCTCTTTGTCCCTTATCACAGGCTTCAGGTTCAAATCCTGGCGGTGGCATGGATGTTTGTGAGAGGTTCGGAATCCACGTTAAACTGTAGGTTCCGATCTGTTTAGCCCTCGTGTGCACAAGATGACCGTACAGCGACAAACCAAAACCGCTTTGTCAGTGTGGCTTTGCCAAAACGAGCCTTTTTACAGGGCTTAAATTATTCATTCTAAATAGATGAGCAGCCCAGTTGAATCCATGGATCTTCATACATTTTATAATATTTGAGTCTTTATAGCATTTATATTCAAAAATGAACTGCCGAAATGATGAGGTAACTTTGATTTTAAAATAATATACTTGCGAATATAGGACAGATATGCCCTGTTATAGTTATGAGTTGGCAGAATAATTCAATTATATTCTGCGAATTCATGATGAGTGGAAAAACAAAATCTCGCAAACAAATATCATAAATATTTTTTAATGATGTCATTTTTTTTATTTCGCTAATATTTATATATTTTTTTATATCTCATTTTTAGTGTTATAGATTTCTTTACAATGTGCGTTCATCATTATTATTATATTATCCATGTTTACCTGTACGAATAGTAGTCAACACAAAAATAATAACTCATTCTGTTTCAGTTTTTCCCTCCCAAAAAATGTCTACGGTGGGTCTAAATGTAATACAGGAATATATCATTTTACATGCGGCCCGCGGAGTTAGGATACATTTCCAAAGGAATCCGCAAGATCATTTGGGTTGGCCACCCCTGCTTTATATCTTGAGAGGTTCGTATTGTTTGGTTTGCCGCTCTACGGTCATCTAGTGCACACGAGGGCTAAACAGACCGGGACCTACAGCTTAAAGTGGATTCCGAACCCCTCACAAACATCCATGCCCCAACCAGGATTCAGGCATAGCCAGGTACAAACATGCCAGAGCGCCAGCCAATTGACCATCAGGCCGCAGGTTGGAAGTGGAGAAAAGCAATAAGGACTTCAGTTTCAGGTGTACGTATAGCTTGAAGGTATGCTACGGACGCGAGTCACACTACAACCGCAACACTCTACGATACTATTAGACCGGGACGTACGGCTTAAAGTGGATTCCGAACCACTACAAATATCCATGACGCCATACGGTAAATGATTTTTTTTTTATTATATGATGAAAGTAATTTTTTAAGACTTTTCAAGGCAAAACACCTTGACGTAAAATTAAAATCATGAAACTACAGTTTAATAAAACAGTTAATATTTGTTGTTGTTGTTACTTATCCCACTTGGTAGATAACTAATCTAGACCACGCCCACGAACCCGTATAAACTCATGGTTGAAGGGAAAGGAAGCAGTTTCTGTTGTGAAGGAGCATCCGTAGGTAGAAGTCTGATTTTTGCTCCGTGATGCTCTACAGTCATATGAGACCGGGACCTATGGTTTAAAGTGGAATGCGAACCACTACAAACATCCATGCCACCGCCGGGACGCGAACCCGAAACCTATGGTACCGAGCGCCAGAGCACTAGCCACTCGACCATTCAGGCCCCACAGTTAATATTTAAACAATAGAAGCGCATTTTCCCCCCTAATTCATTGCTAATTAGAAGATAAGAAAGTGGCTATTAATCCTCCGTTAGCATCGTGTTAAAAGCCGTCAACTCCGTCTGACGCAGGCCGAGAATTACAAAGGCAGCAACAGAAGCATTCCCTGGTGCAACAGCAGTAAATGTTGCAGCACTTCTTAATCAACTTATCTTTTTTTTTATTTGCCATGTGATAAATATCCGTGCTTTAAAATAAATTAGCTTGTAGATAAATTTCTGGTGTTGAAAAACAAAGAAAACTGCTACGTGTAAAAGCGAATTCCACTTAAAGAAAAGAAAAAAAAATTCTTATTTACAGATTTAATTCAAATAATTCTTTTTCTTATTTTAATATTAAAAAAAACGTTTAATAATGTTTTGAAGAACTTTTTTCCCATTTTTATTTTCTTTAGGCAAATATTAAAAAAGCAACGTCAACACTTAATTAAACTTTAAAAAAAGGGACAATTAAAGATGAATTTTAAATAGAATACAAAAAACATAGATACACATTAAAAATGTATTTTTAAATGTATTACACTGAAGTGACAAAAGTCATGGGATAGCAATATGCAAATTTTCAAATGGCAGTAGCATCGCGTAGAACAGGTATAAATGCGCAGTGCTTTCGCA
The DNA here is from genome assembly GCA_021605075.1 of Caerostris darwini. NCBI lineage: Eukaryota > Metazoa > Arthropoda > Arachnida > Araneae > Araneidae > Caerostris > Caerostris darwini. Next base: position 520,556 of record BPLQ01013634.1, on the reverse strand, counting down.
GAGCTTTCATTTCTGTTCAAGTTATTCATGTGAAGAGGTTTTGACGTGATGATGACCGCACGACGGGAATTAACAGACTTTGAACGCGGAATGTTAGTTGGAGCTAGACGCATGGGTCATGCCATTTCGGAAATCGTTAGGGAATTCAACATTCCCAGATCCACTGTGTCAAGAGTGTGCCGAGAGTATGAAATTTCAGGCATAACATCCCACCATGGACAGCGCAGTGGTCGACCGCCTGCACTTAACGACCGAGACCGGCGACGTCTGCAAAGAGTCGTAAATTCTAACAGACAAGCAGCACTGCGTCAAATAACCGCAGAAATCAATGTGGGACGTACAAGGGACTTGTCTGTTAGAACTGTGCGGAGAAATTTGGCTTTCTTGGGCTATTCCAGCAGAAGATCGACTCGAGTGCCTTTACTGACAGAACGACATCGCTTGCAGCGACTCTCGTGGGCACGTGAGCATATCGGTTGGTCCCTAGATGAATGAAAAACCGTGGCCTGGTCCGATGAGTCACGATTTCAGTTGGTAAGAGCTGATGGTAGGGTTCGAGTGTGGCGCAGACCCCACGAAGCCATGGACCCAAACTGTCAGCAAGGCACTGTTCAAGCTGGTGGTGGCTCCGTAATGGTGTGGGCTGTTTTTTTTCATGGCATGGACTTGGTCCTCTGGTGCGACTGGACCGAACAATGACTGGAAATGCTTATGTTCAGCTACTTGGAGATCACTTGCAGCCATTCACGGACTTCATGTACCCAAACAACGATGGGATTTTTATGGATGACAATGCGTCATGTCACCGGGCCACAACTGTTCGCGATTGGTTTGAAGAACATTCTGGACAATTCCAACGAATGATCTGGCCACCTAGATCGCCCGACATGAATCCCATCGAGCATTTATGGGACATCATCGAGAGGTCTGTTCGTGCCCAAAATCCTGCACCATCAACGCTTTCACAATTATGGACGTCTATCGAGACAGCATGGCTCAATATTCCTGCAGAAGACTTCCAACGACTTGTTGAGTCCATGCCACGTCGAGTTGCTGCACTTCGCCGGGCGAAAGGAGGGCCGATACGATATTAAGAGGTATCCCATGACTTTTGTCACTTCAGTGTATATAATTATGTATTTTTATTATTATGTATTATGCGTATACACACAAGAGTCAAAACATTAAGACTACCCTTACATTTTGCAATGAACTCGCCTGGATGACGTGGAAGGCCCGTGATCAGGTGGAAGTGGTATTTAACTGGTATTAAGTGGTGGTATTAATCCATGCCAAGGCGGGTTGAAGCTGTGTTGCGCGCCAAAGGTGGGCCAACTCGTTATTGACAGGTCATCATCATGTTTTGGCTCTTGAATGTATATTATATATGTGTGTTATGTGTGCGTATTATTATGTATTTTTATGTTTATGTCTTTATGTATTCTCTAATCTAACTAAAGATTGAAGATTAATCTTAACGAAGGAAAATTCCAGAAACAATTTTATCACTTACTTTTAAATATTATTATTTTTTTAAATTTAAATATACATACACATTAATCCTGAAATACTTTGCAACAGATCTTTGAAAAACCTTTTTACCATAAAGTCTCACCAAATGCAAAAGTGCCAATTTATGAGCCATCTTCTGAAATTCCTTCGTGCAGCCAATCATAATGAAGAAGCACAAAATCGTTTTCGCAAATGGCAAGCCGTATATGGTGTGCAAATCAAATAAAATGTCTTACCTGAAAAGAATAAAGAAATGTGTTAACAGTTTAAATCAGCAATTAATTTTCAATAACAAGAAATGAAATCTTAAATCTTTAATATATATATATATACAGGATGATTATAATGAAAGTCCCACTTTCAAAATGCTGTCAAAAAAGGATCACTCGTCAGAATGCGGTCACATTTGAACTGAAGATACTTGAAGAAGGGGGAAACGGTACGGCATCCAAAAACGTTTCCATCGATTTTTTCCCATCCAATTGGGTGTGACCTTGCCGTGCTGGGCGGGCTTTCCACTCTCAGTGTCACAACTGTTTAATGACTTGGAAGTCTTTTTTTTTTTTTTTTTTCCCCATCAAAAAACCTCAAAACCATCCAGCATATTGAACACTACAGTGGATTGAATGTGAAACTCATGCCGTTGTCATTTCGATTCAAACTATCACTGATAGCCGAATTCAATTTCTTTAGGCCGCTTACAGCGGCCCTCGCGATCCTCATCGGAACTCGTTTTGGATGTCGTACCGTTTCCCCCTTTTTGAAGCATCTTCAGTTCACATTTGAACTCATTGTGAACAAGTGATTGTGAACAACAAATCATTGTGAACAACTTTTAACTGATTGAAAAACAATCACTCTTTTCAGTAATTTTTTTTTTTTTTTGACAGCAGTTTGATAGTGGGACTCTAATTACAATCACCCTGTATATATTTTATTTTTTTATATGATAAAAATATATACTATAAATGATTTGTAGTTTTAAAATAAAAAAATAATAATAAATTACGTGATAAAAAAAAGATAAAAGAGTTCGTTTCCGTACACTTTTATATTTCTCACGATAAAGAGCACATGTCACTTTACATGGCGCACGCACATCAACAGAAATCGCAAACATTGGCCGCTTATCGCGAGTTTCATGAGCAATTAGTAACAGCGTCGCCACAAAACTTAATCGCCGAATTGCATTATCACCAGAAATGGATTAGAAATCGACGCTCATTCTGCCGCTTGTGTGTTTTCTCTAGTGACGAATCTGATTTCGCACCTGCCCACAAACGAACCCGCGCAGTATCTCAGAGTGACGGAGATTAAATACGTAGTAAGAAAACAAATAATTAATAAATGACACATACCTATTGTTACGAATGAAATTAAGAAATCAAAATAAAAACAGCTTTGTATAATTTTTTTTAAGACACCTTTGAAAATTTTTTTTACTACTCTATATTTCCTGATGTAGGGCCTGAATGGCCGAGTGGCTAGCGCTCTGGCGATCGGTACCACAGGTTTCGGGTTCGAGTCCCGGCGGTGCCATGGATGTTTGTAGTTGTTCGGAATCCACTTTACACCGTAAGTCCCGGTCCTAATAGGATCATAGAGCATTGCGGAGTTGTTATTCCGCATCCGTATCTTCAAGTTACACGAGGGTACCTGGGTCATGCGAAGTGAGTAACGTCTGTGCAGCGCTTTCCTTAAGGCATCCAAGATCAAGCTGTCTAAGTGTTTGCCAGCTGCATTAGAAAAAAATATATATATATATTTCCTGATGTTTTTTAGACACTTATGAACATTTTTTTTTACTACTCTATATTTTCTGATTTTTTTAGACACTTTTGAAAAACTTTTTACGATTCCACATTTTTTAATTTTTTTTAATGCGAATTTTAAGAGTCATTTCACCTTTCATACAGATTCGGATTCACATCGGAACTTATTTCTAATTTTTTTATTATACGTTAAACCTTTTTTATATGACTTGTTTTTAATGTTATCGATGGAACATGTGTACCACAAAAAAAAAAAAATAATAAATAAATAAAAATGAAAATTATAAAAAAAACATGCAGATTAATAATTTTACTCAATTATCAAAAAAATTGCAAAATTTAATTAAGAAATAAAAATAATAATAAAATACATTTCACATTTAAAAGAAGTTTTAATTTTATTTAGAATTACATAAAAATAAATTTCTAAATCAACTTTTTTGAAACCTTACATGGAATTTATAAAAAAAAAGTATCATTCTCAACGAAATGATCTGTTAAACAATTAAGTACATAAAATAAAATAATGTAGTGTTCGTCGTTTATTTGTGCAGCTGGATCTGGTGTTGGGTTGAGACACAGGTTTCAGAACACACAGCTTTATTTACAAAAACACCACAATGAACTACAAACACTATTTACTACACAACATGTAACACATTTAAAGACATATACATTCATAGAAGGATTCCACTTCTAAGTTGTAATTCCTCTCGGGATGAGAAATTGTACTCTCCCTCTCGGGTGAGAGTCTCGATGCCAACTGAACATTTTACTTCAACGTTTTTGCAATGCGTAGGAGGAAACAGGGTTGCGAAGGAGGAAACACAGTTACAATATCCCAATCAATGACGCAAAAAACTGACATGACGGTTACCAAAGCACAGAGCAAAAGTGTGGCCTGATGGCCGAATGACTTGCACTCGGTGCCACGGGTTCAAGTTCTGGCTGTGTCATGGATGTTTGTAGGGATTCGGAATCCACTCAATATACTTCGGACTGCAGATACCGGTCTATATGACTAAAGAGCGTGGGGCGTAGGACAAGCCTACCCAGTAAAAAGAAAAACCTTGTCTCGAAAACTTTCAGTGGGCAGACGGCCTAGGCCCATAGTGGGGCTGTTGCGCCAATGAAAAAGAAGAGAGCAAAAGTGGAAGAAAACAAACAAATGCAAAGCATCAACATAGCACGGTGTAGATTCAGGAGTGTGCAGATTGGAATCCAGCACTTACAGCTTTCAGAAATGAAGATATTATGTAATGCTTGAGTGTGGCATGATGGCCGAGTGCCTAGCGCTCGGTGCCACAGGTTTCAAACTCAAGTCTCGGCGGTGAAATGGATGTTTGTGGTGCTTCGGAATCCCCTTTAAACCGTAGATCTCAGTCTTATAGCACCGTAGAGCGCTATGTGGGTAGTGTGATTCGCGTCCGTAGCCTGTCTTCGTGCCTCCTGGGTAGTGCTGAATGAGTCACAGCGGTGCAGCCCTTGCTTACGGCATAAAAGATAACCGTCTCTGTGTTGATAGCCGCATTAGAATGAAAAATGATGCTTGGGTAAGTATTTGACGAGGCTGTTCATAGCGTTTACAAACCATAATAGTTACATGAATAACTTAAACACAACTACTACTAGTACACCACACCACACACACCACATCATCGTCCCTAGAGCTGAGTCGCCTTTATACAGTTTGGGAATGATGTGGGTGAGAAGTCTGATCGGGCTCTGTGAAGCTCTACGGTCCTACGAGACCGTTGACTACTGCTTTAAGTGGATTCCGCACCACTACAAACAACCATGCCACAGCCAGGATTCGAACTTCAAGCCGGTGGTACCAAAAGGTAGAGCGCTAGCCAATATAAGAATGATGAAGAATCAGATCTAAAACATCTATAGGAGAGAAAAAAAAAGGAAGATTTCGCCATCCCTTTTTTGCATTTTTAATCCCTCTTCACCCGCCAATAATAGAAGATGATGTTTTGGTTTAAAACTTGTGAACCGAAACCCTTTTTGTGAGTAGGGGAAAAAAGAAGAAAAAAAATCTCCGACGCGACACATAAACCTGCTTCAAACTGCCAACCGAAGAATTGGGCCGGAACGTCTTTACGAAACCAAATAAAGCGTTCTTGAGTGAAATGCGGTTTGGGAAAAACTCGAGAACCTCCCCTCTTTGGGATCTACAACACTGAGATGGGAGGTCAACAATACAGTTACGTTTTGAAGGAACGATCGAAATGGATGGAGAACTCTTGTTGGCAACTTACTTTTTTCAAACCCGGAGGTCACGCGTCTATTTTTAAGAGCAATCTTCTCTTCTTTTTTATTATTTTCTTTTGAAATTTATGGTGGTATTGTCTGTTGCTTATTTATGCGTTCACCTTACGCCGTGCAATGTCAGACGGTAAGGTAACAGCAATAATCTCAAATATGATTTGTGATGTTAAAATTCATACAGTTTCTCGATTAAATAAAAAAAAATATTTTTTATGTTATTTAAAGGCCTAAACGTTTTTTTTTTTTTTCGCAAAAATTTAACAAGTCAATATTTCTGCCTGAAATGGTTTGGTATGTAGCCCTACGGTCATTTCTTTCCACAAGACGGCTAATTAATTCAAGACTTACATTTTAAAGTGGAATCCGAATCAATAACACACGTCCATGCTACCTCCCGGAATTCAAACCTGAAGGCAGTCGTACTCCCCCCCTTATCCCACTTGGCAGACAGTTACATCTAGACCAAGTCCTTTGGGCCTAAATGACGGACTGTCTAGTGCTCTGGCGCACGGTACTACAAATTTCGGGCTAGAGTCCCAGCGGTGCCACGGTCCCAGTCTCGGTCTAATTCGTGGAAAGTTGTCTTGAGGTTGAGTCAGTCTTCAGCCGTCGTGGTTCCTCGCTATGATGAAGCTGCATATGACCCTTAGCCATGGACCAGTCCCCTGCGACGGGGTCTCTTGGACCTGGTGTAGGCTTTCCTGCATTGGGAGGGGGGGGGAATAGTAACAACAGATCAAGTCCAAGAACTCGTGTGGTCCCATGAAAGGAGGGAGACAGCTTCTGTTGTGGTGAAACAGCCGTAGGTAGAAGTCTGACTCGGCTCCGTGTCACTGAAGAAGGAGGGCGGTGCCTTCTGGGAGGACGTTTTAAGGGGAACTAAAAACTACCTACTAACTGGGAACTACTCCGCATTTGCGTTTCGTATGGGAGAAAACCCGGAAAACTCACACAAGATAGTCCGACGAACGTGGCAAAATGGTGAACATCCCAAACGCCATCGAGTCCCCCCGTTTTTTGAAACAATATCTACAACAAAGCCATCAGTGGACTGAACTTCAGCCCTAACGCTCAGCATCAGTGAGCGTGGCCACAGAGCCACGAGTCGGGCATACATGAACCTAATTTCGTAAAAAGTAAATGCTAAATAATAAAAAATATGTCAAGTACATTATTCCAAATTTTAAAAAATTTACGAAAATAAAATATAGCAGTAAATTATATTTAAAGACCTAAAGTGTTTTTCTCAAAAATTTAATAAATGAACTCTTTTTTTTCCTTATCCTACTTGGCAAGCAGTAACAAATGGATCAAGTCCTTTGAGTCTGATGACCGAGTAGCTAGCGCTCGGTAAAACAGGTTTCAAATTCGAGTCCCGATGGTGCCATGGATGTTTGAAGTGGTTCGGAATCCACTTTAAACCGTAGGTCCTGAACTAATATGACTGTAGAGCATTGTACGTAGAACTGACAACGCTACCCCAAAAAAAGAACGCATCTCCCATCTTGAAATCTGCCAGTAGGCAGACGGCCTTGGCCCATCTTGGCGTTGTTGTGCTACTGATGATAATAAAGATATGAGAAAAATCACTATTTTTAATAATTATTAGTTTACAGCTATTTACGGACAATTATTTATTTATCGTACAAAGTACACGAGAAAAAACATTCTTCTGTTGGACATTCTATAAAACCAAACGGTCCTTAAAACATCCAAAATCAAACGATTTAAATAAAAGTATGTAAGGGAGGGGGGGGTCAAAAAAATTCTATACGCCATGATGCAAAGAAATTTTATCACTTTTCATCTTTAACTAAAATGAGGTCGCATTGTTAGACATGATGACGGAGATAATTTTTAAGCAGCAAATAAGGAATTTTTTCCTTTCTGGTATTTATAAATATTCGTAAAAAAAAACGTGAAGGTATTTATTTGTACTTGAAATACAGCACATTTTTGGTAAACAACTGATAAAATATTTCCCTTGCTTAGTTTTAAAAAAATTCCAAGGATAATTTTCGGACACTATCTTTTATTTCAACACACACACGCACAAATTTAAATAAAGAAAATAGCATTGTTAAGCAATTACAGATTTTACAGATTTCAGCTTTAGCATTTACAGAAATTGTACCTACACCAAAAGTGACTTTGTAGCATTTTTTTTATATGTACCGGAAAAGTTTTGTCATTTCATGGCCTGGAAACAGGTATATATGTTATTTGACAAGTATATAATAACCCATCATTCCCATTTTACAGCAGATAAGCAGTATTGTGGGTAGTCACATTACATACAATTAGTGTTTTGTACTAAAGAGAGCAACTTTTTACTCACATCTGACAGCAGATATTCAGTATCATGTATAATAATACTCATAAAATTAGCAAATATCTGTGCGACCTTCACAGGTCGAAACAACTACAGATGGAATATGGACTACGCTATGAGTTGTTGCATCGTGATGGTGATAGACCATGGGCTGAGAAAGTGTCTACTCCAATGAGAAGTGAGGGAAGGTGACCCCTTCCCTCTCGATGGATTGTCTAAAAAGGGTTTTTGTGTGTGTGAGGAAATGAGAGAGAGTCCTGCAACGAGTCGACGAGGTGTTCTTTTTCTCTGAAGTGACTGAAGAAACCGGATTTTCCGCCTGTTTCCAAAGTGAGCCCCTTGTGGTTTCGTGTATCCCGCCGTGTGATAATTAAGGTTATGCAGCAGACCAGGCAATTAGATTCGACGTAGACTCGAGAAGTCTGGAAATCTCCGATATTGGAGTGAACTGTACTCGTGTCATTTAATCGTGCACTTGAGATCAAATTTTATTTTAATTTTTAATATCGTTGTATAATAACCTAGAGTACATTATTTGCACATATATAAATATATATATGTGTGTGTGTGTGTGTTTTATTAAAACAATACAATGAAATTAAAAATTAAAATAAAATTTCACCACAAGTACAGTTCACTCCAAGATCGGAGATCTTCAGACTTCTCGGGTCTACGTCGAATCTGCCTGGTTTGCGGCAGACCTTAACTATCGCACGGCGTGATGCACGAAACCACAAGGGGTTCACTTTGGAAACTCCGGCCTATTCAGTCACATTAGAGAAAAAAAAAAGAAAAGCAACACTTTTTGTCGACTCGTCTTAGAAATCTCTCTTCTTCACACACACACCCTCCTTTAAGACAATTCGTCAAAAGGAGGTGGTGTCTTTTAATTGGAGTAGACATTTTCAACTCGTAGTCTATCACCAATCACGATAGAACAACTCATGGTATAGTTCATATTATATGTAAAAAAAAATTGATCATTTCATACTGACTACCTATAATGATGTTGAAACCTTGTCTCTTAAGAAGAGCGTTTCGGTATGTGCGACACATTTAGGAAATAGATGTAGAATTTTCTAATTATTTTGAGATACAATTCCAGAGATTTTTATAAAGTTTTCTGATCAGTAGTAAAGGAATTCGTGATTTTTAATGACCGAGTGCAAAAACAAATCCAGAAATAGTAAAGCAGAATAGTGATAAAATAATAGTAAAATAGAATACTAAGTAAACAAAATAAAAAAAGTTTATGGTGCATTTTATCGAGTTTGTTAGCGGGTTCCTGGGTTTTTCTTCGGCAAGTTTTAATACTTCCATAAAAGACTTCCTCAGCAGAAGTTTCCATGAAATATCGACTCTAAGAAAACACTTTTTTTTTCTCCTGCGAAAATATCTTCACCCACAAAATGGGAAAACTTGGGGAAAAAGGCAAATGTTTTCGAAGCACTCAGAAGAGACACTCTTTAGCTTTCATGAAAAAGTAATGAACACAGATAGGGCGCGTCTTTTTTTCTGTTATGAAAGCGCCCTAACACAATAACTGTTGCACAAAGTGAACTGAAAAGAGCGAAATTCAGTAACAAATTTAAGAGACGAGAAAATTTCCGGCGGCAGTTTTGGCTCCCTTTTCCGGGTTTTCATTTTTCCAGTTTTATTATAGGACTTAAAAAGGAAAAAGTTACTTTATTTTTCTAGCAATATTTTATAGCAGAATTTTCGCATCTATTGGTAAAGAATGAATAGAATAATGGATTAAAAAAGGGGCTGTGGCAAATATTAGAATTATAAATTGATATTCGATACATATTTGATACGCATTATTATATACTCGGCATTATCATTATCAGTGGCGTATAAACTCATGAGTCAAAGCCGTCTGCCTACTGGCAGATTTCGGGATAGGATATATCATCTTTTTACGGGGTAGAGTTGCCAGCCCTACGCCTGATGGTTGAGTGGCTAGCGCTCTGGCGTTTGGTACCACAGGGTTCGAATCCCAGGGGTTCCATGGATGTTTATAGTGGTTCGGAATCCACTTTAAGGTAGTAGATCTCGGTCGCATAGGACCGTAGAGCGTCACAGAGCCCAATCAGACTTCTTCTCACCCACATCATTCCGAAACTGTAAAGAGGCAATTCAGCTCTAGGTACAGTGATGTGGTGTGATGTAGTAGTAGAAGCCCTACCCCTAACACTCTACGATCCTATTAGATAGGGACCTACGGTTTAAAGTGGATTCCGAAATAAACATAAACATAACATAACACCAAATATAAACATCCATGAAAATAAAAAATTAAATTTTATTAATTAAAAGTTAAATTTTATTATTTTTTAAATTAATAAAAAATAATCAAATTTAAATTTTTCGAATTTTTAGGGGGAGTTATTATTTAAGTTTAACGTATTATATTCATATATAAAATATATAATTCATATATAAAATTTATAAATATAAAATTCATATATACGATTAAAATTATTATTATAAAAATTAAAATTCATTAAAAAATAAAATTAAATTAAATAAAAATTCATATATAAAATAAAAATTGAAGACATTATTGTTACCGTAAACAATTGTTTTTTTGTTCGAATTTTTCAGTATCCCATTCATTAAGCACTTTCTATTACATTCTTTTATAAATTCATTTTCCCAACTTCTCACAATAAAGTTATATTTAACAGACGAACTCAAAATAAAAAATGTTTTGTGTTTATTTTGATAAGGCTGTTTTGACGTCCGCGCGGTATTAAAATCATTATTTACTTAGCACACAGTTCAATAAACTCGGCCGGTTTGGACAAGAAAATCCTTTTCCATTACTGGGGAATTAAATAAGAGGCTTTTTTCTAGTAAATGGGAAAACATCTAAAAAATAATATAACTTAAAATTTGAATGCAAATAACTCTCATAATGACGTAATTTCGTTTTTTAATTATGTGCAGTAGTAGATAAAGTTCATTGAACTCTTTGTTAATAATACTTATGCATAACGAGCTACTAGTCGAAAACCGAGCGACTTCAGCCGATGAATGGAAAGTCGGGAATCTTTTAATTCGTATTATTAACATGAAACTGAAGAATTTTAAAAAGCAGAGAGAACAGTCATTAAAAACAAATCATTTCAGTGTTTCGGTGAGGAGGAAATGAAGAAACCCAAACAGTCCAGGAAAAGAAATGTCAAAGCAATTATAGAAAAGAGAAGTTGGGGATTGTTATAAGAAAATTACAATAAGCATTCGTACAACAACTAAATCTGTTAACTGCAGGACGGGAAATCAAATATATATATATATATAAGATTTGATTTTATGTATATATATTGCATTCGTTATATACACAGTCCAGTCACATTAATGTGACCACCTGTCAAAAGCCAGAATAACCACCTTTGGTAGAGCGGACCGCTGCTACGTTTCTGCATTACGCCAACGATTGAAATGCTTTCCGATGCCCTAGGACACCCTTTATATACACTCCACTGCAATGTGCTGCCACCTGCCTTTTGTGATGGGTTATTTCCCGTGGACGTTGAATGTAGGTGGTGGTCACATTAATGGGACTGGACTGTGTATATATATATATGGTGTGTGTGTGTGTGCGTGTGTAGATATCAATGCAAAGCTACCGAAATGAATGTTTATGAAGTAACAGAAGTCAGTCTATATCGCATGCTATAAGCCACGGCTAGCCAACCCAAATGATCTTGCTGGCCACTTTGTAAAAGCATCCCAACTCCGCGGGCCGCCTGTAAAATTATAGATCCCCCTATTAGATTTACACCCACTGTAGACATTTTTTGGGTGTGAAAAAATTGAAACATAATAAGTTATTACTATTGTGTTTTCTATTATTCTTACATATATGATATAATAATAATAATAATAATAATAATATATAGATATATGGGGCTATACATATCAGTACAAAGTTACCGAAATGAATGTTTATGAATTAAAAGAAGTGAAAAGAAATCAATCTATGAGCAGGCTGTAAGCTGTAGTATCCAGAATAGCCAAAATATTTCTATTGAGTACCATTTAAAGATCGAATAGTTACTGACATTATCCAAACCTGATTTAATTTGGGAAACAGCGAAGGATATATTTTAAATTGCGCTTGACAGTCTAGGTGCTCGTATAAATCTTAATCTGTATGTACCCTCCTATCCATACTCTTCCCAAGTCCCCAGATCCAGCACAAACACATCCCCCAAATAAACCCATCATCATCATAACTGGCTCGACAGCCCGTTGTGTTCCTTGGTCTTCTTTAAAAGATTCAGCCAGGCTGTTCTCCTCTTGGCCGTGGACCTCCAGTCTTTGATCTTAATAACATTAAAATCAGAGTCTAAACAGTCGACCCATCTCTTTTTCGGTCTTTCCCTTGTTCAGAAGGGATTGCATTGAAAACCCTCAAAGCAGCTCTATCACTTTCCATTCTCACGAGATGACCGGCCCATCTCATTCTGTTCAGTTCAACAAATTTCAGAATGTCAATATCTCTAAAGAGTTCAAAATTGTATCTTTTGCCCATTTCCGTTGTCATGGATACCACCAGAAATAGTCCGTAGCACTTTTCTTTCAAAGATAGCCGACATTTTCTCTTCTCTTGCTGTCAATGGCCATGTTTCAAATGCATAATGTTAATACTGGTCTTATGAGAGTTTTGTACAGTAAAATTTGAGTTCTTCTTTTAATCTGATGGGGTCTTAAGTGGCTTCTAAGACCAAAAATAAAATAAACCTATGACAAAGCATCAATGCCAAACTACCAACCCCCTGTGGTTGAAAAAAAGAAAAAGGTTCCTTTTTGAGTCGACATGAGTCGACGGTTCATTAGGAGCCCTAAAGAGGATGTGGGGTCGCGCTAATGAATTAATGACGGTATCCTGTGACCGCTGTTGCGGACAGATAAACGCTCTAATGACGGGGGCTGCATGGCGTTTGGAAACGTTCAGCAATCACAATTTTAATCATACACAATATTTTTATGGCATCGACAACGGGTCCCTCATTGTACCGAATTTTTAATTTAAACTCTTTTAATTTTAATTTTTTTATCTTACTTTTATTTATTGTTAGTATTTTTTTAATTTTTGAGTATAATTTTTAAAATTTTAGAAACTTTAATTTGTACCATGTGCTAACCTTAAGCAGCCATGTCATTAAAAATGCCATGTCAGCCATTAAAAATCTTAAATTTTATATAGATTAATTAAGACAAAGAGGTTAAGGGGTCTACCCACATGGGTGCTCCGTAATCTGTACGCCAGTAGCTAGTTGCCATGGCGTTTGGAGGCTCCGCGTGACATGGAAATGTTCGTCTCCAAATCAGGACCTCGTTTCATCCGAAAGTTTAGTTTCTTCCTTTCGATCAAGACGAAGATGACAACGTTATAAATTAGCCCAGGGATGGCCAACCCGCGGCCCGCCTTGACCATTTTTCCGGCCCTCGAGATGTATCACACTTTCACAAACTATATTTATTTTAGAATGGCCAAAGTAGCGAAGTCCAATATGCTAAAAAAATACATTATGTGTGCATCCATAGATTCAAAAATGAACTGTCGAAATACGATGAGAAAAAACGAGCTTTGATTTTAAAATAAAACTCTTGCGAAAATATAATAGATAGTACCTGTTTTATTGATAGATTGTACTTGTATTGATAGTACCTGTTTTACAAAAACAATGTCTGTAGTGGGTCTAAATCTAATAGGGTGATATATAACTTTATATGCTGCCCGCAAGATCTTTTGGGTTGGTCATTCCTGTTTTAAGAGGTCCTTGAACTAATGACGGGGGCAAGCAATGCATGGCGTTTGGAAACGTTCAGCAATCACAATTTTAATCATACACAATATTTTTTATGGTATCAGCAACGGGTCCTCATTGTACCAAATGTTTATCTTAAAAAACATGGAGAATGTTTCTAGGCTATCCCTTTTGTTGTCAGTCGCCACCAGAGGATGCTGCATTCTGTCCACTTCTATACCGTTCAACCCATCGCTATGAAAATGAGTATTACTGTGTATTCGAGTCTGGAAAATAGGTTCGCCCTATCCATTTTAGTGTGACTTGTCACTAGAGGGTTCTGCAGCATTTCATCTTATAGGTCGTTCCAACGATATCCATGGAAAGGAACGTGGAGATATGTAATTTTCTACATTGCATTTTTTTTTTCCTTTGCAAGACAACGGTATGCTGGGTTTTGTTAGTATATATACACATATATATATATATATATATATACACACACACACATATATATATATATATGCATAGTGAGAGAGAGAGAGAGTTTCACAAGACCTAAAAAAGGAATGCATTGCCGAAATTCCCAAATATTCCGCAAGCGCTTTTCATTAAGTGCGATGACTTCATCATGTCGGATAAAATCCTCCATCCACTTTTAAGCAGCAGATGTCTCTGACACGAAACTTTCATCAGCATGACAAGTGAATTTTTAGCAATTGTTGTTGAGCGCCTCTTTAACCTATGATTCACACTGATGAGTCGGTTACTGATTCAACGACTCAATAGCGCTGTCATCGGACTATTGCACGGTGATCAGATTTCGGAAAACAACAATAATATAGCATGAGGATGCATAAAAAATAGTTTAAAAAAACTAAAAAATACGCTTTTAGAGTTAATCAAACTAAAAAGTAAAAAATAATTGTTAACATAAGAATAAAATGACTGACGAGAAAATGAATGTCACTGTTCTAAAATCGTGGGGTGCTCGATATCAATCGTTATAATTTCTCACTAGTTTCATTCCGAAATGCAGAGTTAGTTTAAAAATGTCATACAAAGCACCCCACGCTTTTAGAACAGTGACATTCATTTTCTCGTCAGTCATTTTATTCTTATGTTAACAATTATTTTTTACTTTTTAGTTTGATTAACTCTAAAAGCGTATTTTTTAGTTTTTTTAAACTATTAATTTATTTTTTACTTTTTAGTCTAATTAACTCTAAAAGCATATTTTTTTTTAGTTTTTTTAAAGTATAATTGTTTTTACTTTGTTTTCCACTTGGCCGGTTATCCGCTAAGTTTACATACTTTAATATATATTTAATATTCGGCCAATAGGAAGAGCGCACTTCGACATGATCGCACTCCTATACCTTTGAGATCCGCCTCTTTTTAGCCACCGAAAATTTCGACCAATAGGAAGAGCGCAATTCGATCGCGGATCAGTTGACTGACTCGCTAGTAGATGGCGCCATCAGTCCCAAAATCGAGCCCAAAAAGTGAGTTACATACAAACATACAAACATACAAACATACATACATACATACAAACATACAGGTGAAGCTAATAAAAGCGTATTAAAAATAGGCTCACTTTACAGAACTTTTAATAGTATTAATGTTAGAATTCCCTTCTCATTGCTCTATCACCTTTCCTCCTCTCTTCTTTCATAGTTTTACCTTTGGTGCTGCATGCTAAAGGGTTGGCTGATTCACCCCAATCTTAATCGTTTTTTTCTTAATATAGTTACAATCTGTTGTATTTATGCATAACTTACGAGTCTTGCCTTTCAAGAATCTATCATGTGAGGGTATGATGAGCGACTGGCTGGCGCTCGGTACCACAGGTTTCGTCTTCGGGTCCCAGCGGTGGCATAGTAGATGTTTGCAGTGGTTCGGAATTCACTTTAAACCGTAAGTCACCGATCTGATAGGATCGCAGAGCGTTGTGGGGGTAATTTTACTGTGGCCTATCTTCAAGCTACACCTGCCCCCTGTGTAGTGCTGAATGAGTAACAGCCCTTGCTGATGGCATAAAGATGAACTGCCTCTGTATTGCCAGCTGCATTAGAACAACAACAACAACAACAACAGAATCCACGATGTTATACAGCAAGGCCTTCTAATGTTCCTTATGAGCCTTCTCCCAGAAAGTTATTCAACTATGCATTTTTGATTATCACTGAAACGGTCTTTTTCCTTGAGATGAGTCCTATGCTTGACCACTGCGACGTCCATCTGCATAGGGGCAACCCCTTAAGCCCTATCTAAATTTGAAACTTTCACCGAAATGTCCGTCTGGAGCGTTGCAGATGAAATACGTAAAACAAGCCTCCTTATGAACGAGCCTTCAGTCGCCAATATTTTTAATGCGAGATCGAACGGAACCGCTTAAAACCTGGCAGATGCTTTCGCATATAGCGCGTTTTCTGTCCAAATTGAAACAAGCCGATTTGGAGGACATTTGTGTGTGATGATCAATGCTTACGCCTTCAAACATAAATGCCCCTTTTATTGGATGGAAGACTTATCCCTACCATAGACAAGCAATACTACTACACCACACCATACCACACCACCTAGAGCTTATTTGCCCCTTTACAGTTTAATAATGATGTGGGTAAGAAGTCCAATTGGGCTCTGCTACGCTCTACGGTCATATGGAGACCAGGACCTACGGCTTAAAGTGGATTCCGAACCACTGCAAACATCTATGGAACAGAAGGGACTTCGAACCCTAAACCAGAGCGCTAGCCACTCAGTCATCAGGGCCCTGTAAATAATATACGCAGCAAGAAAGATTTAAAAAAAGAAAGAAGATGTAGAAAAAAAAGCCATGCATTTTAAATGAAAGAGAAATTTAAAACGCATCTTTCATTTAAAATGCATGGCTTTTTTTTTTTCTTTTTTGCTTTTTATCCCCTTCTTCTTTCAAATATTTCATTAATAATCTTAATTGAGCTAATCTTAAGTATATGCGTGTGAAATAAATACAAAAAAAAAAAAAATTCACTCCTCTCACAGCATTCCGGAAATTCACCCACACGCATACCGAAAACATAAACTAAGTGAAAATGGGAGAGGGGAGAGGGGGAGGGGGAACGCGGGTCGTCCATCACAGCTGATGACACTGAAATTCTCTAGAATGACGAGTGGGCCCGATAAGATGCCATTCACAAGGCGCGCATTTCCTACTTGTGAGTCGACGGCTCATTGAGAAAGTGGCCCATAAAGAGTAAGCGGATCTCACTGCAATCGCACTCCACTGTCACCATAAGAAAGCGGGATGACAGAAGTCGCAGTGTTTGCTAATTACAGTTCTGCCGATTCTTTTTAAATGCAATTTAAACAGTAACGAAATTATTTATGCACCTTTTTTTAAATAATCATTTGGGGTTTTTTTTTTTCTATCAGCTATAGGTTGTATTTTAATGAAATTTATTTTTTCGGAAAAAATAAATTAAAAAAAATTCTGCTACTCAAACCGTTTAAAATATCTTCGTGAAAAAAACCTTAACGTTATATTTAAAAGTTTAGAAAAAATTCATGATATATTTCATCATCATCAATGGCATAAAAGCTCCATTGTAGGCCAAGGTCGTTTGCCTGCTGGCAGATTTCGAGGCAGGAGATAGTTTCATTTTTAGGGGGTAAGATTGTCAGCACTACGTCCAACGCTCTTACAGGCATATTAGACCGGGCCTGAATAGCCGAGTGTCTGGCTCTCGGTGCCCCAGATTTCGGGTTCGAGTCCCTGCGGTACCATGAATGTTTGGAGTAGTTCAGAATCCACTTTAAACCGTAGGTTCCGGTCTCCACTTTAAACCCACTTAAATCCGTACTTTAAATCCACTTAAATCCGTACTTTAAATCCACTTTAAACCCACTTAAATCCGTACTTTAAATCCACTTTAAACCGTAGAGCCTCACTGAGCCCAATCAAACCTCTCACCCACATCATTCCCAAACTATAAAGGTGATGTGGTCCAAACTATAAAGGTGATTCCGAACCACTACAAACATCCATATAACCACCGGGACGCGAACCCGAAACTTGTGGCACAGAGCACCAGTCACTCAGCCATCAAGCCCCTTTAAAACGTAGTCTTTAAAGGACAAGAACAGGTTGCACCAAGATTTGGACTCGGATTGTTGGATTAAGAGTCCATAGTGCTAACCTGTGGAACCACTTTACCGGATCCGCTAGTATTAAATAAATGAAGAGGTATGGAGCCATCCTGGATATAATTTATTTTTATACAGCTTGCCGAGTAAAATATTTTCTGTTTGTTATATTTTTCTGACGCATGTATCTACAAGAGTATCGAAATACTATGTCATAGGTTAATGTCCATT
This sequence comes from Caerostris darwini, assembly GCA_021605075.1. Classification (NCBI taxonomy): domain Eukaryota; kingdom Metazoa; phylum Arthropoda; class Arachnida; order Araneae; family Araneidae; genus Caerostris; species Caerostris darwini. Next base: position 502,542 of record BPLQ01013634.1, on the reverse strand, counting down.
TCATCAATGAAATTCTGTCGTGACTTGCGGTCTGGTGGCCTCTGGCCTTTGGTATTACGCGCTTCAGATTGGAATCCTATCTGTGGCATGGGTGTTTGTAAGGGGTTCGGAAACCACTTTAAATTGTAGGTCCCGGTCTGTTTAGGCCTCGTGTGCACAAGATGACTGTAGAGAGACAAACCAAACCATTTGTCTTGACCTACGATCATCGTCGTCCCGAATCTCTCGTTAACTTCCTCGGGAGAAACAATGGGCAAAGGTCCTACTGTACAATGACAATAACACTAAATTTTAAATCATACCCCTACCGTGTGAAACGCGTTAATTTAGTAGATTTAATGATAAGTATTAGCGAACACTACATTGAAAAAATTCCTCTATAAATACATCAGCTTTTTAAGAGTATTTTGATACAATTTCCACACAAACAAAATAATTAACATACATGCTTAAATACGTTACTGAGTAAAAAAAAAGATGTGGAATTTTCAATTACGCAACTCCGCACTTGAGGCACCATCATTAGCTCCTACGCTTCTCCTGGGCGTAGCTAACCATTCCACTTGTGGCGTATCACTTTCCCGCCCTTTCCAACACCAAAATTAAAAAAAAGGGAACACTTTGTTGTTCGGATATCGATACCTTTCTATCGATCCTAATCGATGACTTCAATTAGCGGTCTACAGAACGGAAAATCATTAAAAGGCAATCCATCTTTATTGGCTGCCGCTTGGCTTTTTGTCTCCAGAGCGTGGCGCACTTGAAGCCAACAAAAGCTCTTCAATGGGGGAACAAGTGGCTCTTAGTACCGCAGATTCAAGGTTGATGGGTGGAACAAAAATAAAAAGCAAGGCCGTGAATGCTTTGTGGAGTATGGCTTGGTAATCCATATCTGCCGAGAGTTATACAGTGTTCCAAAACGTGAATGAATGAATGAATGAAAGCGAGTTCACTGAGAACTGCTAAATAGGTGGCCTGTGTTTCCCGCCACGAATCAATGAGGGAAGGAAAGGTAGTGACGGCCATGGGAAAAGTTGGCCATTCATCTAAAAATACTTCTCGCTCAGTCAAGAGGCACCTTGCAGCCTTTTGTTCCCCAGATGATAATATAGAACAAAAACAAAGTTGCATGGAAAGATACTGAAGAGGAGGTATAAATGCAGAAAAACGTAACGGACTCGAATTTAAATCTGAACAAGAGCTGGCATGGGATGATAAACAATTTATTATAAAATGAGAGTCAATTATTACAGTGGAAAAGTTAGAAAAAGGATAAAAATTGATGATAACATAAACAAAAAGATGAGACAAAAAGGGCCTGATGGCCGAGTGGCTAGCGCTCGATACCACAGGTTTCGGGTTTGATTCTCGGCGGTGCTATGGATGTTTGTAGTGGTTCGGAATCCCCTTCAAACCGTAGGTCCCGGTATAACAGGACCGTAGAGCGTCACAGAGCCCAATCAGACTTCTTCTCACCCACATTGTTCGGCAAACTGTGGGGTCAGTGTTCCAGCCCAGGCACAGTGATGTGGTATGGTGTGGTGTAGTAGTAGTAATAGTACGTCTGTGGTGAATTATGAACAGAAACATGATCATAGGATGGAGGTGTAACAAAAAGGAAGGGACGCATACGGGGATGATGGATGAAAGTTCTTATTATATGCATAATAAGATGAGATGAGGCAAAAGATATAGGTAAATGATGAAACATAGGACGTTGATAGAAAACATGAGTATACGTCGTTGTGTGGAAATGGTTATAATATTTCTTTAGATGAAAGTAGAGATAAAATGACGACAATTTGCCAGGTTGACGGAGAAGCTTGGTTGCCTAGCAACCTCTATCTCCTGCTTTGCGAATGAGAGAAGTGTCTTAAGCTTTGAGCCCATTGATTGGATGGAAAAGGAGTGAGATATATATATATATATATATATATATTATTAATTTATTTAAAACAAATTAACTTATTAATTATTTATATATTTTTAATTAATAAAAAAAAGTTATGCATGCATAGCTTTTTTATATTATTATTATAATTTTTCAGAGGGTAATAAAAACATAAACAATAGAAATAAGAACAATTGAAGAGGGGAAAAGGTGACTCAGCGGAGAAACTACAGGGTCATTCGGAAAGGAGGATATCGAAAGGTTAAGTAGAGATAAAATGACAGAGTTCTTTGGTATTTACAAGGATGAGAGATTATGACGTGGAGTTATCACCAAAGCAACAACGAACATCAATTAAAACGAATTGAGACAGTAGGCTTCTTCTGAATGAAATTTGTTTGGAATCCTTCATATAATGTAGTGATTTTTAGCCATATTTTGAACCATTTATTTTTTTTAAATATGAGTGAGTAATCATTGTAACGCTATGGCACTCGGTGCCACAGGTTTTGGGTTCGAGCACCGGCGGTATCATGAATATTTGTAGTGGTTCGGAGTCCACTTTAAACCGTAGGTCCCGGTCTAATATGACTGTGGAGCGTTGGGCGTAAGGCTGTAACCCTACACGGTAAAACGAAAAACATATCCTGTCCCTAAACCCGCCAGTACGCAAACGGCCTTGCTCACCATAGAGCTGTTGAGCTAATACAGAAGAAGAAGTCATCGTATAATTGGGCAAATATTCCCCAAGATCAGATTGATAATTTGATACTCAGCATGCCTAGGCGTTGTAAGGCCTGTATTGTATCGTCCGGGAGACATACTCCATATTAACCATCATACTAACCCTGTTATACTGTTTTTTGTAAATAGGTTCTTTTTTGAAATTTGCTCCAGGGAGTAAAAATCGCAATTTGTATTAATTATGTCAAACATATAGCATCTTTTTTGCTCTTTACCTTTTGTTTAATAAATAGACTTTACAAATAAGTCAAATTTGTTTTGCTTCTGTCTCTTTCTTTGCCTGAACTTCATTATCCTTAATTTATGGACATGAGTGTATAATTGTTCGTAAGTAAAAAAAAAAAAAAAAAAAAATTATTCGGTTTTGAAATAAAAACAACTCGAATTAGTGTCATTTTAACTTCAAATCAATCGCAATTGCGATGGGTGGATGGATGACCGATTTATGTCAATAGAAAGCATTTTTTATCAAATAAAATTTTACGTATAATGCTTGTAGTCCATATGTAAAAATGACTTTTGGTACGGCTACAGAAAGGAAAAAAAAAATAAAAAAGAATCCATTATTAAAGGTGATTCCAGAAGACGACTAGTTATTATTTTAAAAAATATGCTAAATTAATTAAAAAATTTAAGTGGAAAAAGTATTAAATTACTCTAAAATTTACCAAAAGGAAACAAAATAAATTATAATGTACTAGAGGGACCCGGTAGACGTTGTCCAGCCCTGAAATTAAAAATATACTAGAGTCCGATTACAGCGCCACCTACCGGATCCAATTGTGAATCTTAACCTTCCAGGGACCCACTCAAGCACACACACAAAATGTCATCCCAATCGGCCCAGCCGTTTAGGAGGTGTTCAGTGACAAACACATGTACAGAAGAATTACATATATAAAGATTTTTTTTTTTTTTTTTTTTTTTTATCAACTTAAAAGTGGATCATGTTCCATGTTTAGCACTATATCCGAATATGAAAATATTTCAAATAAAAAAAAGAAAACAAATTATATTCATCTAAAAACGGCATGTGAAAGAGGGCGCTACGAGAAAAACATCTGCAGGCCGGGTAGAAGAGGGTAGAGACTGTAGCAGTATCACACATCTGCTGCTCCAGTGGCGAATCACCTCAGTCCAAATGCCAAACATTGTAAAACAACAACATTCAATGTGGTTCGCTTCGCAATTTTTTTTTTCTTTTTCTTTCTTTCTTTTTTTTCTTTATTTATTTTTTCCATCACAGGTTTCTGCCGACAACCAATGCAATAATGCCCGAGCTCACGTGAACTCTGACTAACGCCGGCTTTTCCTCAGCCTCCATTTTCCTTTCGATTTTTTTTTTTTTTTTTTTCCCCTATTATCTTGAGTCTTACTGCTCAAAATGCCAGTATAGAAATCACCTCCGGATTCAAATAATTCATCTGCTCATGTTTACTTCTCATATTTCAGCCACTTCTCAATTGATTTGTGTGTATATATATATATATATATATATATATATATATTTTATTATTTTTATATTTTTTTTTTTTTTTTTTTTTTTTTTTAATTTATTGACATGCATTTCTTTTTAATTTTTTTTTTTTATTCTAAAATTATTGTAAAGAACTAGAATTATTATTATTATTTTGTAAAGAATTAGGATTGTTTCCATAATACATTGAGAACTATATTAGAGCCCATACTGTATAAAGAACTGTAATTTGTTAAATTACAGTTACAGTATTAGCGTATAAGTAGTATAAGCGTATTATAAGTATTACAGTTCTTTAAGCTATTCTTAGGGGCCTGGTGAACGAATGACTAGCGCTCTGACGCTCGGTGCCACAGGTTTCGGATTCGAGTCCTGGCGGTGGCATGGATGTTTGTAGTGGTTCGGAATCCTATTTAAGCCGTAGGTTCCGGTCTAACATGATTGTAGAGCGTTGGGTGCAGGGCTGACAATCCTACCTCGTAAGAAGTAAACATCCCTTGTCTAGAAATCTGCCAGTAGGCTGTATAGAAAACCATAGGGCTGTTGCGCCGATTATGATAATGCTGATTTCTTCGTTTGGTTTGTCGCTCTACGGTCAATTTAGGCACACTTTGGGCTAAACAGACAGGGACCTACGGCCTTTGGTGGATTCCGAACCCCTCACAAACATCCATGTCACTGCCAGGATTCAAACCTGAAACATGCGGTACCAAAGGCCAGAGCGCTAGCCAATCAGGCCGCTAATGCTTTTGTGAATCGGTGAACCCAAAGTTCATCTATACTTATTGGAAACTTGTACCCGCCCTATGCGAATTCGATTTCAGTTATTTTGGTCGGACCCAACTGTAGCGTAACGAAGGAGTAATACATAAATGGCGAGCACATTAAATGAAAATCACTAACTGAAATGTATATTTTAGAGTGAAACATTATTTTTCTAAAGCGGGAAGTTAAAACAAAAAGATGAAACCGTCCACCTCTACCGATACGGTCTAGCTCCTCCGCACCGCTTCCCCGAAACACTTGAAGTCCGCACAAAAAACACTAACAACAAAACCCTTCAGCGCGCAACGCCATATGTCGCTGCTCTGGAAGGGTCAACAGCGTGTTTTTCCAACCTTCGTCGCGATCATGTGGTTTTTCCTCTCTGTCTCACCAGCTCCATTCGTGCTCTACATACTCTGCAGCGCGAATACTGTAATGCGTAGAGCAGTGTTTCGTCCACTCAGCATTATGGACATTTTATTACTATTATTTTTTTTTTAAATATATCTGGTGGATGAAAAATTCAAACATGGAACATGAACCAGCTTTAATTTCCTAAATGAAAGTAATTTAAATATTGGGGAAAAAATATTCCATTCAGTGTTTAAGTGCAGATATTCAAAGTAAAATAAAATTATACAAATATATGATAGACGTTATTTTTTTGTTGCGATAAATATACATAATTTTAAAATAGTTCATTTTGAAATTATCATTCCCATTTTACATTTATTGCATAACAGTTTAGAAAGTAAAAGAGATTTTATTGATATCAATCTAATATTTTTTTTTTTTTTTTTTTTTTTTTTTTTTTTTTTTTTTTAAATATAGCAGATGTAAGAAATCGTGAAAACTGACTCTAGATGTCAATTAAATTACGAGTCAATCAACACAATGATAAACTAATGTTATCATTGAATCATTTTTAGTTTAAAAAAATCGTCCAGAAATATATTCCATGCCTTTTATTTTTATTATTATTATTATCCCGCTTGGTCGACAGTAACTTCTAGTAGACCGAGTCCAAAAACCCGTATGGTCTCATGGAAGGAGGGAAAAGGGGGGAAGGCAGCTTCCGTTGTGATGAAGCACCCGTAGGTAGAAGTCTGGTATGGTTCCATGTCACTGAAGGAGGGAAGTGCCTTCCGGGAGGACTTTTCGAGGGAACTAGCTCACATTTGGGTATCGTATGGGAGAAAACCAGAAAACCGTGGTGATCCGACTAACGAGGCAAGATGCTGAACATCTCAAACGCCATCGAGTCTCCTCGCTTTTTGAAACAGTGTCTACACCAAAGCTGCTAGGAGATTGAACCTCCGCCCTATTACACCACCGGCACACATTGCCATTGAGCCAGAATCAGGCATGCTATTTTTTTAATTGCACAAATAGAAAAAAAAGCTAAAACTCATGGTTTTAAGATCTGGTACGTGATGTACTCATATTAGGAATTATGATACATATGAAATGTGATTGGAAAGAAAGCCATTTATATATGTAATCATCATCAGTGGCGCACCAGCCTCACGGTGAGCCAAGGCCGTCTGTCTGCTGGTAGATTTCTAGATTGTCAGCACTACGTCCAACAGCCATATTAAACCGAGACCTACGGTTTAAAGTAGATTCCAAATCACTACAAACAACCGTGGCACCGCCGGGTCTTGAACCCGAAAGCTGTGGCGCCAGAGCGCTAAACACTCGGTCACCACGTCCTATATATATATGTGTGTGTGTAAGCATGGACTGCACCACTCTTACTCATTTAGCACCAACCAGGGGCAGTACGTGTAGCTTGAAGATAGGCTATGGAAGCGAGTCACACTACCCCCGCAAGCTCTACGATTTTATTAGACCAGAATATATATATATATATACATAGTTGTATAGTTTCGATGAACTCGGGGTAAAGAAATTGAATGCGGTGCCAAAACCCAAACAGACAATGTTAAAAAAAAAATCTCCCCCTTTCTTCTTTCAGTTCAGTTACATTACGCAGTTCAATAACACTCTGTTTTGTTTGAGAGAAATATTCATGACGGCGGGTCTAAGTTAACTCTGACAGAGAAACGTAGCGTGTTATCCAGAATGGAATACTCAAAACTTAAATATACAGATAACTTGATTAGTGGAAACACATTTTTTAATGGAATACTCAAAACTTAAATATACAGATAACTTGATTAGTGGAAACACATTTTTTAAGGGGTCTCTTTTTAAAAAATCAGGATAATTATAAATCTTAATAAGTACACACATATATATATATATATATATATATGTGTGTGTATATGTGTGTGTGTGTGTTACATTTAAAAAATCCGTATACTTATTAATATATGTTGCAGTGTGCGTCGTTTGTTTGTGCAGCTGGATCTGGATATGGTTGGGTTGAGACATAGGTTTCAGAACACACAGCTTTATTTACAAGAACGTAAACACGACATAAACACCACAACTAAAGATAGACACTATTTAACTCATTAAAAACATCTAATTAAAGATCCGTGGAAGGATTCCACTTCCAAGTCGAAAATAAAGATACTCAGGTTTGCATTGGATGCACGGGATATTCCTACTATACTCAGAATGAGAGTCTGTAAGCCAACTTATGCACGGGATGGTCTAACTATATATCTTCTCTCGGGGTGAGAGACTGTAAAAAAACCTCTTTGAGGCAGCAGCGCCGGTTGCGCCGTACGTCCTCTCGGGCGAGAGTCTCGATGCCTACTGATCATTTCGGCTGAACGTTGCAAAAGGCGCTCTTCCAGTGCTTAGGAGAGAGCACGATTACAATATATTATTTTTAAAATAAAATCTCAATCATTGTAAAATCTATAATTGTTCGACATTGAAACTTTCATCTTTGCAAAACTAAAAAAATAATAAACGTTTTATTTAAACTGAATTTAATTTAATAAATTCTAAAAAGATTAATTCTCGCTTTGCAGCGAATTGTCATGCCACTTCAAGTTTGAAATATTTTAATGAAAAGAAAAAAATTGCAATTGTAGATGATAGTTCTGGAAATGTACTTTAAAATAGGAATCGAAAAGGCGTCATTTTGAAATTGCTACCCACTAAACCATTCTTTCAGAACTTTTTGAATACATTTGTTTATTAGAACAATTACATTTTGAAACTGCAATTAATATAAAAAAAATTTAACTCTATGCTTTAATTCAGGGTTGGCCAACCCAAATGATTTTGCGGGCCACTTTGGAAATGCATCCTAACTCCGCGGGGCGCCTATAAAATTATCTATTCCCGTATTAGATTTAGATCCACTGTAGACATTTTTTTGGAGTGAACAATTGAAACATGATGAGTTATTATTTTTATGTTTACTATTATTCTTACATGTGAACATAGATAATATAATAATCATGATACTAAACGCACACAGTAAAGAAATATAGAACACTCAAAATGAAATATAAAAAATATATAAATATAAGGGAGATCATTCAAAAATATTCATTTTACTAGTGACTATCATGAGTTTGCAGACTATAATTGAATTATTCTGCGAACTCATAACTGTAAACTCATCCATAAAACAGGCACTATCTGTCACATATTCGCAAGTATATTATTTTAAAATCAAAGTTCATTTTTTCTCATATTTTCGGTAGTTCATGTTTGAATAGAGGGATGCACACATGTTACATTTTTTAATACATTGATTTTCACTCCTTTGGCCATTGTAAAATAAATATATTTTGTAAAAGTGGGATACATTTCACAGGTCGGAAAAATAATCAAGGGGGCAGCATGCAAGCATGCAGCCCGCGGGCCACCCCTGCATTAAATGAAAGAACTTAAAGTAAATACAAATGTATAAATTGTTTCAAAGTACTAACTTTCTTTACTAACCTTCACTAAAATTGCTTAACTACATAAAAAAAAAAGTTGTTTTAGGGACGGTATTGCATTAATAAATGTTTATCTCTAAAACCTTTTTCCAGATTTAAAATTAGTCTACAAGTATAAATATTTCCTTTTTTTTTTATGTTTCCAAGTAAATTTGTGCAATACGAATATTCTCGGAATTTAAACGATTCGAAATGACTTTAAAACGTCATCTTAACAAACGATATATTTCTACAACATTCAAAAGAAACACCTATTTTTGATTCTTAAAGCCACCCCAAAAAATAAAACTAGAATACTATTTTAAAAAGTTATACTCATCTGCAAAATTATTTGCGACATTTATACAAACAATATTCTAGGAAAAAAATTCTTTCTTTAAAAAAAAAATTATGTCTTTGTAAATAAAACATTATGTTTTGCAACCAAAAATTGAGTGAACTACTCATACATTAGCAAAGTAGTAAACAAAATGATATTCACAACAAAAAAAAAAAAAAAAAGTAAGAAAGAAGGGGGGGGAAGAACTAAACATTCATATGTCTTTTAAGTAAAAACTTAGCCCAAAATAAATAATGGCATACTATTCTTAGAAAAAAAATTTTAAATAAATTTCTTTAAAACCAACGGACTTTTATCACTTTAAAAATCAAAAGAGTTCTTATTTTAAGAATATGAACTCTTTTACTTTAAAAATAACAAGAAAATTGCACAAAAAGTTTTCAATCAACAAATGTTTTTTTCACATAATTATATTTTAACAAAAGGCTAAAATAAAGTAAAAGATAAATTTTTCTTCAAAAAAAAAAAAAAAAAAAAAAAAGAAAGAAAGAAAATCAGATGAATATTCAAATATAGTTTCTTTCAAAATGTCAAAAAAAAGGAATGTTATGAAAGAGATTCGGTTAAAAATTAAATCTGCTGCTGCAAAACTTTTATGGAGTAGTATTTGAGTAAAAATCTGAGTAAAAGACTCGGTTAAGAATTAAATTCACTGCAGCAAAATTTCTATGGAAATAGTATTTGAGTAAATATTTTAGAATAAGATAATTTTTAGAATAATAATTTTTTTTAGATAATTTAAGAATAATTTTTAGAATAATATAAGAGAATAACAATATGAGTAAAAGATTCAGCTGAGAATTAAATTTACTGCTGCAAAACATCTATGGAAATAGTATTTGAGTAAGAGAATAACAATATGAGTAAAGATTCGGTTGAGAATTACAGCTGTAAAACTTTTATGGAAGTAGTAAATGAGTAACAATCTGAGTAAAAGATTCAGTTGAGAAACAAATTTGCTGCTGCAAAAATTTGATAGAAAAAGTATTTCAGTAAAAAAGTAACAATCTGAGTAAACAGGCTCATCAAAAAAAAAGAGACAAAACCAACAATAAAGGTTAAAATATTCAACGCACTTTACAAAGAACCTTTTATAAAAATTGGTAAGTAAACATCTTTTTTTTAAAAGCACCATTGCGTTTTTTAGCATTGGCTTCGTGACGAAGGTCGTGTATGAGATCTATACGTGAGAATTTGTAACAATGGTGGCATCGTTCTTTGTTCGGAGAACAAGTGCTGTCTGTAACGCTTTCACTTATGGAACAGCAGTGTTTCGCACGCAGTTTTTCACTCGAGTCATTCATTAGTGCGGTCTGGCTGCAGCAGACAACGTTGCAGTGTCACTGAATCCAGTGCTGATAATGCAGTAAATGAATAAAACCAAAAGTGCGATTTCAGCTTTGGATTTTTTTAGAATTCTTCTAGATAAAAAAAATGTAATTAGCAGCAAGGGGAGGAAAAATTTTTTAACTATTGTTTTTCGCTTTTAAACATTCTTTTTGATTTATGAGTTACATTTATTTTTATTTATTTTTTGGTATCCGGTGTTCATTTTCAAAAATGCTCTAATTGATAAAAGTTTTGTGATAAGAATAAATCTAATTTAAATGTTTATTAGAACGCAAAAATATCTTTATATATATATATATATATATATCTTTATATATATATATATATATAATTCTTGTGTACATGTAACTAAATTTCTCCTAAACGGCAGGACCGATTTGGATGAAATTTTTTGTGCGCTGGACGAACATGGAGAATGCGATCCCCTTTGTTATAAGTCTGTCACCAGAGAGTGCTGCAGTCTATCCACTTCTATATCGTTCAACCTATAGCTATGAAAAGGGGTCATGATATGTATTCGACTCTGGAAAATAGGTTCGTGCACTCCACTTTAATGTGACTTGCCACCAGAGGGTGCTGCAGCATTTCATCTTGTAGATCGTTCAAACGATATCCCGATATCCATGAAATTCAGTGTGCACCTATATTGGAACATGGAAAATATATTGGAGATGTGTAATATTCTATATTTTTTTTTTTTTTTTTTCAGGACAACATATGCCGTGTTCTGCTAGCTTTCTTGTATAATTTATTTTATAATAACTAAATACAACTAAACTAAACTTTTGCAGATATTCCAAAAAATGTAAGAATTTCATCGTTTTCTAGATACGATGAAAGAATGTCAAATAATGTCATGACCTGCGCGTCAAGGGACATTCTTTTTAACTTTTTCTCAACGTCACTCGGGTGACCTACGCGTCCATCTTCGTCATGTTCTCGGCACAAACTACACCTCTATCTCTCTTTCTCTGGATCGAAATGTACTCACCTCAACTAGAATTTCTTCTCAATTCCTCTTCTAATTCTTTTCCAAACCTTCTTTGAATTCTTTCTGTTTGAAATCTTTTTCTCTTAATTCTAATTATAACCCTCCACATCGTATCTTTTAGAGACGCGACATACACAACTATCAGGGGAGGGGGAACCAGAACTTTGGTTCTGAGAACGACCATTCTTTTTTTTTTTGGGGGTATATAATGCTTTTTCACCCTACAGAATTCGTCGTGACGGCCCACACGTTCAGCAATCATAATCTTAAATCATAACCAAATATTTTATGGCATCTACAACTTATCCCTAATTGTACCGAATTTTTAATTTTAATTTTATATATTTTTATTTTTAGAGTACCATTTTTTAAATTTTTAGAAATTTTTATTTTTATCACAAATTAGCATAAAACAGCCTATTAAAAATCGTAAATTTTATACATGAATTAAGACGAGGAGGTTAAGGGGTCTATCCCTGAGAGTACTCCGGTACGCCAGTTGCCAAACATACACTACACTACCCTAGATCAGTAATATAGAGGATAATCATCAAGTCTCTGAAGCGTGAAATACCATTTACGCTGACTATGCACAGATTAGGTCATTTATAAACACTGGAGAACTAAACCCTCTCAGTCGCTATTGCTGATATCCTAACTCATCCTAAATTCTTAACTGCCATCTACGTTGACGATACTGCAATCCTTTGCAAAAATAAAAACACTCAATTCTTAGCTATCACCCTTACTAATCAGCTTAAGGTTCTCAATAACTGCTTCAATAAATTGAAAATTTTCTTTAAATTCAGACAAGATTGAAGCTGTTCTCTTCTCTATTGAATATAAAGGCTAAAAAAACCTGTAATTAGGATCCACAATACTATGATCCCTTGGAAAAACTGAATATTCAGGAGTTATTCTGGATCAGCATTTCACTTGAAAAGACCATTTTCTGCACACCCAAACTGAATTTTGTATTGTCTTCGGAAAACTCTACCCACTTATGAACAGAAATTCTACCACAACCAGGAATAACCAAATTCTTCTTTACCCTGCCATGCTTCGCCCAATTGTCCGGTCTCGTCCTATGCAGCTCAATCTAACTTAAAAACGCTTAAAACTTTACAAGATATCACTCTCTGCTCAATGGTTCGTGCGCAGTTCTGTTATCTTATAAGGTCATTAAAATTCCTTCTCTAAAAAATGTTCTCAAACACATCCCTTCCAGGAGTTGGACTCTTACGTTCCCAATTAGGATTTAAAACGTCCGCGCAAAATTTTAATTTAATTTTCTAAATATTTTTCTTTTCTTTAATTTGTTTATGATTGTACGTTTATTTTACTTTATTTGTAAATATATTCTGGGCTATGTTCATTGTTTCAATTGTATTTGCCCTGTCCTATCGGAGATGGAGCCCCCAGGGACTAAATAGCTCTAAAAGAATGCGTCAACCAAACCTCATGAGACAAGAATATGCAACTCAATTTTTACAAATAAAAAAAAAAGTGCTAACATGCTAAAAAAGAAAGAAAAAAATGCAAATGTTCCTCATTTCTTTTAATTTAAAATAGTTTTGGTTTAAGATATAATAATATTCGCTTTTTACCAAGACCAATTTCAAATCTGGAAATTTTCAGTCCACAGGTCAACACGAATGCAATTCGATTAACACAGTCCAATACAAATAAAATACATTAATTTAATATCATGTATAAAATGATCACGGTAATTTTTTTTAATATTTAGATAGAGGAAAATAAGTATAGCAGAGGTGGCCAGCCCGCGGCCCACCTATAAAATTTTTTCTGGCCCGTGAGATGCATCACACTTTTACAAAACATATTTATTTTAGAATGGCCAAAGTGGGGAAAACCAATGGATTAAAAAACACATTATGTGTGCATCCCTCTATTCGAAAATAAACTGCCGAAAGGATGAGTAAAAATGAACTTTGATTTTAAAACAATATTCTTGCGAATATGGGACACATATAGCTTGTTTTATTGAAGAGTTTACGGTTATGAGTTCGCGGAATAATTGAATTATATTCTTATTAGGATGCATTTCCAAAGTGGCCCGCAAGATCATTTGGGTTGGCCACCCCTGAAGTATAGTATTGAACAGTATTTACTTTTTAGGAAAATATGTATAGCAGGGGTGGGCAACGCGCGGCCCAAAGGGATAAGTGAACCTCGAGTCGCTACTGCGTGATTCGAACGGGGATGTTGATTATTTCACTCTTTGGTCAGACGGCAAGAGGAAGAAAGCCCCATGTTAAGCGAAATCGGGAGAGAAGGCAACATGCTGAAAGAGAGTGGGGGGGGCGACGAAAGCAGGCGGATGTGTCTCTCAGATCGGAGACAGCTGGGCTTATTTATAGAGTCGAGATTAGCGGAGGGTCTCCGGACTAAAATACAGTTTCACCATCTGTGGAAACACGGGACAGTCGGGGCACGTGCACCTTCCTCCCCCAGTGAGGGATGGGCAAGGATCTCTCTTCCTCAGATTCTTGCTCCAAAATAAATGTTTTGCTTCCTATTCAACAGAGCATAAAATAACTGGGGACATAACAGAACAAGGGTTCTTAAACTGTTTTTGAGCCCAGATTCTTACGATTACAGTCCCAACCTTTAAATATTATTTTTAAATACAAAATAATAACAATAATAATAAATAAATAAAATAATACAGTAAACCATATGCAGTTATACCTTCAGTATACATCTTTAACCCATTCCAGATCATCTGACTTATACCGAACTATGTATAAGTCCCTAATTTTTTTTAAGCCCTGTGACTCCCTGTCCCCCTGTATTTTTCCCTTTTCCTATATACCATATACAAGAAAAGAGAAAATAAAAGGATAAAGGGGAAATGATAAATCTGGGGAAAAGACGCATAAAGGAAAATGATGAATCTGACCCCATATAAAAAAAAAACCTATTGTTATTGTTAATGAGTCCCTATTGTTATTGTTAACTAACTAACCTATAACCCTTAACCCTAACATATTGTTATTGACTCGTTAAGATTACGGTCCCCCCCTTTAAAATTATTTTTAAATAAAAATAATAATAATAATAAATAAATAAAATAATACCGTAAACCAAATGCAGTTATACCTTCAGTATACGTCTTTAATCCAATTCAGATCATCAGACTTATACGGAACAGGACGTATACTACATACAGGGGAAGGGGAAATGATGAATCTATCCCCATGTTTAAAAATAATAATAATAATAATAATAAACAAATATATAAAATAATACCGTAAACCATATGCAGTTATACCTTTAGTACATCTTTAATCTATTCCAGAGTCATATACCGAACAGGATTTATACCATATACAGGGAAAGGGAAAATAAAAGGATAAAGGGGAAATGATAAATCTGGGGGGAAAACGCATAAAGAAAAATGATGAATCTGACCCTATATGAAAAAAAAAACCTATTGTTATTGGCGTATCGCAAATGAATGATATTGTATGAAATAACTGAATGAATGCTTAACATTAAAATGCAAATATATTTCCTCTAACAAAAGTAGTTAAATAAAATGCATACGTAAATGGAAATTCGCCCAATTTAATTTTCCCTTTTTCTTAATTTGACTTAAACTGAATTGTCCCAAAGAACTTTGATTTTACCACCCCCTCAGGATGTTTCGGAAATGTGACATTGGCCTCATCATTCCAGACAATGCTGTTACACCTTGTTTGGGGTTTTTCTTAGGGCAATTCTCTGCAAAGGTTTCGACATCTGTCCCTTCGACAAGGATTTTTACGCAGCAAGTCGTATTTCAAACAAAAGTCGTACTCCCAAGAAAGTCGTATTTAAAACAAAGGTCGTAAACCCAAGCAAGTCGTATTTAAAACAAATGTCGTAAACCCAAGCAAGTCGTATTTCAAGCAAAAGTTGTAAACCAAATATAGTTTTCTTGTCCAAATACGACAAGAAAAATTTTGTCTATCAAATTGAATTGCCCATCAAATTCAACTTATTCGGCATTCATATACACAGAGCTACCACTTTATATTGAATCAGAATAGCTGTATTAGTAAAATTCCTACAAAGTTAAAACTGTATTTGAATATTCTAAACTGTATTTCAGACTGGAGCGAGCTAGAGCCTCGTGGAAAAACTTTTTTCATCCATCTCTCTGCCCAGTTACAAATCTGGTCTTGGTACTCTTTGTTATCTTAACCTGTAAGCAGACGCATCGGAAAGGGTTTTGACCTCACGTTTCTGCTTTTGTTACGCATTTCAAGATTGTTCCCGCGCGTCTAGATGAATTTTATTAGTATTTGGAATCTCATTGAAGTGGGGAATGTCTATTATGAAAATATTTCACATAGAATACGTTGATTCAAACAAAGCAGTCAATAGGCGAGTATAAATCTCATAATCAACTCCTCCTCCTCAAGTTCACTAAGTTAATTGTTCTTGTTAATTTTTTTTTTTTTTTTGCAGATCTACATTTTGTATTCTTTTCTGTTATATATATATATATATTTAAAATGCGTTTGGAAAAGGTAAATAATGTTCAGTACTATACCTACTTTCCTCAATCTAAATATTAAAAAAAAATTACCATGATCCTTTTATACAGGATATTAAATTAATGAATTTTATTTGTATTGGACTGTTTTAACCGAATTCACCTGTGGACTGAAAATTTTCAGGTTTGAGATGGATATCGGAAAAGAGCAAACATTACAATATCCTAAACCAAAACTGTTTAAAATTAAAAGAAATGACGAACATTTGCATTTTTTCCCTTGTAATAATTGAGTCGCATATACTTATCTCAAGAGGTTTGGTTGGCGTAATTCTTTTAGAACTATTTAGTCCCTGGGGGTTCCATTTCCGATAGGACAGAGCAAATGCAGTTGAAACAATGACAATTGCACAGAATATATTTACAAACGTAAGAAAATTAACTTATAATCACAAAAAATAAAATAAACGAAAAAATATTTAATAATTAAATTAAAATCTTGCGCGGACGTTTTAAATCTTCATTGGGAATGCAAGAGTCCATCTCCTGAATGGCAGTATTTGCGTGATTCATAAGCGTCTCAAAAGATTTAATAGCGATGCGTTTGAGAAAATCTTTTCAAGAAGGAATGCCAATAGCTTTATAGATCTCAGAATTGCGCATTAACCATTTATCAGAGGTCATTGGGCGGAGAGTGACAGTTTGTAAAGTTTCAATCATTTTTAAATTAAATTTAGCTGCATAGGACCAGACTGGGCAAGCGTACGTGAGAATGGGGCGAAGCATGGCAATGTCTCCAAACCATGTATATCTTGTAACTTAACCATAAACCAGTTTTGGAGCATAGACAAACACTGAAACGATCTTCTTATGAGCTTACAGATATTATCCAGTTGACAGTTCGTCAATCTAGCATCTCTAGCAGCGTTGTTGTTTTAAAAATGCACAATGATTTAAAAGATTTCTTAAATTGTTCTCATTACTTACTTCTTAAAACATGCCACTCGAATTTATATGGATTGTGACAGCCATAATGTGTGGTGATAAAAATAATGTGAAAAGCGGATGTTTTAAGTGGATTATATAAGATATTTCTGCGAAAATACAAAAATGGAAGCTCATGGTGAGGAAATATCCTCTTTGGCCAAAGAAAAGTGCGTGTTTTGCAAGTTCTGTTTCTGATAAGAGCGGTTTTTCTCAACACATTTGTGTTCGTAATGTCAAATTAGGCAACTGACTGAAATGCTGGCATTGCATTTTCTTATTTAGAAAATCTCATAACTGTAGAAATAAAAACCATAAAAAATGTATCATATCCATGTCTTTACTTATTAAAAAATTTATTTTAGTTCTGATTTATTATTCATATATACATTAGCAGAACCCGGCATACGTTTCCTGCCAAAAAAAAAAGCATTGTACTGCCACTAATTTTCACAGAGATTGGTTGAACGATCTAGAAGTGGATAGACTGCAGCACCGCCTGGTGGCGACTTACAACAAAGGGACCAGTCTAAAAACGATCTCCATGTTTGTCAAACACACAAAAAAATTTTCATCAAAATCGGTCCATTCGTTTAGGAGGAGTTCAGTGACAAACACATATGCAGAAGAATTATATGTATAAAGATATATCAATTGCAGCGCCGCCTACCAGTTCTAATTGCGAATCTAAACCATACTGGGGCCCACTCAAACAATTTCATCGAAATCAATCCAGCCGTTTAGGAGGTTTTGATTTGGTTTGTCGCGCTACGGCCATTTAGTGCACACTTTAGGCTCATTAGACCGGGAACTACAGTTTAAAATGGATTCCGAACCACTCAAAAACATCGATGACAATGCCAGGATCCGAATCTGAAGCCTGTGGTACCAAAGGCCAGAGCGCTAACCAATTGGCCATCAGACTGCAGCCGTTTAGGAGGAATTCAGTGTGAAATACATGTACAGATTTGGTTTTGTTTGTCGCTCTACGGTCATCTTATGCACATGAGGGCTAAACAGACCCGGACCTACAGTTTAAACGTGGATTCCGAACCCCTCACAAACATCTATGACACCGCCAGGATTCGAATCTGAAGCCTGTAGTACCAAAGGAGCCAGAGCGCTAGCCAACACAGGTACAGAAGAATTATACGTGTAAAGATAACAAAAGAATGACTATAATACCTTGGTTGAAAACATTGTATCCATTAAAATTTTTCTAATAGAAAATGTTTTTAAAAGATTAGAACTGATTAAATGAAAACTTAATGTAAAAAACTTAAATATTATGCATAATCATATTACGCAGGTTTTAAATCCGTACTCAATTGATAATAGGATATAATTATTCTAACAAGTAGTACGAATCATGAATGGTTCAAAAGCTTCATTGAAATTCTATGCAACTCATAAGATACATTTACCAATTTTAGTTATAATCATTTTAAATTCACTGTCTATGTTTATGACATACATCTTAAAAGTCACATTTATAAGATAATACAGCAATATTTATATTATTAAAGAACGAAATAGTTAAATTTAATTGCCCTATTTTGAGCTGTTTTAGATAAAACTAACATTGGAATTCCATTTGGAAATATGCAACCGTTTTCCCGTATCAAAGTAACATCAACATGATTGGAATCGACTGCCCACCATCCCCCATGTTCTATTTTCGAACATGAGCCCGCATATGATAGTTCCATTAAGCTTCCTCAGCCTAGCTTCCACAAACCCACTTTCTTTTTCGAACGCGGCCAGAATACAGGATCAGCAGATTATGAAAGCGAAAGAACAAATATCGAACAACATGGCCAATACCATTTTTCATTTTTTTGTTCCCAAGCGAACAGGTGGTTGCCTTCGAGAAAGAAGCCTCCCCATTGGTGCACCTGAGCATGACATCATCTCCAGCAAGGAAATCCGCTTTCGGCGTTCTGAGGACGGAAAAATATCGTCTGCTCTTGATATCATCCGTTTTCATTCCGATCTGACATCCTGCCTCGTGTTTCCCCTTTTGGCAGCATTTTTTCTCTTTCCCTTTTTGGCAACATTCCTGTTTTCGCCGAAAATATTACCTTACGTTGGAGAATAGTGAATGAATTGGCTGTCTTTGCTTTTATTTTATTTTATTTTATTTTTCATGCTTCTTGGCTCTTTAATTATATTAATTAATTAATTAATCAAAAGGTGTTTATTTTTTGTCAGTGCTGTTAATGCAAGTATTTGGTAGAATGATGTGTTAAGTGAGAATTATTATTTTATTTGTTTTCTATTAAAATATTGCATGGAAAAATAAATACATAGTATGAATTTATTAACTTTTCACTATTGATTTAATCATACAAATAGTAGTTATTTTTCTTTTTTTTAATTATTTTTAAGGAAACTAATCAATAACATTTTGAGAGAAATACATTTATCAAATTTAATTTCACTATTTGATATATTTATTTTTATGCTATTAACTTTGCACAATTGATTTAATCATAAAATAGTAGTGTGTGGTTTTTTTTTTTTTCCTCTCTATTTGACGTATTTATTTTTGTATGTCATTATCTAAATATATATCTAGCTGAAATGAATTTCAAGTTTGGAAAAAAATAAAGTTTTCACGTTTTCAAGTTTGGAAAAATTTATTTCACGAAATAAATTTTGAAAAACTACTTATTCCACATACAAAACAGAAAATTTTCAGTCCAAAATAAAAATATTTTAAGTTCTCAGTTCTTGTTTTATTATTCTTGTATTGAAGATGATCTTCTCCAAGACTATAAACTTTAAGATTCTACAAAAGTTTTCTAGAAAATTATAAATTAAAAACATTTTAATCATTTTAGAAAATGAAAATAAGAAATGAAATTCGAAATTTAAAACCTCAATTTTTTTTTTTTTTTAGATTTCTTTTCAAAAATAATAAAAAAGCAACAAATTTTTATTAATTGTTTTTGGAAAATTAATTCGGCCATATCAAGTTTGGAGAAATGAATTGGCATCGCTCTCAAGATGTGCTGCCAGATACGTTACTTCTAATATTACGGTTTCGTGAATGCAATATTTCTAAACCAGCTGCTTCGCATGTGTTGCAGCTTTCAAAAGTTTGTGATGTTTTGAATAATGGGATATTGTGAGACATGTGTCTCTCAAGTCAGGGATGCATAGAACCACATTCTACTGTAGTATCTTTCCTAGCTGTTCGCGTCGTCATATTTCAATTTTATTTTCAAAGATACTGTGTATAATTTTTTTGCAAGGTTTTCAGTTTCAATGAGGGATTAACATATAAGCATGAGGAATGAAAACATAACATTAAGTGAATGAATCAAAACATATGGAACATGAGCCAATTTTCATAAAAAGTACATATCTTAATATTAAAGAAATATTTTATACAATATATTCCATTTGATTACTAACTCAAAGATCACAACCTTTGCCAACAAAGAGCTAACATTCTTCTACGCAATTTTTTTTTTTTATTATTATTTTTTTTAAACATTATTGTTAAAAATATGTTCTTTTTAAAATTGCACTCAATGAGATAGTTGGGGTTGTTGTTAAATAATACATCATAATGCATTAGCCTATTTGGATCAACACATTTGTGAATCAAAAATTTTAGACAATATGTATCTTTATATATATATATACATACTTCTTTTGTACGTGTGTTTGTCACTGAACTCCTCCTAAGTTGCTGCACCGATTGTGATGAAATTTTTTGTGTGTGTTTGAGTGGGTTCCTGAATAGTTTAGAATCACAATTGGACAGGTGGCACTACAATCGATATAATTCTTCTGTACATGTGTTTGCCACTGAACTCCTCCTAAACGTCTTGACCGATTTTGATGAAATTTTATGTGAACTTGGGTGGCCCCCTCGATGGTTTAGATTTACAATCGGACACCGTAGGTGGCGATGAAATCGAATTCTGTATGTGAGTTTGTCACTGAACTCCTCCTAAACGGCAGAACCAATATTGATGGAATGTTTTGTGCGTGTTTGACAAAACATGCAGAAACTTTTTAAGCTAACCCTTCGTTGTAAGTCGCTACCAGAGACAGTACTGCAGTACATTAACTTCTATACAGTTCAACCCATCGCTATGAAAATTGGTAATAGTATGTATTCGAGTCTGGAAAAGAGGGTCGCGCTATCCACTTTATTGTTATATTGTTGTTCCACATATATTGGAACAGAGAATATATTTGCGATATGTAATTTTCTAAAAAACATTTTCTTGGGCAGGACAACGTATGCGGGGTTCTGCTACATACATTTCATACATCATACATCTGCTACATACATATTTCATACATCTGCTACATACATATTTCATATATCTGCTACATACATACATCTGCTACATACATTTCTACAATTATAAAATATCTAAATAAGAAGATGCAATGCTAGCATTTCAGCTGGTTGCCTAATTTGACATTTACAAACACAAGTGTGTTGAGAAAAACCGCTCTTATCAGAAGCAGAATTTGCAAAACTCGCGTGTTTCTTCGGCCGAAGAGGATATTTCCTCACCATGAGCTTCCATCATTTTATTTTCGCAGAAATATCTTATATAATCCACTTAAAACATCCGCTTTTCACATTATTTTTATCACCACACATTATGGATGTCGCAATCCATACAAATACGAGTCGCATGTTTTAAGAAATAAGTAATGAGAAAAATTTAAGAAATCTTTTAAATTATTGTGCATTTTTAAAACAAAAACAAATGCAGCTGCCAACTTGACGAACTGTCAACTGGATAATAGCTGTTAGCTCATAAGAGATCGTTTCAGTGTTTGTCTATGAACGAAAACTAGCTAATGCGTAAGTTAGTAGACATATGATTTGGCAGAATGTATCACTCCAGACATAACAACCTCTTGAGACATTGCCATGCCTCGCCCCATCCTCACGTACGCTCGCCCGGTCTGGTCCCATGCAGCTCAATCTAACTTAAAAACGCTCAAAACTTTACAAACTATCACTCTCCGCCCAATGACGTCTGCTAAACAGCTCGTGTGGAATTGTAATCTCTATTAAGCTGTTAACATTCCTGTCCTTTCTTAAACACATCTCTGTTCAATTGTTTGGCACGCTTATGAATCACGAAAATACTGCCATCCAGGAGATGGACTCTTGCATTCCCAATGGTGATTTAAAACGTCCGCACAAAATTTTAAATTGATTTTTAAATATTTCTTCTTTTCTTTTCTTTTATTTGTTTATGATTATAAATTTATTTTATTCTATGTGTAAATATATTCTGGCAATTTTCAATGTTTCGGTTAACACAGTCCAATACAAATAAAAAACTTTAATTTGATATCATGTATAAAACGATCTTGGTAATTTTTTTTAATATTTAGATTGAGGAAAGTATGTACAGTATTGAACATTATTTACTTTTTCCAATAAATTGACAGTATTTTTTTACAGTATAAATTTACAGTATTATAATATGTAGTCCCTCTTTCAAAATGCTGTGAAAAAAAAAATTGAATAAGATCAATAGATTCAACTGGGCAGCTCGTATGATTCAAATCCTGTAAAAAAGCTCGTTTTGGCAAAGCTACAGGGATAGAGAGGAAGAGGACGACCCAAGTGGCAATGTATAGACACAGTTGAAAAAGATTTTGCTCTACTAAAGATTAAGGATTGGAGGGCCCTTGTCACCCAGAGGAAAGTATGGAAATCTTTTCAAAGGAAAGATTTGGCCCACCCTGGTCTGTCGTACTATTATTGATGATAATGCATATTTGAAGTCCAGTATTTATTTCATAACATGTACCAAGACATCTGTCTTGGTACAAGTTCAAGGATTCGGAGCGGCCTGGTGACCAAGTGGCCGCTTTGGCCTTTGGTACTGCAGGTTCGAATCCTAGCAGTGGCATGGATATTTGGGAGTGGTTCGCAATCCACTTTAAACTGTGGCTCCCGGTCTCTTTAGAACTCGCACAAAATGACCGTAGAGCGACAAACCAAATCAAGGAATCGAAAAATAAAGAACGTATACTAGTATTTGAAGTACCATTGTAACAAATAAGCAAAGTAAGATTTGAAGTCCAGTATTTATTTTATATCAGAAACTACACACCTTGCCATTTTTCAGACAAAACAATTTTAAAGCTCGACGATTCTAAGAACACCTCCATCTAGAAGATTACAACTTCGGAGGTAACACACTTTTATCTCCCCGTTTTAAAATGTTCCACTCTCAAAAACAAAGGCAAACAAAATTTAAAAAATAAAATACTGGGTGTTGATTCGAATAATGGAAGCTTTCTCATTGAGCCAGGGCGGACGGAAGGAGGAAAAGCAGGCAAGCAGAGGATGAACAACGAGAAGGTAGAAGAACGGGATAATTCGGAATGCGAGAGTGGAGTGGCTCCGCGACATGCCACTGTCAGGTTTCGAACCTGAAACCTGTGGAATCAAAGGACAGAGAGTAAGATAATTGGCCATCAGGCCGCCTGGAGATTCTGGAATCTTGTCCAAGCAGAGAAAAGAGAAAATTAAATTTAGTAAATTTTCATTTATTTTTGTATTACGTCTAACTGCTATTCTATCCATGTATTTTAATATTAAGAAGGGGTGAATTTACTTTATACATCCCTGTCAATGTGCAATATACAAATAGGAATAGGAATTTTTTTTTTCCTTTTGCTCCCATTTCTTATAGAAAAATTCGTTTGACAGATGCTTTTTTTTTTTTTTACAAGTTCAAGGATTCGGAGCGGCTTGGTGGCCAAGTGGCTAGCGCTCTGGCTTTTGGTATCCCAGTCTTCAGGTTCTAATCCTGGTGATGAGATGGATGTTTGTGAGGGGTTCGGAAATCCCGTTAAACTGTCGATCCCGGTCTGTTTAGCCTTGGTGTGTACAAAATGACCGTAGAGCGACAAACCAAATCGGAAGGAATGAAGAACATATATTTGAAGTGCCATTTAATACTTTAATATAAAGGGTTAAATTCTTTTATATGGTCAGTGTATATCAATGTGCAATATACAAAAAGCAATAGGAGGTCTTTTATTTCATATGGGAAAAATTCATTTGAGAGATGTCTTGTTTGGTGATTCGGAAGAGATGAAGAACATATATCAAAGCACCATCGTAATAAATAAGCAAGGTAAGATTTGAAGTATAATATTTATTTCATATCAGAAACTACACACCTTGCTATTTTACAGACAAAACAGGTTTAGTAAGCTCGAGCATTATAAAACCACCCCCATCAAGAAGATTACAATTTCGGAGGTAACACACTTTTATCTCCCTCATTTCAAAAGCTGCAACAATGCAAACAAAAATAAAAAATAACACGGGGTTGATTCGAACAATGGAAGCCTTCCCATTGAGCCAGGGCGGACGGAAGGAGGAAAGGCAGAAGTGCAGAGGATGAACAACAAGAAGGTAGAAGAGCTGGACAATTCAGAGTTGCTTCGCGACATGCCACTGCCAGGATTCGAACCCGAAACCTGTGGTACCAAAAGCCAGAGCGTTAGCTAATTGACCATCAGGCCGCCTGGCGATCCTGGAATCGTGTCTTTGTATTACGTCTAACTGTTATTCTAGTCATGTATTTTAATATTAAGAAGAGATTCATTTATTTTATACAACCCTGTCAATGTGCAATATACAAATAGCAATAGGAATTTTTTATTTATTTATTTATTTTCCTTTTTCTTCCATTTCTTATGGAAAAATTCGTTTGACAGATGTCTTCTTTGGTACAAGTTCAAGGATTCGAAGAGGCCTGGTGCCCAAGTGGCCGCTTTGGCCTTTGGTACTGCAAGTTCGAATACTGGCGGTGGCATGGATGTTTGGGAGTGGTTCGGAATCCACGTTAAACTGTAGTTCCCGGTTTGCTTAGATCTCGTGTGCACAAGATGACCGCAGAGTGACAAACCAAATCAAGGATTCAGAAGGAATAAAGAACATATATTTGAAGTACCACTGTAACAAATAAGAGTGGTCAGTTTTTAATTCCAGCATTCATTTCATATTAGAAACTACACACTTTGCTATTTTTAGCAGACTACTCACTTTTTAAAACAAGTTTAAAGCTCGAGGATTCGAAGAACACCCCCATCAAGAAGATTACAGCTTCGGCGGTAACACACTTTCATCTCGCTCGTTTTAAAATGTTCCACTCTCAAAAACAATGGCAAACAAAATTTAAAAAGAAAAAAAAACTCGAGGTTGATTCGAACAATGGAAGCCTTCCCATTGAGCCAGGGCGAACGGAAGGAGGAAAGGCAGGCAGGCAGAAATGCAGAGGACGAACGACAAGAAGGTAGAAGAGCGGGACAATTCGGAGTGGCATTCGCGACAAAGATTTCCGTTCAGAAGATCTCGCGGCCAACGACGCTCGCTCTTCAAAGGAGAAGCATTTGCTGCTGCACGTACTTTTCTCTTTCTCAATGATCACAAACGAGAGGTTCCCATTTAGAGTCATCAGAGAATGGAGTGGCGTTTAGCAGATGCTTACTTTCTGCACAAAGACGAGAAAAAAAAGGAGAGCGGCAGATTTTAAATGAGTGTCTTCCACAGTGTGACGCACTCCACGCACGTCATATTTGAAGTTCAGTTGCTCGTGTTTGTTTCATTGTTTCAGATTCTAGACAGAAGATAAATTTTTTTTTTTTTTTTTTTTTTTTCAATTCCTTCTATTAGCTCACACTCTCCCTCTATATATCTTGTTCACATTTCCAATCGTTCATAAAACACTTTTTATTCATTCACTCGAGTTCAAATGCATTTTTTTTTTTTTTTTTTTTTTTTAACTTGCAGTGGATGACACTGGATGTGAATACAGTTTTTTTTAAGTATTAATTCAGTAATTAAATTTAATTCATTCAATTTAATTTTTTTCAGATTTAAGTTGCACGTATCTACCAATACAGGGCGCCAGATAAACTTAAAAAAATGAATGAAGATTATTTATAAAGGTCTTTCTGAAATAGAGTGGAAAAAAAAGTAGGAATTAACTGAAATTTTTTTTTTTTTTTATATTACTTGTTTAGATTCATTTTCTAAGCCAGTGAACGGGTGGTGTGTGAGTTAGATGTGAACGAAGATTTTCACTATGGTTATGCCGAGGCCTGATGGCCGAGTGGCTAGCGCTCTGGCGCCCGATATCACAAGTTTCGGGTTCGAATCCCAGCGGTGCCATGAATTTTTGTAGTGGTTCGGAATCCCCTTTAAACCGTAGAGCGTTGTGGGAATAGCGTGACGCACGATAAATTAAAAAAAAACTTCATTCTATTCCAAACCCTTCAGGGCGTAAGAAAGGCCAGTTGAAAGAACGCACCGCGAGATTTTTTCTTATCATCATAATTCAAAAGAGAAAAAAAAACCTCTCTTAAGACTAAATACCAAAATCAATGAGTAACATCACTCAATGCGATATTAAATCAGCCTAACAAGGAAAATGGAAGAAAACAATGAATCTTTTAAAAGTTCATGATCGAACATAAAGAAAAGTTAAGCGTAAAATAAATAATTTACTTTAAAAAGAGCCCGTCACTCATCCACCGAAATTGAGGAGACTCAAGAGGTAGACGAACCGAAACCGAGCAGACCCGAGAGCGAGTTTTTATCACCTCCCAATAAATCCTCGCGTCTCGCACTCGAGTGGTAAACACGGCATTGTATCAGGCCCAAGAACAACTCTCATTCACTCCGGACTCCTCCTGATAGGAGAGTCTTGCTTGTCAACAAGTTCGGCTGGCATGAATTATGACTCTTCGCATTTTCTGCTCTTTCAACGGGGTCGGAAAAGTGTTGCTGCCTTTCTTTTATTCTTTTTTTTTTTTTAAATAAAATGCGGGGAGAAAATATGCTTTGGAATGCATTTTTCCCACACTCCCAATCGATGGTACTTTTTTTGATGGAGGGGAGCATTTTTATGGCTGGGGTGGTTTTTTGGGCTGTGTTCCACACCTAATAAGATGGATTTTTTCTCCCGGCATTTTTTTTTTCTAATGCAGTTGGCAATACAGAGACAGTTCATCTTTATGCCATGGGCTGCACCGACGTGACTCATTGAGCACTACCCAGGGGGCACGTTTAGATAGGCTGCGGACACGGAGTCACACTACCCCCACATCGCTCTATGATCCTATGAAACCGGGACCTACGGTTTAAAGTGGATTCCGAACCACTGCAAACACCCATGGCACCGCCGGGACACGAACCCGAAGCCTGTGGTACTGAGCGCCAGAGCGTTAACTACTCGGCCACCAGGCCCTCTTTTTCTCCTCACATATGAAATGAAAAATTATCTCCGCCCCTTTTTCCATATAAAATAGCAGGTAATCTTTATGTAAATGTGTTAGTTAATTAGCACATTTTCTCCTTTTTCAACGGGGTCGGAAAAGTGTTGCTGCCTTTCTCTTTTTTTAAATATAATGCGGGGAGAAAAAAGGACAAAATGTGCTTTGGAATGCACTTTTCCCACACTCCCAATCGATAGGGAGGGGGACATTTTTATGGCTGGGGTGGTTTTATGGGCTGAGTTCCAACACCTAATAGGATGAATTTTTTTCTCCTGACATATGAAATGAGAAATTATCTCCCCCTCCCCCCCTTCTCATATAAAGTAACAGAGCATGTTTATGTAAATGTGTTAGTCAATTAGATGAGTTCCATGTCATAAGTCTGAGATTAATTATTTTCTTTAATATTTTTTTAAGAAAGAAAACAACGCTAAAACCAAAAATTATTCCAAAGTGAGTAATACCAATGCATTTCTTACACAATCAATGTCAGTACAGTCTACCATGAAAGGCGATCCAATTGTACAAAGGCCTACACAAGACTTCCATGTTAACAGCCACTTATCAAGAAAATTATTCAAAATGTTTAAAACGTCCTGACCATTTTGTACACACATTTCAGTATTTGATAAAGAGAAACTGGTTTACTATTTGATTTACCTTAATAAAATGGGCGAATATTGAGAATTGCACCTTGTTGGTAATGCCTGTTCGCTCATCAACTTGCAATGCCAAAAGAATATTATTTTAAAATCAAAGTTCATTATATTCTCATCATAGTCAACGGCCATACCATGCTGAATATACCGGTTCTCGTTAGATCACCGAAGTCAAGCATCATTCGGCGCGGTCAGTACTTGGGTGGGAACAAATTTGGGACCTGAATGGCCGAGTGTCTAGCGCTCTGGCGCTCGGTGCCACAGGTTTCTGGTTCGAATCCCGGCGGTGCCATGGATGTTTGTAGTGGTTCGGAATCCACTTTAAGCCGTAGGTCCCGGTCTCCTATGACTGTAAGAGCGTCACGGAGCAAAAGTCAGGCTTCTACCTACGGGTTCTCCATCACAACAGAAGCTGCTTCCTTCCCCTTCAATCATGAGCACGTATGGGCTCGTGGGCTTGGCCAGCCAAGTGGGATAAGAAACAACAAACAACAACAATTCTCATCATTTCGACAGTTAATAGTTGAATATAGTGATGCACACATAATGTATTTTTTAATGCATTGTTTCTTACTACTGTGGCCATTCTAAAATAAATATATTTTGTAAAAGTGTGATACATCTCACAGGCCGGAAAGATATTCAAGGCAAATATTCAATATTCAAAAATGTCCAGCCTGACCACTTCCTTCAGAGGCAGCAATGACTCATCTGCGCATGACCAAATCACGGTCAGGCTACATTGGCACAGATTGATAGCAAAAAGGACAAAAGGATGAAAACATAAATCTCCAAAGGTCAGAAACAGATGGTTATCCATGTAAAATGCGAACAGCATCGAAATACGTGAAAGTGCGTAGGTTTCCAACACCTTCGGAAAGGGGAAAGTTAAGAGGTGAAAATGTCTCCATGTCTGACCTGTGACCAAGCGATTGCGGAGTGAGATTAGCGGAAGATAATCTACCATTGTCGGTGTGATGGCTGTCGTTTCTTGATTTTATCGCGCCGGCATGCCGCGGAGGTCAACTGCAGATTAGCAATGCGTCACATTCTGCTAATCTTGATTACAAAATTTCTCTACTGAAGAAATTTGTGAAATTGAAAGATAATGAATAGGTTCAAGTATCATCATTCTTAATATGAACAATTTCGTCATTCCGTGTATCCATTTACAGTTTTGTTGATGTTTTCAGATGCTGGGCTTTAATCATTCTTAATACAAACAGCTTCATTACTCCGTGTATCCATTCACAATTATGTTGATGTATTCAAATGCTGGGCATTTATCACTCTTAACATAAACAGCTTCATTATTCCGTGTATATATTCACAGTTTTGTTGATGTTTTCAGATGCTGGGCATTAATTATTCTTAATACAAACAGCTTCATTATTCCGTGTATCCATTCACAGTTAATGTTTACAAATGCTGGGCATTAATCATTCTTAATACAAACAGCTTCATTATTCCGTGTATCCATTCACAATTATGTTGATGTATTCAAATGCTGGGCATTTATCACTCTTAACATAAACAGCTTCATTATTCCGTGTATATATTCACAGTTTTGTTGATGTTTTCAGATGCTGGGCATTAATTATTCTTAATACAAACAGCTTCATTATTCCGTGTATCCATTCACAGTTAATGTTTACAAATGCTGGGCATTAATCATTCTTAATACAAACAGCTTCATTATTCCGTGTATCCATTCACAATTATGTTGATGTATTCAAATGCTGGGCATTTATCACTCTTAACATAAACAGCTTCATTATTCCGTGTATATATTCACAGTTTTGTTGATGTTTTCAGATGCTGGGCATTAATTATTCTTAATACAAACAGCTTCATTATTCCGTGTATCCATTCACAGTTAATGTTTACAAATGCTGGGCATTAATCATTCTTAATAAAAACAGCTTCATTATTCCGTGTTTCCATTCACAGTTATGTTGATGTATTCAAATGCTGGGCATTTATCACTCTTAATATAAACAGCTTCATTATTCCGTGTATCCATTTCCAATTATGTTGATGAATTCAAATGCTGGGCATTTATCACTCTTAATATAAAAAGCTTCATTATTCCGTGTATCCATTTCCAATTATGTTGATGAATTCAAATGCTGGGCATTTATCACTCTTAATATAAACAGCTTCATTATTCCGTGTTTCCATTCACAGTTTTGTTGATGTTTTCAGATGCTGGGCATTAATTATTCTTAATACAAACAGCTTCAATATTCCGTGTATCCATTCACAGTTAATGTTTACAAATGCTGAGCATTAATCATTCTTAATATAAACAGCTTCATTATTCCGTGTATCCATTCACAGTTAATGTTTTCAGATGCTGGGCATTAATTATTCTTAATACAAACAGCTTCATTATTCCGTGCATCCATTCCCAATCATGTTGATGTATTCAAATGCTGGGCATTTATCACTCTTAATATAAACAGCTTCATTATTCCGTGTATCCATTCCCAATTATGTTGATGTATTCAAATGCTGGGCATTAATCATTCTTAATAAAAACAGCTTCATTATTCCGTGTATCCATTCCCAATTATGTTGATGTATTCAAATGCTGGGCATTTATCACTCTTAATAAAAACAGCTTCATTATTCCGTGTATCCATTCCCAATCATGTTGATGTATTCAAATGCTGGGCATTTATCACTCTTAATATAAAAAGCTTCATTATTCCGTGTATCCATTCACAGTTTTGTTGATGTTTTCAGATGCTGGGCATTAATTATTCTTAATACAAACAGCTTCATTATTCCGTGTATCCATTCACAGTTAATGTTTACAAATGCTGAGCATTAATCATTCTTAATATAAACAGCTTCATTATTTCGTGTATCCATTCACAGTTAATGTTTACAAATGCTGAGCATTAATCATTCTTAATACAAACAGCTTCATTATTCCGTGTATCCATTCACAGTTAATGTTTACAAATGCTGAGCATTAATCATTCTTAATATAAACAGCTTCATTATTTCGTGTATCCATTCACAGTTAATGTTTACAAATGCTGGGCATTAATCATTCTTAATATAAACAGCTTCATTATTCCGTGTATCCATTCACAGTTAATGTTTACAAATGCTGGGCATTAATCATTCTTAATACAAACAGCTTCATTATTCCGTGTATCCATTCACAGTTAATGTTTACAAATGCTGGGCATTAATCATTCTTAATATAAACAGCTTCATTATTCCGTCTATCCATTCACAGGTATGTTGATGTATTCAAATGCTGGGCATTTATCACTCTTAATATAAACAGCTTCATTATTCCGTGTATCCATTCCCAATTATGTTGATGTTTTGAAATGCTGGGCATTTTGACCTGTTTGGTCCCAATTAGAATGGCAGATATTTAACTGATTCAACAGGATCCAGGGAACTCTATATGGCATCCACATTGTGCCAATGCAATTTGAAATAACCTAAGGGGGCCATCTGGCATGCTTTCCTTCGATAGGGGTCTTGAATCTTATTTATTTAGTTATTTAATTTTTCTTATGCAGCTGGCTATATAGAGACAGTTATCCTTATCCCATCAGCAAGAGCTACAACGCTGTTGCTCATTTACATGGAGCGACGGCCTGATGGCCAATTGGCTTGCGCTCTAGCCTTTGATAAAACAGGCTTTAGATTCGTATCCTGTCAGTGGCATGGATTGTTTTTTTTTTTTTTTTTGGCGATTAATTTCTGATCCCAAGTACTTAAAACTAAGCACAGATTCAAAAGTATAGTTGCCCAAGATAATTTTGTGTGTATCCGGACGAGTATTTCCTGAGGAAAGAATGTATTCCGTTTTCTCCTGATTTATGTTTAGATTCAAAGCCCCTGCAGCCAATTCAAAAGCTCGAAAAGCTTCCTCCAAAGTTGCTAGAGATTTTGCAATGATTACAGCATCGTCAGAATAAGCTAAAAACTGAACAGACTTGAAAAATTCAGCGGTCTGGTGGGCAAGTGGCTAGCGATCTGGCCTTTGATACCATAGGCTCCAGGTTCGAATCCTGATGGTGGCATGGATGTTTGTAGTGGTCCGGAATCCACGTTAAACTGTAGGTCCCGGTCTGTTTAACTGTCGTGTGCACAAGATGACCGTAGAGCTACAAACCAAACTAGTTTGAATTTAAAAGAATTACCAATCCTATTTTTTTCAGAAAAAAGAACGGTCATAAAATAATGCAAGCTACAAGAAAAAAAAAGTATCGCCGCGGTCTGTGCGTTTAAAAAAAAAAATCCATTAACGAAGCATTAAACGAATTCATTTATTCGACGTGTTCCATACGCAAATATATCATTTCTCTGCGTCACTTGAACGGCCCACTGATTATTCACGGTCGTCTGCATCGGTGTAATAATCCCAGACGAACTTTTCAAGTGGACATCCGCGCAGAGGAGCTCTTCTTTCCGGCGCACTCGCAGAGCGTGCAGAATACGGTTTTAGTTATGTCTACGCGCGCAGAGTGAAAATAAATCGTCGGCACATGCAACGCTAAACGAATCTTGCGACGGTGTGGATCCCATTTCTGCGCAATAATAAACGCCACTTGAAACTCAGTAACAACTTACGTGAAGATTCGATTATATCAAATCGTACTTTTATTAGCATAAGTTATGATGCTTAAGCAAACTGACTTATTATTATTATTATTATTTTCTAATGCAGCTGGCAAACACTTAGACGGCTTGGTCTTGGATGCCTTAAGGCAAGCGCTGCACAGAGGTTACTCACTTTGCATTACCCAGGGGGCGCGTGTAACTTGAAGATAAGCCACGGATGCGGAGTAACAATGCCCCCGCAACACTCTACGATCCTATCAGGACCGGGACCTACGGTTTAAAGTGGGTTCCGAACCACTACAAACAACCATGTCACCGCCGGGACTCGAACCCGAAACCTGTGGTACCGAGCGCCAGAGCGCTAGCCACTCGGCCATTCAGGTCCAAATAAACTGACTTATAAAGCCAATATATTAATTCTTTTAGCAGGTCTTTTTTCGAATGTAGCTCCCATTTTCTGGTTTGGAAACTCACAGAAGAAGGCCTACTACTACTATTACACCACACCACATCACTGTGACTAGATCTGAATGGCCCCTTTACAGTTACCCTTAACATATAATTTTTAGAAGGTATATTTCGAAAAATTCTAAGCATATTTTTCGATTCTAATTATTATTTTAGTATGCTTTTATTTTTAAACGAGTTAGAAAAATTTTAAACGTCAGCATACTTTTATCTGTTTTTACATAAACAAATCAACAATATTTTCGTAATAAACCAAATAAAAACAAATGTAGAAAATATTTTAAATATTAAATTTCAATTTTTATTGTTAATCAACATAAAAAATAAAAGTTTTTATATAATATGTAAAAATATCTGCCCATTATGTATATCGTATTATAGATTTAAAATAAACAAACATTTTATAAACAATCAAATTCGAATAGATAAAGACATATTAATATATAAAAAATTAGAAATAGTCTAATGCAAATAAACATTTTTCATAAGAAAATAAACACAGAACCTTTTTTTTTTAACTTCATATTCTTGAAAATAATTCAATATAAAACGTTACAAAACACACAATAAAAACCAGTTTTTCATTCAAAATTATTAGCAAAAAAAATACAGATAATGAAATTAAATTTTCATAAATATATCAATATGTTATTCGTTATTTTAACATAAAATGCATAAATATAACAGAGGAAAAAAAATTAAAAACATGACCGCTAAGTGCAGATTTCTTTTAGAATTATATTTATAATATCTATAACACGTTTTATGAATAATGACCAACAGAAAAGAAAACAGTTTTAAACATTTCCAATAAGTATACATATATATATATATATATTAAATATATATTTACAAATATATATTAAATAAAAAACATCAAATAGAGAAAAGTATGCGTATGAAAATAAACCTGTGATCATGAAGTGTTGATATTCGCATTAAATTGGAGAAATTTTTTACTAATTTCGAAAAGTCTGATCCTGATTTGGACGGGTTTTTTTCAAATATTTATTATTATTTATTATATATATAATACGTTTTAATAATTATATTTTTTTTATATTATTTATTTCAATATTTATTATTATATTTAATTTTAATATTTATCTATTATATATTATATTTATATAGTTTTTTTATATTTATTATATTCATTAGGCCACGTGATCCATCGACGGGTGTAAGGAGTGGACACTTAGGAGGAAATTGTTCAACATTTGCGTATCAAATGAATAAAATTCGGAAAATCTTTTTAGAACAGTATCGATACGAAACGTATTACACACATTTTTAAACCACCATCGAGTCTTCTCGTTATCAATTATTTATATAATTGATAAAATTCTCTGGATTATTTTCAATACTTCAAAATAAGCTTAAACTAAAATATATATTTTTTTTTATTTTTTTGTTTTTATTTTACAGATTAAGTTTCGTTCAGTTATACACACAAATAATTTTTTTTTAAAAATAAAAACTTTTATGCGCTTACATACTATATACATATACATTAAAGATTCTTCATTACAAATTTTTCTTTGTTTAACAAATGTAACAAAATATATATCATGCATAAAGCTGCATAATTTTCACGATACATACGTTAATGAAATATGCAAATCTATTTTTAATGCGGTAAAACAGAAGGAAAACCTCGAGCCTTTATTTCTTTCAGCTTAAGTGAGCTATTAAAATATTCAAATAAATATCTTAATAATTAAATATAAATCGAAAATAATACAGCCAAATTATGCATTTTAGATTTATTTAATATAAAAATTATAATTACCCTTTAATCAAAACATTATTATTTAAAAATGAAACACTGAAGGAAATTACATTTTCAAATAAACAATAAATAAAACAGTGAGCAATATAGCAAAAATATTTCAGGTTTATTTATTGTGAAGATTAAAATACGCCTTGACCAATATAAATTCTTTAAAAAGCCAATCACTGAAAGAACACAAACTATCAAAACCAAAAACAATCAAAGAAAACCGAGAAATCCAAAATTATTTATAGTAACAGAAATAGTAAAACAAATTTTTAAATAAATAAATAATTTAGAAAGCAATTTCTGAATAAAACTGAAATTATGCATAAATAATCGATAAAAAAAAAATGCAGGTGTTTAAAAATGGAAATCAAACTCAAAGCATTTTAAAAATTTATATTATTTAAGTTTACTATTACAGAAATAACAACACTTATTGTTAAGGAACTTATATATTTATAAGTTTATATAGATAAGCATGTATATGTATATTTATTTAAACTTTAAAAGGAAAGTAATGACTGATTGTAGTTTAAACATCATATCAATCGATGAAGAAAGGGACCATTCGAAATCGAAAACAAAAACAAAACATTTTAAAAATCGAAGTAGGTTTATTTATTATTTATTACAGGCATCAGGTTTATTTATTTTAAAGTAATACGCCTTAACCAATATAAGTTCTTTAATCACTGACAGAACACAAACTATCAAAACAAAAACAATCAAAGAAAACTGAGAAATTCGAAATTATTTACAGTAATAGAAATAATAATAATAATAATAAAAATTTTTAGTAAATGTATCATTTAGAAAGCAATTTCAGAATAAAACTGAAATTATGCATAAATAATCGATAAAAAAATACGCAGGTGTTTAAAAATAGAAATCAAAGTATTTTAAAAATCGATATTATTTAAGTTTACTATTACAGAAATAACAATACTCATGATCATAGTTTAACCATCAACAACAATCGATGAAGAAAAACACCATTCGAAACCGAAAACAAAAACAAAACATTCCAAAAATTGAAGCAGATTTATTTATTATTATTATTTATTACAGGCATCAGGTTTATTTATTATAAAGATTAAAATACGCCTTAACCAATATAAATTCTTTAAAAAGCCAACCACTGACAGAACACAAACAATAAAAGAAAACCGAAAAATTCGAAATTATTTATAGCAATAGAAATAATAATAATGAAAAAAATTTTTAAATAAATGTATCACTTAGGAAGCAATTTCTGAATAGAACTAAAACTATGCATTAATAATCGATAAAAAAATATGCAGGTGTTTAAAAATGGAAATTAAAACCAAAGCTTTTTAAAAATCGATATTATTTAAGTTTACTATTACAGAAATAACATTTATTCTTAAGAAACTTATATATATATATATATATATAGTATATATCTATATAATCTTTAAAAAGAAAGCAACGACTTAGTATAGTTTAAACATCACAACAGTCGATGAAGAAGGGACCATTCAAAATCGAAAACAAAAACAAAACATTTTAAAAATCAAGGCAGGTTTATTTATTTTCATTTTATTATTTATTACAGGCATCAGGCTTATTTATTTTAAAGATTTAAAATTCGCGTTAATCAATATAAGTTCTTTAAAAAGCCATTCACTGACAGAACACAAACTATCAAAGAAAACCGTGAAATTCGAAAATATTTATAGTAATAGAAATATTTAAAAAAAATTTAATAATAAAAGTAACATTTAGAAAGAAATTTCTGCATATAATTAAAATTATGCATAAATAATCGATAAAAAATATGCAGGTGTTTAAAAATGGAATAACAATACTTATCGTTAAGAAATTTATATATATAAATAAGTATATATATATATATATATAATCTTCAAAAAGAAACCAATCACTTATTATAGTTTAAACATCACAACAGTCGATGAAGAAAGGACCATTCGAAATCGAAATCAAAAACAAAACATTCCAAAAATCGAACTTAAACAATCAAAGAAAATCGAGAAAGCCGAAATTATTTATACTAATGGAAATAATAAAAAAATTATTTTTTATAATAATTTTAAATTCTTTTTTTATTTATTATTATTATTTATTACAGGCATCAGGTTTATTTATTACGAAGATTAAAATATGCCTTAGCCAATATAAATTCCTTAAAAAGCCAATCACTGACAGAACACAAACAATAAAAGAAAACCGAGAAATTCGAAATTATTTACAGTAATAGAAATAATAATAATAATAAAAAAAAATTTTAATAAATGTATCATTTAGAAAGCAATTTCTGAATAAAACTTAAACAATAAAAGAAAACCCAGAAATTCAGAATTATTTATAAAAACAAAAAGAAAAAAATATTTTGTTTAATACATGTATTATTCTGAAAACAATTTCTGAATAGAACTAATGACTGAACACAAACTATCAAAACACAAACAATCACTGAAACCCGAAATTATTTATAGTAATATAAATAATTAAAAAAAAATTTTTTTTTTAATAAATGTATCATTTAGAAAGCAATTTCTGAATAGAACTAAAATTATGCACAAACAATCGATAAAAAATATGCAGGTGTTTAAAAATGAAAATCAAAATCGAAGCATTTTAAAAATCGTTAATATTTAACAGAAATAACAACACTTATTATTAAGAAACTTATATATATATAAAAATCTTTAAACAGAAAGCAATCAGTGATTGTAGTTGAACCATCAACAACAATCGATGAAGAAAGGGACCGTTCGAAATCGAAAACAAAAACAAAACATTCCAAAAATCGATGCCATCTGAAGGCTGCTTCCAATATCAACAATCTTAAAGTGACGTTTGGGAGCCCACTGATAACATGTCCAACAGCCGTTGAAAATTATTCGCTGGCGGCGATTAACCCACTGAGCTACTGTTTCCGGTCTGGCAGACGACACGCTAAGGAGTCGAACGTTTCACGAAAAATAAACATTCGATAGATAACCCGGCATGCTTACTATATATTCTATTATTAAAAAAGAATTCTTACCTTTGACTTGTCCGTCGAAATGGAACATAAAGTCCTTCTCTTTTTTCATAGCGAGAGCCATGAGCACAAATGTTTTTGATTCAGCGCGAAAAACTATATCCACCTACGCACAGTTATAACTCCATTGCTCGAACGTCGAGTTCCAGTCGTTCAACGACTTTTGCTTCGACGCCGCCGTTCGCCATTGCCGAAGATTCGGTTGCCTGTCTCCCGCTTCCTGTTCTGCGGCAGCGCCCTCTGCCGCCCGTTGCCATGGTAACCCTTTATACCTGAGAAAGATTATCCAATTTTAATGAGGATTCGCTACAAGAATTCGATTTGCAGTAAGAAGCGAGTAAAAAGAATTTTTGCGCAAAGGTTTTAAAGGATTTTCCCTTTAAAAAAAAAAAAAAAAAAAATTGTGTTCTTATGCCGGGAATAAATTTCGAAGGAATTCTCGAGGAGCTATTTTTAGAATGCCGGTTCGTGAATTATTTTTTACGAATGGCAAAATCTGATTTCTCAATCCGTGAAAATGAAAGTTTTTTTTTTTTTTGATTGCTGCAAATAACTTCTTTTCTTTATGCTGTGTTCTTTGAATAAATTTGTTTTTCACTTTTTTTTTTTTTTTTTTTTAATCAGGATTTGCCAATTTCAGTTTTGAAGAGTGTAATTGAATTCTAAAATCAGTACTTTGAAGTTTTTTAATAAAGTTTTGAAATGAAAAGAATGCAGTAAATGAAAAAAAAATGTTACAGAAAATTGTAATGAAAGATATTATTATAATTATTTTTATTTATTTATTTATTGAAATATTTTTTTAAAAATTTTTTCCTGGAAAGCCACTAGTATTATTTTCAACTTTTATATTATTTGAAAAAAAAAATGTTTATTTTCTCATTATGCCTTCTGTAATATTAAATGTATTTGTAGTATTATAAAAAAAAACTTTTAAAACCGGCAAAAATTCAGTCACTGAAACACGTATTTTTTTTTATGCTTTGTTTATTTTTATGTATATGTAAATTTGTTGCTATGTCTTTGTTTTTATTTATCTAGAACAAACCTGAGAAAAAAATAACAGCATTAGCTTATCTATAACTCCGGCGCTCAGTGCCACTGGTTTTGGGTTCGAGTCCCGGTGGTGATATGGATATTTGTAGTGGTTCGGAATCCACTTTAAGCCGTAGGTCTCAGTCTAATATGACGGTAGAACGTTGGGAGTAGGACTCACAGCCCTACCGTAAAAAGAAAGAAACCCTCTCCTGTCTCGAAATCTGCCAGTAGGCAGACGTCCTTGGCCCTTCATGGGACTGTTGCGCCACTAATGATGATGATGGTGATGAGTTTATCTATAAACGCCGCTACTGAATTATAGTTTTAGACCATTAGTTTAACTCTGATTGCAGTTATAAATTCTGGGATAAAATCGCTTCTTTTTTTTAACATAAAAGACTCTTTTTTATACGATTTAGTTAAGCAATAACACATTATCTGCATGGCGTTTGTCATTTGCTAAAATTTTTCATTTATTTTAATGGTGCAAAGCACCCTGATTTAGACTCTACATTGGTCCGCGGTCTTTGCAGAGGTCTAATGGACTCTACAATGGTCAGTAGACTCAACAATGATCAACAGATTCAATAACAATTCGATTTTCATATTCGAATGGCATGTTATATCGGGCAACATAAGGTAGCTTTTAGTTTACTGAAAAAGAAAACATTTTATTACTGGAAAGGTATTTTATTCAAGGT
This sequence comes from Caerostris darwini, assembly GCA_021605075.1. Taxonomy (NCBI): domain Eukaryota; kingdom Metazoa; phylum Arthropoda; class Arachnida; order Araneae; family Araneidae; genus Caerostris; species Caerostris darwini. The sequence goes on along the minus strand of BPLQ01013634.1, from coordinate 463,064 downwards.
TTTCTAATTTATTACACACTTGAAATCAGATCCTTTGTCAGTAACGTGGACCATGGAGACAAGATCTCAATTCGCGTAATTTATTTTATCTTTACGGAAATTTAATCCCAAAATCAGGTTCCATTTTAAAATTGCTCTCTACAAACTAGATGTGATTGTAGATAGATATTGCACTGAAATGCGCAAGCCTGTTTAGATCAGTACTTATTTGTGAAGAAATATTTTCGCCATGCATATACAGAAATAAAAATGCTGAATAAAAACTGTTTAACTAATCTCTCTGGTTGACGTATTCTTTCGGAGCTATTTAGCCCCTGGGGGCTCCATCTCCGATAGGACAGAGTCAATACAGTTGAAACAATGAAAATCGCAAAGAATGTATGTACAAACATAATGAAATTAACTTACGACACAAAATATAAACAAAAAGATAAACAAAAGAAAATGAAATTAAAATGTTGCGCCGACGTTTTCAATCATCATTGGGAACGTAAGAGTCCATCTCCTGGATGGCAGTATTTGCGTGATTCATAAGCGTGTCAAAAAATTGAACAGAGATGTGTTTGAGAAAATCTTTTTAAGGAAGGAATGTGAATAGATTTATAGATATCGGAATTGCGCACGAACCCTTTAGCAGAGGTCATTGGGCGGAGAGTGGTATTTTGTAAAGTTTCGAGCGTTTTTAAGTTAGATTGAGCTGCACAGGACCAGACCGGACAAGCGTACGTGAGAATTGGACGAAGCATGGCAGTATAAAGAAGAATTTTGTTATGCCTGGTCATGGTAGAATTTCTATTTTGAAACGGGTAGTTTTCTGAAGGCAATACGACATTGAGTTTTGGTGCGCAGAAAATGTTATTTCTAAGTGAAATACTGATCCAGAATAACCTAAATATTGAGTTTGACTCTTCCAAGGTATATTAGTATTGCAGATCATAATCGCGTGGTTTTTTTACGTTTATTTCCAATAGAGAACAAAACAGCTTCAGTCTTATCTATATGTAAAGAAATTTTCCATGTATTGAAACGGTTATTGAGAAATTTAAGGTGATTAGTAAGAGTGATAGCTAAGAATTTAGTGTTTTTATTTTAACTAATCACTTTTCGCTTGGCTGCTACATAAATCGGACCAAATGCTGAAACACTTATTAACTGAATGCTACATCATGCATAAAACGCTTTATTTTCTTTTTTATTACATTAATATTATTCATTTTATATCAAAAGAAATAATATAATATATATATATATATATGTAGGATTTGTTTGTGTCGTAATCAGCGGGCGGCGACACTTGCTTGTCTTTGACAGAGCCTGTTTACAACGTGGGGGTGTATTGAACTTTGAACTCTGACCCCACGAAAAGGGGACAGGACCTCGTAGATTGAAAAAGAGGAAAGAGAACGATAGCTGACAAGAACGGATGGGAGGCTGCGTCAAGCAGCGAAAGAATGGACGGTGCTGTCCCTTAATTAATTGTTAATGTAAATATCGCTGTACATATAACCGTGCTTAATTAAATGTTGTTGTTGAGAGAAAAACAACGTTTCGTTGATGTGTTTTGAAATGCACCCCTAGACACCTAGACACCCTTTGGTTAGACTGGTAGAGAAGTCTAACAAAACTGCAGGTTCGGCCGGGATGAATCTTTTGCAAGCGGCTAAATCTACATATATATATAGAGAGAGAGAGAGAGAGAGACAGAGAAGTATTCCAGAGTATATATTCTTTGATAAAGCTATCCTCAGAATATTATAACTAATTTCTTTTGGATTTTTTAAAAGTTTGTTTTTCACGATTTTTTTTTTTTTTTTTTTTTTTTGAGGGGAGCGTGAGGAGACAGCAGTTATGTTTTTGTATAAATTTCTTGCGTTCCCCTTTGATCTGCCAAAGCAGTTCTTTCCGTTCAATGTTTGATATTTGTATTTGTTTAATGATTTTCAGTTTTGTTACAGTAACTTATGCGCCGTATCTCGAACAATTTCTTTTTTTTTTTTTCTTTATCTATAAAATTTATGGGAATTGTTTTGGGGAAAGTGGACCATTTTCAACATTTCTTATTGGGTTTTTTTTTTTTCAATTATTTCTTTCACGAGCTAATAATTATATAGTGTAGTAGATGTCGGTTTGTTTGTGCAGCAGGATCTGGGAGTTGGCAAGTCACAAGGGCACACATTTGAAAAGCGCCCCACTTTAGTTACAAGCGCACAAATCACTACAAAGATTAATATATAACAGACATTTACAGACTTATAATTATATTTAAGTGGAAGGATTCCACTTCTAAACTGTAAATAAAGTCCCCAGGTACACGTTGGATAGCGAACTAGACTTCCTCACTGGATGAGAGTCTGCAGGTCAACTTATGCACAGGAGGATGCTGACTATATATCTTCTCTTGGAGTGAGAGACTGGAAACGAAACGTCTCTGAAGTAGCAGCTAATGATACAGTTGTGAAAGGATTCCACTTCTCTCGGGATGAGAGCTCGTAACTAACGACAGCGCCTGTTTTGCCTGGTAAGAGTCTCGAAGCCGACTGACTTTTTCACCTGAAAGCCGCAAGGTTGGTTGGAAAGGCAAGGCCTCCTTGGATTTTGTGTTGTTGTTTTATATATATATATATACCTTACTCTGAAAGTAATTATAAATTTATTACAGCGATAAACATACATATTTTTTTATTTCATTTTTTTAAATTTATTTTTATTATTGGCAGGTACGCTAAGTTACTAAAATTACTACGCCCTTTAACCTCCTCCTCTTAATTATTAGTATTGAATCCTAATTTGCAATAGGTTGCTTAAAATATTATAACATACACACACATTCATTACAACGCAGAAATTTTTAAATGCTATCAAGACCCAGGTATTATAAAATAAATATTAAGATCAATAGATTCAACTGGGCTGCCCGTGTATTTATAATGAATGATTTAAACCCCGTAAAGAGGCTCGTTTTGGCGAAGCCACAGGGACAAAGAGGAAGAGGACGACCCAGGTTGCAATGGATAGACGCAGTTGAAGAAGATTTTGCTCTACTAAAGGCTAAGAATGGGAGGAACCCTTGTCACCCAGAAGAATGCATGGAAATCTCGTCAAAGGAAAGCCTTGGCCCACCCTGGGTTGTCGTGCTATTGATGCCACACATTCATATTATTATGGGAGATGTCGTGATCGATTTTTTTCTCACTCTACAACAAATGCTTTTAATACGATTTGATACAAATTTTAACAAATAATTATTAATTGATGTAAACATTAATATACCATAAAAAAACAGTTTTATGTTATTCTTTACACGTGCATTCGATAAAAAGAAATATACATTTACGCACAGTCAATCCATTGTCTCAGAAATACAACTGGCAACTGGTGTACCGATTATGGAGTACCCATGAGAATAAGACCCCTTACCTCCTCGTCTTAATTCATCTATAAAATTTAAGATTTTTAATAGGCTGCTTGAATGGTAGTATATGGTAAAAATAAAGTTTCTAAAAAATTTAAAGAGGGTACTCGTAAAAATTAAAAAAATGCTAAAACTAAATGAAAGTAAGATAAAAAAATAAAAAAAGTGAAAATTAAAATTAAAAGAATTTAAATTAAAAATTCTGTACAATTAGAGACCCGTTATCGATGTCATAAAACTATTGTATGAGATTTAAATGGTGAATTGTTGAACTTATGGGCCGTAATGATGAATCTGTAATAAAAGCGTTAATAATCCCCCCTAAAAAAGGCCGTTCTCAGAACCAAAGTTCTGGTATTTTATATATATATATTCCTTTTTTTTGGATAATTTTCTCTAATCCTTTTATTTTACAACAAAAAAAAGGGGTCACAAATAAAAAATAAACCTAAATGTAGTCACTAGTCGGCCAGTGCACATCGTAGCTGAATAGCGAATGGAGCTGAGCATTGATCTCAGAAATATAGCAACCCCAAAATGTGTTTGACAAATTTCGCGCGCTAATCAGCCAAATTCTCTGAATGATTTAAAAGTTATCTCCCACGCTGGTTGCTGAAGTAATCTCTAAACCTTCTGATTATAAGCTGCTAACACTGCGACTCCCCCTTTCAAGCGTGTTTTCTAATCTAATCTCTTCACTTAAGTAATCCCATCTCCTCTTCGTGCTGGATGAATAACGAATTTTAATGCTTACATTTATTTATCTCATCATCATATTCTTCATTAGCACGACAGCACAGAGTGGGCCAAGGCTTTCCTTTGAAGAGATTTCTATGCCTTCCTCTGGGTGGCAAGGGTCCTCCAATTCTTAACCTTTAGTACAGCGAAATCCTTCTCAACTGCGTCTGTCCATCGCAACCTAGGTCGTCCTCTTCCACTTTGTGTCCCCGGGGCTTTGCCAAAACGAGCCTTTCTATACGGTTTGAATCATTCATTCTAAATACATGAAACATTCCAGTTCAATCTATTGATCTTAATACATTTTACAATATCTGGGTCTCTACACTGAAGTGACAAAAGTCATGGGATACCTCTTAATATCGTGTCGGCCCTCCTTTCGCCCGGCGAAGTGCAGCAAATCGACGTGGCATGGACTCAACAAGTCGTTGGAAGTCTTCCGCAGGAATATTGAGTCATGCTGTCTCGATAGACGTCCATAATTGTGAAAGCGTTGATGGTGCAGGATTTTGGGCACGAACAGACCTCTCGATGATGTCCCATAAATGCTCGATGGGATTCATGTCGGGCGATCTAGGTGGCCAGATCATTCGTTGGAATTGTCCAGAATGTTCTTCAAACCAATCGTGAACAGTTGTGGCCCGGTGACATGGCTCATTGTCATCCATAAAAATCCCATCGTTGTTTGGGTACATGAAGTCCATGAATGGCTGCAAGTGATCTCCAAGTAGCTGAACATAAGCATTTCCAGTCAATGTTCGGTCCAATCGGACCGAAGTCTGACAGTCCAGTCTGTATTGCAGAGGACCAAGTCCATGCCATGAAAAAACAGCCCACACCATTACGGAGCCACCACCAGCTTGAACAGTGCCTTGCGGACAGTTTGGATCCATGGCTTCGTGGGGTCTGCGCCACACTCGAACCCTACCATCAGCTCTTACCAACTGAAATCGTGACTCATCGGACCAGGCCACGGTTTTCCATTCATCTAGGGACCAACCGATATGCTCACGTGCCCACGAGAATCGCTGCAAGCGATGTCGTTCTGTCAGTAAAGGCACTCGAGTCGGTCTTTTGCAGGAATAGCCCAAGAAAGCCAAATTTCTCTGCACAGTTCTAACAGACAAGTCCCTTGTACGTCCCACATTGATTTCTGCGGTTATTTGACGCAGTGTTGCTTGTCTGTTAGAATTTACGACTCTTTACAGACGTCGCCGGTCTCGGTCGTTAAGTGCAGGCGGTCGACCACTGCGCTGTCCATGGTGGGATATTATGCCTGAAATTTCATACTCTCGGCACACTCTGGACACAGTGGATCTGGGAATGTTGAATTCCCTAACGATTTCCGAAATGGCATGACCCATGCGTCTAGCTCCAACTAACATTCCGCGTTCAAAGTCGGTTAATTCCCGTCGTGCGGTCATCATCACGTCAAAACTTCACATGAATAACTTGAGCAGAAATGAAAGCTCTGCGAAAGCACTGCGCATTTATACCTGTTCTACGCGATACTACTGCCATCTGAAAATTTGCATATTGCTATCCCATGACTTTTGTCACTTCAGTGTATTTCATTTATAAATTTTTGAGTTGTACCGTCTTCTCCAACAATCACTTTCCCTAGCGTCTCCAAGAACAAAATTCAAATCTTCCTCTCAAATAGACCCAAATGGGCCTCATATTGCCCAGAAATTCAAGTTTCAGAGCCATGGACCAAAAGAGGTCTAATAAGAGTTTTATAGAATATGAATTTAGTTTTTCAATTTAGTTTTAAATAGATTTCTTAATCCAAAAAAGGTCTTAAATTTATTTATATATACTTGTAAATACGTTCAGTATGCTTTTGTGTGGTGATCAGTGACAGTGTAAAAAAACCCTAGTGTAAAAAAAGATTTTTAAAAAATTACAAAAGACATTTTATTCGATTAAAATAAAGAATACAAACTTTGCGTCCCTTTAAAAACTGTCTATTATTGTTTAACTAAACATATTTTAATTTAAATAACTTACAAATAATCTTTATATATATATATATATATAATTCTTCTGTACATGTTTTTGTCACTTAACTCCTCCTAAACGGCTAAGCCGATTTTGACGGAATTTTGTGTGTGTGCTTGAGTGGATCCCTGGATCGTTTAGATTCACAATGGACCCGGTAGATAGCGCTACTATCGATATAATTCTTATGTACATGTGTTTGTCACTGACCTTTTTTGCGTGTGTTTGACAAAACATGGAGAATGTTTTTAGGCTATCCCCTTTGCTGTAACTCGACACCAGAGGGTGCTGCTGAAGTGTATCCACTTCTATACCGTTCAACCCATCGGTATGAAAATGGGTAACGATATGTATTCGAGTATGGAAGATAGGTTGGCTCTATCCACTTTACTGTGACTTGCCACCAGAGGTTGCTGCAGCATTTCATCTTATAGATCGTCCAAACGATGTCCAACAAATGGAAAATGAGTATACACATATATTGGAAAATGGAGAATATATTCGTGGTATCTAATTTTCTACAATGCATTTTTATTTATTTATTTTGACAGGACAACGTTTGCAGGGTTCTGCTATACATAATTTGTCATTATATAATTTATTTTATATAAAACAAAATTCGTTTAATGGGGAATTTTCAGGAATTTAAAGACTGTATTATATCAGAACTGTCTAATTAAATACACACTTTAAATTTTAAATTTATCATAGAATTTCTAAAATTCATTCTGAAAATTTTTACGCTGATATTTGTAGAGCTTAAAAAAAAAGAAAAAGATAAATTATTTAAATGCATAAGCATTTTAGGAAATTTTACGCCTAATAATAATAACAACCATGCCTCAGTTTTATAATCTTAAAAAATGATTCAATTCGAATTTATGAACTGCAAGATTTTAATTAAAATAAGTTTATTAAAGACACAGAACTAAGCCTCTAGTGATATCGATTCGCAAAATTTGCATTTTTTAAAAACATTTTAAACCAGGGGGGGAGGGCAACCCAAGTGATCTTGCGGCCACTTTAGAAATGCATCGTAACTCCGCAGGCCACCTATAAAATTATATGATCCCCTATTAGATTTAGACCTACTATAGACATTTTTTAGAGAGAAAAATTGAAACAGAATGAGCTATTATTATTGTGTTTACTATTATTCTTACATGTGAACATAGATACTATAATAATAATGATTGGAGATAATATAATATAAGTTGGATCCAAAATCTCTAACTTGAAGTGAGAGTCTAGTTTGCTCTGATATCTACCATCCGCTGTGCGTATCGAGGGATAGCCACTGCATTATTGAGGACGCTGAAAGTAAAACATAGAACCTGTTGTATTAGATGTTCCAAGATGCGCGCTCATCATGAGTTCGTAGAATATAATTGAACTAATCCGCGAGCTCATAACTGTAAACTCATCCATAAAACAACCACTATCTGTCCAGTATTCGCAAGAGTATTATTTTAAAACCAAAGTTCATTTTGTCTCATCATTTCGACAGTTCATTTTTGAATGTAGGGAGGCACACATAATGAATTTTTTTAACACATTGGTTTTCACTCCTTTGGCGATTCTAAAATAAATATATCTTGTAAAAGTGTGATACATCTTAAGGGCAGAAAAAATATTCAAGGCGGGCTGCGGGCTAGGCACCTCTGTTTTAAACAATTTTAAAACTCACCTCTTTTTAAATTTTATTTTAAACTAGCAGACCCGGCCACGCGTTGCTGTGGTTTCTTGTATTTCGTTCAATTATTAGGTACTATAATTGGTATTGTTAAGGAAGTGATTGGTAAAGAATGATGAAAAGTTCAAATTAAGCTTCAACGAATAGAAAATGTTTAATTTTTACTCATTTAATGAATGAGGTAGATACTGTTGATTTTTAACACTGTTTAATAATTATTGTACCTATTTTAATTTTTAATAATCATTACTTTCATGTATCTAAGAACTAAGCGATGAACACTATTTCTTGTTAATCTGTCTTTCGTCAAAATAAATAAATTCGTTAAATAATTTAATAAGTTGGTTATGATTTTCTAAAAGATTATCCAACAATTCTACAATAGCTCTTTGTACTGCTAGTTCGATAAAATTATACTGACATCGAGTTGTCACACGTTCTTCAGAACTGCCCATAAAATAAATTTGAAGAAATTTTGGCTCTTCGTTAGGTATTGGCATCAACGACCCGATCTTATGGTACACCTGACCTTGTATTTTGAATGTACTTTCAAAATTACGTCCATCGGATGAGAAATCGCAAATTTTAGTTGCGCCAAATGACGTCAATGTCGCCAAATGGCGAAATATGAAAATCGTCGATTTTGCATTTAAATTTTAAAAAAATCTGTATAAAAACTATCCTATCTCTCAAGTTGGAACAAAACACACATTTAAGAAGAAAAAAAGTTAAAATCGGATTGTTAGTCTCAGAGTTCATCCCGAACAAACATCGTGACACGGGAATTATATATAATAGATAGTACAAAGAAGAGTATTTACAACGCAGCAGTTTTAAGTATTTCAAAAAGTACTAATTTCGAAATTCAAACTGAGCAAATTTTAAAATTGCAACTGAAAGAATTTGCTTTTCAGGCATTAAAATATAACGTGTTTGTGAAGTAAAAAGAAAAGAAAAAATGGAATGCAGAGAGTATGTAAAGTATTTTGAAGTTTCTGCTACAAAAATATATAAATCGTTTCGCGTTGTGAAGAAACGGGTTGCGAGGTTGTTCTATAGTTCAAATATTTACAAAAGTTGCTCCAACAGTCAAATGCCAATTTTAAAAAGAAATTGAAGGAAAAATTTTTACAGTAAATGTACAGGTTGATAATAATTAAAGTCCCACTTTCAAACTGATGTCCAAAATGAATCACTCGTCACAATCAGTTCACATTTGAATTGAAATTACTTGATGAAAGGGGAAACGGTACGGTATCCAAAAACAAAGTGCCACCGATTTTCCCATCCAATGTGGTAGAACTTTGCCGTGGTGGATGGGCTTTCCACTCACAGTGTCACAATTGTTGAATGACTTGGAAGTCATTTTTTCCGTCAAAAAAACCGAAACAATCCAGCCCATTGAACACTACAGGGGGTTGAATGTGCCATTCACGGCAAATACGGTGTCTAGATTCAAAATATCACCTGCTGCCGAATGCATTTTCTTTAGGCCGCTTACAGCGCCCTCTCTTCATACACTTTGGAACTTTTTTTGTTGCCGTACCATCTCCCTCTTCATCCAGTATCGTCAGTTCAAATGTGAACTCATTGTGACGAGTTCTTCTTTTTTGACAGCATTTTGAAAGTGAGAATTTAATTATAATCACCCTGTGTAATACAAAAGTGTCATAATAATAATTAATCTAATATATTGGCGAAATTAATAAAAGATAGTTATTATCGTCATTCTAGAATATTAAAAAAAACATTTAAAAGAAATGACCTAATTTATATTTTTATTCGATTTGTATTGGCATCAGATTTTATCGAATGTTAATTATTTAAAGTTTAAGTTTGTCAAAAAACAATCGTTGCTCCATTTTTACCTTTCAAATAGACTTTTTTCCGTCGAAATTAAGAGAGTTTACTCCTCAATCAAAAATATCATTTTTTTAGTTCCTGCATCAAACTATAGGGATATCCGCCCTAAGAACTCTAGCAGCCCAATAAAATTTAACCTCGGTAAAAGTTGTCAGAATAAAAGCCATGAAATAAAGTGCAGTGCATGTTGTTACATGTAAAAAGTCCACGGCTTTCCCCGACGAACACAAAGGATAGACGTCATGAGTAGCTACACCCACGCGGTGCAAGTGTTTATGAAGAAAATCGTGTCCTGTCGAGAGTCGAAAACTTGCTGTAAAAACTGCACAGGGCAAGTCCATTAGGATGGGGGATGAAACAAGTATATTTCACGTTTTATCAGTTGAAAAAAGGAGTTTGTTTTAAGGGTCTATCTAGTTTCTTCTTTACCTCAGAACTCAATGGATGAAAGGATAAAGGAAATGGTGGCTCTGGTAACTTACAACCCTTTACGGTCAAGAAGTCGACCTTTTCATTTCCAGGCACCCCGCAATGGCTGGTAATCCACTGGAAAATTATCTCCCAGCCAGAAGCAATTGCATTGGACAGGGGGTGGTATTACTCGTAACCGTAGCATACTTCAGGCTACACGTGAGGGGCCTGATGGCTGAGTGGCTAGCGCTCTGGCACTCGTTACCACAGATATCGGATGGATGTTTGGATCGCCGTGGATGTTTGTAGTGGTTCGAAATTCACTTTAAACCGTAGCTCCCGGTCTCATTTGACCTTAGAGCGTCACGGAGCCCACTCAGACTTCTTCTCACTCACATCATTCCTAAACTGTAAAGAGGCAACTCAGCTCTAGGCACAGTGATGTGGTGTGGTGTAGTAGTAGTAGTAGGTTACACGTGCCCCCTGTATAGTGCTAAATGAGTAACGGGGTTCATCAGTGCAACCCGATTATAAATTAATCAAAAATATCAAAGCAGGAACACTTCAAGGAGTTTAAATAACCCCGCTATTCTTCTAAATCTTCATTTCGTATATCCCTGCTGAGTTCAACATTCTTACAGCAATTTATGCAGTTATTACTATCGTTCTATGTAATAAAAAAAAAAATCACATTTTTTTTTATTTAAACAAATATCTTGCCGATCTCTCTATTTGGCATGATAAATGGAAATTGTATTAAACATTAATAAAACAGTAGTCATATTTTTCACGAAAACTCATAAATTTAAAAAGCCGACAATTTACCTTAAAAACCAATTTCTCTGTTTTGAAAACTGAAACTGTAACCGTGGTTCCACCTACGCACCCATGTTTCTCCTGCGCACTGCAAGAGCGCCCCTTGCGTCGTACAGAAGAAATCGTCAATTGGTATTAAGACTCTCACCCGAGAGGACGTACGGCAAAACAGGCGCTGCCGTTAGTTACGAGCTCTCATCCCGAGAGCTAGAAGTGGAATCCTTCCGCAAATGTCTAACTATGTCTTAAATGAGATATGTGCTGTGTATTATTTGTATGTGAATGTGGAGTTTGTGTGCATATAAATAAAAGTGGTGTGCTTTAAAATTGTGAGTTCTTCAACCCGACCACACCCTGTTCCAGCTGCACAAACAAACGACATATCGACTGCAAAATCATATATCTTTTAATATATCTTGGATTCCTTAAGGAAAGCGATGCACCGGCGTTACTCCCTTAGCACTACCCAGAAGGTGCGTGCAGCTTGAAGATAAGCTACGGATGCGGAGTAACACTGATTCCGCATCGCTCTACGATCATGTACCTACGGCTTAAAGTGGATTTCGAACCACTACAGACATCCATGGCATCACCGAGACTCGAACCCGAAACCTGTGGCACCAACCGCCAGAGAGCTAGACACTCGGCCATTCAGGCCCATAAAAAATAATATACAGAATAAGATAGAAACAAATGACATCAGTTAGTCCATCAATTTAATCTGGCAATCCAATAACACTTCCATAAAGAAACAGGAGGCAGTGCAAAGCAGGAAGCCAGGTGAGACAAATCTATTTCTTCCTGGTTATCACACAGGAGACAGAAAGGATCAGGAGTCAGTTTAATTCTGTGAAGGTGCTTGCAGGGACAATCGTGACCACAGAAAAGCCGCAGCAATGCCACCGATTTGTCTCTAGGCCATTCAGGGATATGATGAAAATGATCGTACCAGGGCTTGTGACTATTTCTAGCTGCAGCATCCTCAAAGAAGAAGCACCTAAGGATTTTTTTTTAATTATCGCCTTAACGGAATGATAGGCCAACACCTGGTTATTTAGATTCAAATCAGATGTCCCTTTTTTTGCTATGAAATCAGCGGCCCGTTTCTCTCTATTCCGCAATGGGCCGGGATCAGCTGCATGAACGACTCTTTTATTTTGATCGTTAATGTGCTAAAAGGTTAACACAAACATCTATATCTTTAGATCGAGAGGAATATGGGAAGTCTATAGACTGAAGAGTTGCTTTCGAATCCGATAGAATCTCCTCTTTAGAGAATCATTCTAATAATCTCTGTAGTTGAATAAGAACCAAACGGATAGCAGAGATATCACCGTCCAAAGCTGACAGGTGAGCACCAATAGACGAGTAAAATGAGAACTGTCAATGAACACCGGCTCCAACGTTAACACAATCACTCGATCTAGAGCCATCCATAAAAACCTTGAGACAATATGAGATGAGATAGAGAGTATCTAGAATTTCGTATGTCACTGATTTTGAAACTTTTTCATTGTCCTACGCTTTTAACATACTGTGGCTCAAGCCGAAGCGGATAGAAAATGTCTTGGTTTCGATGGAGTTACGAAGCAATAAAAACTGTTGAGTTCCGAAGCCGATGCCGAAATGAGAAATCAAATCATCAACCCCCCAGTACAAAGCCTCTGTGAATCTTTAAAGTATGCTCCGTCTCTGTAGAGATATGATCCCAAAAGGACATACTACCGGGAGTTCTAATTATATTCTCACATGACAACAGGGCACGTTCTTTAATAAATTAGACTAAGATGCTTGTTATTTATACATAACAACATGCAATCAATTGAGATGGATTTTACTACTCCAGTAATACGACGCAAGACCTGATTATGAAATATTTCCATGATAATCAGATATTTTCTTAGAAGCAGTAACGAGTCGCCGCTAATTATGAAAGAATAAAAATTGTAGTCTTGTATGTTAACTGTAACCGAAATTTACACACGACCTTTATTTACATTTTCGTTTTATATCGAAACAGACATTGCTCATTTGTAAAAGTAAATAATGAGTAGTTTGTTGCCTAAACATTTACACCTTACCCTTAAAACACACGCTCAAAAAGTTTGTAGTTTGTATAAAAGAGCTCTACGGAATGAGTGGTCTACTTATGACGATAGGTAATGTATATATATATATATATATATATTTGCATTAATGCTATCTTTAAAATTATATTATGTATTGTATGTCTCTCTGTACAGAAATTGTTCGCATTTAAATTATAAAAATATTTACTATTGAATCAGATTACACATTCATTGATTTCAGTATCCTGGTATTGATTTTATGAGAGTTAAAATAAGTGGATGAAAAATAAAGGGATTAATTTTGTTCCTTTTAAATTAAAGACCAAAATGTTAATGAAAAGTTTCAGAACATTTTAAATACTCAGTTTTAAATTATTTTCTTTTGTATACATTTTTTTAGTCCATCAAATGTATCTATATTAGGCAAGATATTAATCAAATAAATAATTAATAAGAAGTTAAAATATATGTAATTTATATATACTACCTTTTAGTCAGTTTATATAAATTAATATCATTCTATGATAAGTTTCATCTGTATTTAAATAAATAACAAATCTTAAAAACTGCGTTAGATTTAATGTTTAATAATTAATATTTTTTAATTACAGAAATATATCAATTGACAAATGTAAAAAAGCAGTTATATTACAACCAGTTCAAAAAATCTATTTTTTATTTTGTTAAGCACTTATCTTTCTTGTACTTATTTTAACCATGTTTTTATACATTTTTAATACATCGTAATTGTTTAGTTTTTGTATTATTACTGTGGTACTGATATAAAATATAGGTACTTACGTATTAACGGTACCTTGGCGACAGTGCACCAACAAAGAGCACACGCGCCAACCGCAGCTACAGATTTGGCGGTTTTTAAGTGGCACCAATCTATTTTGAATTTAATAATTCATGAATAATGTATTTTTGCTTTTTATATTGCAGATGGTTGTATCGTTACCATGCTGTCCTTTTAAGAGCGAGATTTGATAAACATAAAGATGAAAAAGATTTAAGAAAGGCTAAAATGCTTCTTGAGGAAGGAGAAAAAGAATTGTATGATAATCTCCACTATCAACCTCGGAAATGTGAGTAATCTAGCTAATATTCAAGATGATGAGTAAAATTCATATATATGGTAGTTTTAAGCTATAACAACAAAATTGTAATGTACTTAGCAAGGCAAAAAATTTTTTATAGATAATCAGCATCACAATCTATTTTGTCTTTCAGAAAAATTTGAATATCAAAGAAACCTAGTTTATCCTCTTTAATTTAAACCATAGAACCAATTTAAATTATACGCCTCTTAATGCAAGTGGCCTGATGGCCAATTGGCTATCGCTCTGGCCTTTGGTACAATAGGCTTCAGGTTTGAATCATGGCAGGGGCATGGATGTTTGTGAGTGGTTTGGAATCCACTTTAAACTGTAGGCCCTGGTCTAGTTAGCCTAAAATGTGCAAAAGATAATCGTAGAGCAAAAAACCAAACTACAAACCTCTCTAATCTAATGCACATGTTGAAAATACCACCTGGCAAGGAATCATTTGGTCTTGTTAAAACTTGAATCCTTTTTTCCATTTTGTACATGTTTATTCTTATTTTCTCATTCAGTACATTAATTATTCCTAATTTGCTCCTATTAAAACTTTAGTGACGTGAATTTATTGATAGTTTACTCTGATGTGTGTTTTTTCCCCCGTGCCTAAAGGTCAAAGAAGTTTTCTATTGTTCATTCTGTAATTCTGATATTCTCTATAATCTGACTAGTGTCTCGTCCACAGATGATGTATTACGGCAAGTTCATATTTCTAGAGCAGTGGTTCATTTTCTCTCTGATTTCTTTCATAGTATAATATTTATAGCATTCATATCAACAGCTTAGAATTTAAAATTAGCACCTTTACTGGATGCAGCAATAGCTTTACTTATACATATTATACAGTTTTCTAAATATTTTCAATAGATTTTCCTATTTCACCAATTCGGCTGGCTATGGTCTGGCAAGATGCAAATTATACCTGCCCTAATTTACGTTTACTGTCTTAACTTACCTTTGAGAAATGATTTTAATTTGTTTACAATCAGATTTACAAGAGGCCTGATGGTCGAGTGGCTAGCACTCTGGTGCTCGATACCACGAGTTTTGGGTTGAGTCCCGGCAGTGCCACTAATATTTGTAGTGGTTCGGAATCCACTTTAATCTATAGGTCCTGATCTAATAAGACCATAGAGCATTGTGGGGGTAGTGTAACTCATATCTGTATCATACCTTCAAGCTGCATGTGCCTCCCGGGTAATGTTAAATGAGTAGCAGAGTTTGTCCTGGGAGCTCACTAGGGCTGTTCACAGGGAAATGGTCATTACGACCCAGACCTCGACATAATTTTTAAAAAAATCAGATTTACTTTATTATCAGTTTACAATCAGATCAGATTTTCAACCAAATAACTAGCTATTTCAATATAATTAGCTGTTATATTGCAAATGTTATTTTTATAAAAACATTTAAGATGAAACTTTCTTATGTAGACTGCTGGCCAGTATAAAATTGGTGCACTTGTGCACCAGATTTATCCTGGCCAAGCCCCCACTTTTGTAGATTGTAGCTGTCAAAATACATAGCTCATCTCTGCCAAAGTTCTACTTTTATAGGTGGGGCTGTGGTGTCTAGAGGTTAACGCAACAAAATGAAGAAACAGGGTATTTCTTTTAAGGCCAATAGCAATTAATTATAATATTATTTGCAGCTGTATTTACATTGGCTATTAATTCTTTACAAACATCTTCATCCTTCTCTCTCTGCTCTTTTTCTAGGGGGATCTGTTTCCCTCCCCTTGGGGTCAAGTTTCAAAATGCAATGCTCCCCAGATGGTGAAAGTTCTATGTCATCAACACATAACCATAATGTGTTGCTGTCTGCTGATTAGCAGACAAACAAATCCTGCATTCATGATTTCTGTTTATTGGATCTTGGTTTTGATAAGCTTGTTCTAAAGAAAATGCTTACAGATATGCAGCAAGGTTTTTTATTCATCATTCAGAGGAGCAGAGATTTGTGCATCACTATATATATGCATATGTTACTCTTATGATTTTTCTAATGAATAAACGAATAGCGACCTTGGTTTTCATAGCAAAAATTATTAATCGTCCATTTTACTTTGCTAATAGAGGGCATGAATGTCCGAGTGTCTAGTGCTCAGTGCCATAGGTTTCGTGTTTGAGTCCCAGACGGTGCCAGGAATGTTTGTAGTGGTTCGGAATCCACTTTAAGCCGTAGGCCCTGGTCTCCTATGACTGTAAAGAGCTTCATGGAGCAAAAGTCAGACTTCTACCTACGATTGCTCCATCAGAACAGAAGCTGCCCCCCTTCCCTCCATCCATGAGTAGACTACTCAAGGGATGCCCGTCCCGCACTGCAGGACACTGAGGATATGTCAACAACTTTGTTAATAGAGATGCCCTGTATTTTTAAAGTATAAAAAATAATTTTATAAATTTATAATTTCACCTATGGAATTTTTATTTCTTTATATATATTTAAATATATTTTATTTAACTAATAAATAAATTACTCATTTTAATAATTATTTTCAGTTTCATATTCACCTGGAGGTATTAACTATGGACGATCTGTCACAATACCTGATTGGGTAGGCAAATTTTCATTTTTCAAATATTTGTTTATTTTTTTCATTTTTCAAATATTTTAATTATTTTTCAAAGAATTATATGAGTTATCTGTATAATTCTTTGTACATTATTTTTGCACTGAAATGGATAATATGATGCCACAGCTCAAAAAAACAAATTCCTTTTATTTATAAATGCATTTATGCTTTAAACAGTGACTCATAAAATGAATTGTGGACTGCAAAATTTATTGAATACTTTGCAGTGGGGCCATCATTTGAAAGGTTAATATTAGTTAATAGCGTTACTGTGATTTGTAATAAACACTAAATGTTCATCCATGGAGTTTGTATCTTCTTTTTTGAAGATCTTAATTTCCAAACGTAGAAACCTTTTGTGGCATGCTTATCAGATTTCAAATTAAACTAATCAGATAAAAAAAACCACATTTATCAACTATCAATTCGAGAACAACTTTTGACATGTAACATTTCTTATTTCATTTAATATGAAAGAATATATAATTTCTCACATATCATAAGTTTTAATATTGAATGTTAAAAAATTCAGCATTAAATTCTGGACATTATTTACTACCAAATCATGAAAATAAAATGTTATATCAACGAAATTTACTATGTTTTTTTAGTAAAATTCTATTTAACTGTTTTATTAAGTGCTAATTGATGTGCATTGCCTTTTTTTGCAATTAAATTAATATTATTGCCAATTAAATTAATACTATTATAATTAAAGTAAATCTAACTCTATTAGTTTCATTATTTTATATAATAACATTTTGATTTAGTGAAGTATTAAAACCTTTTTGTAGTCTCTTTAACTACTTTTAATTATTTTATAATATTGAATTTCCTTTAAAAATTTTTTTCATTTTTTAAAATTGATCATGTTTGCTATTATTTGCCATTTAGGTGTTGGATTTCTGGCATCCATTAGAAAAAGCTCGATATCCTGAATATTTTGCTCGCAGGGAACAAAGGAAACAAGAGTATATTGAACGATGGGAAAAGAAATATGGCAAGCCTAAAGAAGCAGAACACTGAAATTTTTTTTAGGTGAATCATTTTGCTATCTAGGTAGGTTAACAAACTTAATTTTAACTATTTTTAAAAGTTTCATTTCTAATTTAATGACAGAGTATTATTTTATATTATAAAAATTAAAATTTTATTTAATGGGATTCTTAATATAAATTCGCAACTAACTGAAGTTTATTTCTCAATTTTTATAAAGTGGCATTAATTTTATTAAAAAAAAATAATACATAAACTCGAATGTAATATAGTAATTCATTATCATCAAAAGCACAACAGCCCATAGTGAGCCAGGACTTTCCTTTGAAGAGATTTCCATGCATTCCTCTGGGTGACAAGGGTCCTCTATTTCTTAACCCTTAGTACAGCAAAATCCCTCTCAACTGCGTCTATTCATAATTTATATATTCAGTATTCAGTTGTTCCAATAGCCAAATCCAGACTCCGTTTCCCATTATCCGTATTTCTTGTTCCAATCCATCTCCGTACTTTTTTCATTGGATTTCTTAATGGTGAGGATTTTTATGGGATGGAGTTGGCAGCCCAACCCCCAACCTGGAAGATCAGCCCCCTGATATAAACCCCAGGGGCAGGGTACCCAGTTATAGCCCAGGCACCTATTTTAGTTGCCTTCTACGACATGCATAGGCTATGTTGGGACTTTTCTACTTCGGTCATCACACAGCTAATATACTCATAATAATTAGTTATTGTAATTTATCTTGGTAATTCTTTCAAATTTAAAAATAATATTCAGCATATCTTTTTATTGATTAAATGCATTTTATTCTATATTCTCTGAATGTAGTTATTAATTGAAGTAATTTTATATAAATTAAAATATGATTGTGGGTGTCTTTAACTGTAGATATTTAAATTCTTATTTCAATGACAAAAAATAAACTGTAAACACTCAAGAGTTCATTGATATTTTGGTTTAATACCTTAAAAAGAATTCTTTTATGTTTAGATTTATTATGTAAAGAGATAACACATTAATATCTAGATAAAGTGATAACGAATTTAACATCTCTTCATGTTTGAAATCTAATAATAAAAGCACATTTGTCAGTTGTAACTTAGATGAAAGATTACTAAGAAGCAATTTAGTGCATCTACTTCAAATCATTTAAAAAAAATATTTGCATTAAAGTTTAATGTATCTTTTGATATGGTTTATGTACAAAATTATGGTAAATATGAATAAATTCATTGTCACTTGTTCTCCTGTAATTAACATCTTGCTCTTTAATATGTTTTAAATAAAGTAATTTTATATAATACATTTTTTACTTGTTATACAATTTATTTTTATGCATTACAATACTTATTCAATAAATTTTCTCTACAGGATTTTGTACAATTAAGAAGCAAATTTGAGTTATGAATGGAAAAAGCAAGTGGATATTATTTAGCGGATGAAATCCAAATACAATATGTAAAAATAAATAGGAATAAAATAATTCAAAACTTTTTTTTTATTTTATATGTACACTTTTATACATTTTATTTTAATTCTTACAATGTAGCTAATATTCTTGTGTAAGACATGACTGTTGCTAAAAATGTTTGCCCAACGCCCCATACAAGTGCATAGTCTGTAGCCATTTGAAATCTTGAAGCACTATATACACCAGCTATTGCAGCACCTAAAATGATTTTAAGAGGTTAAAAAAATTTGTTTTAAATATAAAATATTTAATTAATAAACTGTACAGTTTAATAAATTTACAAAGTTCATGTACATTTCAAATAAAATTCAAATGACTACAGTAAACACTCTTTTTCACAACTTTCAATACATACATTTATTCGAGTACCCAAGTTTTCTTCAATTAGATCAATAAAAGTTACGAGTTTTTTTTAAACATATTATGAAATAACCATATATTACAATTTATTAATTTTCTAGAAATTTATATTTAAAACTGTTTAACTGCTTTAAATGAAGGAGAGTTATTTGCTGATTTAAATGTCATGTTTCCTATCTAAAGGCAAAAATTAAAGCAATACTAAGAAAGGATATAATTTTATGTCAATGGATTTTAAATAAAATAAAATCTCTTTCAATTTATACAGGACAGGTTATATTAAACTTTCCATAATAATAATAACTGCTGATCACGAAAATTTTTTATACAATTGTTGCAATTTAAAGAATGAAGTCTGTAAGATCACCTGCTCTACATAAGATAAAAATAATAGAAGTGTTGAAATTAATATTTTTTTGAAATATAAATAATTACTTACTTGTTATTACTCCACCAGTTATTGGAGAAAGAATGCCAAATATTAATATGACGACGGCCGTATAGCAACCGAGTTTGTGTTTCCAGAGCATTCCAATTGCTATTGAGGCAGCAATAATATGGACAAACAGAGATGAAAATAATGCCCACATAAATATTCTATACCACATTTCTAAAATAAGAGTAATAACTTAAAAACAAATTATACATCATAACATAAAATATCTTATTAATTAAAATGAATTTTTCTCATATTTTTCTAAACTTAAGCTTTGAATTAAATAAAAATAAATACAAATATAAGGAAGGAATCTTGTAAAAGCAGCTTTCTTTTTCACACATTTCTCCGAATGGATACAAAACAAATATTAGCTAAGATGGTAATAACTGATCTGTTAAAAACTTCATTAATGGATTACATTGTCTTGAGTGATGAGTTTATGTTATGAGATAAGTATCTCTAAATAAACCAGCCCACATTTGTGTAATATATAAGAAAATTGTTAACACATTCAATCCTATGAAAGTAAGGTGATTACTAAAAGCTTAATTAACTTTTAATCAGTCTCCAGTCTATGAGCATCAATTCAAATCTGCCATACTTGTTTAGTTAACGGCTTGATATATTAACTTTTTTTAAAATAAAAATCAAATATTTTTATTTACTCATTATCATTGACATGCTTAATTCTTCACTTACATTTTATTCTGTAACTTTATAATAATAATTAATTGGATTTATGCAACTTTTTTCTCTACTAACAACTGTTTACAATAAAGGATCTTTTTTGCAAGTACTAATTTTAAGAGAATTAAGATGCTCATTAGTTATACTAATTTCATTTACAAATTAAGCTATTTTATTTTGAAAAAGATTTTGTATACAGACATAGCAGTTCTAAATGATAGAATAAAATTAACCAAAATATTTATATAACATCAAACTGTGTCAGTATAAAAGACTTATAAAACTTAGTGCATGATAAATACATATTATGCCACATATAAATACTGCATGGAAGTTACTGAGTCATTCAAATTTAATAGTTAGATTTCTTTGCATTCATATAAGAAATAATGCCTTTTTTCGAGAAAAAGTCGCAATCTCCTCGCAGAGATTGGATTTTTCTACCATGGACCATATAACATATTTTATTTATTTTTTTTTTTACCACTCAAAGAAAGATACCCAGTAGAAGGTACTCACCTGTCACCTACAAATGCTCTCTCTAGAGCAAGGGTGGCCAATCAGAGGGCTGCGTACGGCCTGCCTTAAACATTTTTCCGGCCCATGATATTTATTACACTTTTATAAAATATATTCATTTTATAATGGCCAAAGTGGGCCTGAATGGCCGAGTGTCTAGCTCTCTGGCGCCACAGGTTTCGGGTGTGAGTCCTGGCGGTGCCATGGATATTTGTAGTGGTTCGGAATTCACTTTAAGCCGTAAGTCCCGGTTTCCTATGACTGAAAGAGCGTCACGGAGCAGAAATCAGACTTCTACCTACAGGTGCTCCATCAGAACAGAAGCTGCACCCCTCTTCCCTCCTTCCATGAGGGATGTGACAACAACAACAATGGCCAAAGTAATGAAAACCAATGTATTAAAAAAATACATTATTTGTACATCCATATATACAAAAATTAACTCTCAAAATGATGAGAAAAAATTAACTTTCATTTTAAACTAATATATGACAAATAATGCCTATTTAATTTATGAGTTTACAGTATCCTGATGAGCACACATCTTGGAACATCTAATATAGCAAGTTGTATGTTTCACTTTTTAAGTGACCTCAGTGATATAATAGTTAACATAATAACTCATTATGTTTCAATTTTTCACTCCAAAACAATGTCTATAGTGAGTATAAATTTAACAGGGGGATATATAATTTTATATGTGGACAGTGGAATTATGACGCATTTCCAAAGTGGCATGCAAGATCATTTGGGTTAGTCACCCCTGCTCTACAGGTTCTATGCTTTACTGAGAGTTAAACACAAGAATTTATTTACCAATGCCTTGCTTCAAAATTTCCAACAAATGCCACCTTAAATACAGTATCTTGGATTCTTCCTTGTAGAAAAAACTCAACTACAATCAACCTGAACAAATCGAGAAATTTGAATGCTATTCAAGAGAGGTTCTTATGCCTGACTACATAAAAGGATCCTTAGATAAAACCAACCCAATAAATCAAATTCTTACTTAAATGAAAAAGATAAAATTTGCTTGCTTTTTTTCTGAGTTATTATTTGAATCATCAAATCAATTAAACTTTTTTTTTTCAATTACAAAGTTACTTTGGTTGTTTAATTATCTTGATTCATTTTAATTAATAATTTTTAATCTTTTTACTATAATTTGCCATCAATAACATAAGTGTAAAATTTTGAATATAAATAAACTTATTAAGAGTTCAATTTTTTAAAAATAATTAAAATCATTAGTATGATTTAATAAATGTACCCCATGATATTGTTATTGAGAATTTCCATCTTATAATAAAAATAAAATTACAAAATCTAATTAAGTTTTTAGTGCATATTAAACTTGCAAGAAAAAAAAAATTATATTAAATTTTCTGGCAAATTCATTTAAAACGAAGCATTAAATTAAGCTTCTTTCTTTTATCTGTTTTCAGTGCAATGGAATGAACGACCTTATAAGTTATGAAATAGATAAGATTCTTTTAATGGTGTATACAAAATAAAGAAATATTCATAAAAGAACCTTAATATTTTGTTTTAAACTGTTTTGAAAGGCAATTTATAACAGAGAGAGATTGATTTGAATGTATACATAGAAAAAAAATCAAACACATTTAGTTCAAATAAGTTAAATAACAATAATTTTTTTGTAATTAAATATGAAATGTATATTTAAAAGTGAAATTTTGAATTTAACTCAGTAAACACTATTGAGAAAGTTATTAAAAGGTATATTAATAATCCATGTTAATACTGAATTTTCGATCAATATTTTATTCCTTTTCATGTTTTGTGTATATATTGACAGCATTATTATAGGAGCAACAAATAATGCGAGTTTAAATACCAATTTTTTCATCTAAAAGGTATGAATTATATCAATATAAGTCGGAATGATTTTCAAAACATAACTGACATACATTACAAAACATAAATGAAACATTATATATGTTAAAATACATTTATAAATCAAATTAAACTCTGGCGCAATAAAATTATTCATTTCTTCTTGCATTAATAGTGCTACAAAATTTTTAATTCACAATAATACTTTAATAAAAGAATATAGACCTGAAAATGTTTCCAAAGCCGCATTATCGTCATCTGAATTATCTAGCATACCCATTTTAAATTTATATAATAAATAAAGAAGTTACAAAAAATTTATTCATATTTCTTAAGCTGAATTACAAAAACTAAGTGTCAGAGAAAAACAATAACTCCTTTGAAATCATACATCGTCAAGTAACTCAAAAGTTTTCATTTTGTTGTGTTTACTAAACAACACAAAAACAAAAACCGAAACTAGAATTTTCAAATTTTTTTTAATGAAAATAAAGACATGATTATAAAACCTTAGAATTCCTGAAAAATTTATAATGATAACATTACTTAGTTTATAAATTCATTAAAAAGTAAATAAGTAAGTAGAAAATTTAAAAAGAAGTTTATAAAAAAATTAGTGATTGATTCAATAGTCGTAACCGTGTTACAATTTAGTCTCATGTTTGATGTTGTGACTTACGGTTTTAAGTGGGGGTGTGTTGTGTAAATAAAATAGTTTTTCCAAGTCCTTTTTAATTTATTTCTTGGGGTATGTATTAAATATATTTTTATCTTATTTTGTATAGAATACTATAACTTTCGTTCATTTTGAAACACAAAAACTTTCATGTGAAAATGTGTGGTTTGCATAAGATACTCACATAAATAACTTATATCTATTTCCTAATTATTTAACTATCTCTATTTCTTTTCTTTGAATGTTGATTTAAATTATTAATTATAACTATTATGTAAATAAGATTTTATTATTTGAGAAATATTTATTTATTATTTTTATTTTTGAGGAAGGTTTAATGTTTACGAAACGTTGTAAAAGTAATTATGAGTATTTATGAATAAATATGATTTAGAATCATAATAAAATGCAAGAAATATCGAATAAGTCTATTTTTGTTGTTACTTATAAAAATTAGCGAACCGCACTAATTCATATTTTGATTAACTTTATGACGTGGTGTGAGCCGGTAATATTTTATTATTCTGAATGGAATATACGATGAACATTACTTATAATTAGTAGTTATTTCCTATTTTTTTAGGTTAAATTTATTTATCTATTTTAACAATTTTTCAATGAAGAAAAAAAAAATTCCTTTCCTGTTTTTATATGTACATTGCAACATAGTTCTGCAGTAAACTGTGTTAATTACTGCTGAGTTGCTGTTTAAATTCGCGTGTTTTTGTTAACATATTCTATGATTTATATTGCATATTTAAGAAAATTTATGTATATGAAAATTTTTTTATAAAAAGTAAATGGAATCTGTCTAGTATATTTATATACTGTTTTCAATTAAATTTTTATAATTCTGAATTTCTCTTGTTATAGTATTGTAAGTTGCTTTATACGAAGTAGTGTATTAAAAATTATTCCGAAAACATCATTATTATTCCTAAGAAGTATTTTAGACATTTTGGATTATATTTTATATTAGTAAAATCTGATAACTTTTTAAAATGTTCTATTTACCTTTAAGTAACTAATATAATTATTATATTAATGTTACCGTTCTTATATAATTTATTTAAATTACACCAATTTAATACTGCTGATTTTTTATTTATCTTTTATTGATTGTATTCTTCAAATAATTAAATTTTTAACGTATTAAGGGGAAACATTCCAGTATACTCATATCACTGATTACAAAGTAAATCAAAACATTATCAGTACTGCCTAAGTAAAAATACCTGTTATCTAACTGACAGGTTCTGCAGTGAATAAATACTTTCTAGATTTTAATTTTCTTTTGTTAAAATAGTTTAAAATGTATCATAATTTACCTTGTTAAATATATATAAGTTGGTATTATTATATTAGATGAATCTATATAAAAATAGTCTATAAATATAATTTAAAATTTTTAATCCATATTGGAATTATTATGAAAGAAAAAGTACATTGTTTAAATTTCTGATAATGTTTAGTTTTTCTGTTATTGAAGATATTTTTTAGGGAGGGGGGCGGCTTATAATTATGGTTTATGAAGATTTGGTAGTTTTTTAATTTTTTGAATTGAAAATGAATTTGCTTACTTTCTGTTATAAAATAATTGAATTTCTATTATGTTGCATTTGAATTTATATTATATAACATTATTTTTTAACTAAACTTCTTTTTACAAATTGTTTATGTTAATATGTTCATGTATGTACGTGATAAAATATTACATGTTTATATATTTTTAGTAGTAAATAAAAATATTTTTTATTCAAATAATAGCTTTGAATATAATTATATATATATTTTTTTATAGGCATTAAACTGAGACACTTAAAACTTTAAAATGGTAAAGTATAAATTTTTTTTATATATTTCAATTTATTTTTATGGTTTATGCATTTAATTTTTTTTTCTTTATTAAATCTTTCCATGATAAAACTTATTTACATTGTGTAAAATTTGTATCTATTTATTTTATTTATTTTTTTATTTGGAATTTTTCATGATATAATAGCTTCTTGTAACATACCTGGGAAAAAGCATTGTATAGCGACTTTTTTTCTAAAAATAAAGTGGGAAATATCTGAATACACAATATATCAAAGATATATCTGTTATATTAAAACATAATTACATAAAAGTTTTTTTTTTTTTTTTTTTTTAATTCTTAAGCAATAGAAAAGGAAAATCTTTTTTCTAACAATCCTTAACAATAAGATCTGAATGGGAAAACTTTTTTACTGTTGATTAGAATTTAATGAACAACAAAAAAAATTGTTTGACCTTAGATCATTTATAAGATATTGTCCAGAAATATATCTATTTTTATTTAGTAGGAGAGAGATTCTGTAAATCTTGATTTTGAATGAAAAAAATATTTCTTAAACTTATGTATATTTTTTTCTACTAATGAATAATTTATTGATATGTTTAAAAAGTTCTGAATGTAATGTTTCATTTTAAAAACTTAATTGTAAAAATATATTTAATATTTAACAATATTTTTCTTAATTTTTTATATATTAAAATTTTTAAATATTTTCTAATGAAATTATAAAACAGTTCTCAATTTTGTATTTTTATATCCCTTCTCTAAACAGAAACTTTTTTTTTGCACCATTTTAATTTTTGTCCCATTGTTAAATAAAATTTCTTAATAAATTTGTTATTTTAGGGTGTAATTTTTTTGTTATGATTATAAAAACAGCAGTTAAATTATTTCAAATACTTGGCTGAAAAAATATCTTGTCTTTATTATTTCCAATTAACTAATATGTATATTGAAGTGTAAAGACCCTTAAAAGCATTTAAATTCATGCTGAGAAAATAATTAAATATATAAGTTTTATGGTTATTGATGTATAAGGTGAATATATATATATATATATATATATATATTTTTCAAAATAACGTCATAATGATCACTTTTTAAAGAAATATTTCATATTGAACTATAGTTCTAAGGGTGAAAAAGAGTCATGCTAGAGGTTATCTTATTGGAAAGCATTTTTAATGCCTTTGAATTAAAAATCAGGATTAATTAAACAAGATAATGGGATTTTTGTTTTATAGCTACTTGGGACTTTTTCAAATAGCAATAGAGAGTAAAATCAGTCTATTGAACATAGTTTGTATCTGCTGCCTAAGTTGCAATTATTTCACTAAGTATGGGAGAGAAGAATCACCACCTCTGATTAGGATTTTGCAAATGATGTGGATGAAAGCATTTAATGCTGTTTTTCAGTCAGTTGTATTTGTATGATCGTGTTATGCTCTATGTAGCTTTTGAAATGGGTAGTATTTAATATAAGTGATTGAATATGTTCCTAGACCAAAGTTATAGTTACTAGCAGAACCTGGCATATGTTGTCCTGTCAAAGAAAAAAAAAATGCATTGTAGAAAATTACATATCGAGAATATGTTCTTCCTGTTGCAATATATATGCATACTCATTTTCATGGATATCGAGGAACAACATGGAAAATACAAGGTTTTTTTTTCATTTGATGGCAAATTGAAGATAGCTAACATTTTCGAACTTTAAAAAAATAATACATTATTTAATTAGTAGTGGCTAATTAGACTACCCCGAAAAACTGTTTTTCACAGTATTTATGACATTTGGCAATTTCCAAGACTACTATTGAAGAAAAGTACCAGATAACTTTTATGCTTACCATGAAGTTTTGCCCATATTTGTTTTTCATTCATTTTTTAATTGACTTCGAATTAAAAAAAATCAATTTCAAAATTTGTTTTTAAAAACACAATTTAAGACAAGGGGACCAACCCAAATGGTTTTGCAAGACACTTTGGAAATGCATCCTAAGCTTGTAGGCCGCATATAAAGTTATATCCCCCTATTAGATTTAAATCCACTATAGACATTTTTTTTTTTTTGGAGTGAAATGTTGAAACATAATAAGTTATTATTGTGTTCACTATTATTCTTACAAGTGAACATAGATAGTATAATAACAATGATCTTAAACGCACAACTGCATGTATCTAGGTATAGTCATTGAGGTCACTTAAAGTGAAACATGGAACCTGATATATTAGATGTTCCATGATGCATGCACATCTTGAGTTTGCAGAATATAATTTAATTATTTTGCAAACTATCTTCCTATATTCACAAGAATATTATTTTAAAATCACATTTCATTTTTTCTTATAATTTTGGTAGTTCATTTTTTAATATATGGATACATACATAATGTATTTTTTTAATACATTGGCTTTCACTACTTTGGCCATTGTAAAATAAATATATTGTTTAATAGTGTGATAAATCTCATTGAATGCAAAAATATTTAAGGCATGCTGCGGATTGGCCACTCCTGCTCTAGAGAGGGCATTCATAGGGGACAGATACTTCTACTGGGTATTTTTCTTTGAGTGGTAGAAAGAAAAAATACATTATATGGCCCAGCATAAAACCTTGGCCACCCCTGATTTAAGATTTTAGAAGGTTTTGGTTTTATTTTTTAAATTTATTTCAGCCTCAGACGCCTCAATTATCTCCTCAAGAGGAGCAAGAGAAGCTCCTGGATGAGGCTGTCAGTGTTGTGAAACTTCAAGCATTTCAGATGAAGAGGTGTCTGGATAGGACTAAGCTGATGGAAGCCCTGAAGCATGCTTCAAATATGTTGGGAGAGCTGAGGACTTCCCTTCTAAGCCCTAAAAGCTATTATGAATTGTGTATCCTTTAACAATTTTATAAAGAATAGACTAAAATGGGCTTTACATTAAGGTTTCTATGATTTTAATTAACATTATGCTGCTTTATTTATTGTATAAAAAACAATTTTGATTGATAGCTGATAACTTAATATTGAATTTAAATGGATATGAGCCATAAATTCTCAAAAACACTTGAAGTATTAAAATATAAAATACAGTAGAACCTCTTTAAATCAAACCTTGATAAGTTGAAAACCACCACAACTCGTGTTTTTTTTTTTTTTTTTTTTTTTTTTTTTTTCTTTTGCTCCATTCCCTTCTAGCCCCCAAACCTCCATTACTCGAAATTTCAACCCTCTATAAGTCGAAATAAGTCAATCCTCACAAACCATTTTGGTATATATTTTCCCTCTGTAACTCGAAAAAAAAATTGGACCTCTGTATCTCGATCATTTGAAACTAATTACCTCAATAGCTTGAAGGAAAATAAATTACCGAATTTAAGGATTTGCCGACAATGCAAGTTATTGTTTCTTAGAAAACAATTTAAGAGTATATAGTAAATAGAATAACCGATTCTATGAAATAGCAACTCGGAAGAAAAAGAATTTTCTGCTCTTTACAGCTTAGATAATGCTATAGATCGAGAACGATCGAATTGTCTAAAGCAAAAAAAAAAAATAATAAATAAAAATAATAATAACTGACTTTTTTAATACATAATATCTTTAATTGTAAGTTTGTTTCGGAATTATTTTGATTTTTTATTGTAGTACATAGTGTAGCTTTTAAGTTGTAAATAAACATGTTTATTACCTCTGTAACTTGAATTTTTATTTATCTTACCTTTCTAACTCAAAATAAGTTAGAAAGAATCTAGACCTCTACAAGTCGAATATTTCCTTACAAAATCCGCGTAAGTCGAAAACTCTACAACTCGAATTATTTGGCGTCTCCCTTGAAGTTCTACTGTACCTAAGAAAGTATAGTACTAAGTATTTGATGGCTGTTTTGCCTAACTTATCTTCTTTATATATGCCATTATAATATTTGATTTTTTTTTTTCTGTTATTTTGTGTTTTTGTTTCAAATGCATAAGTTTTCTTTAAATGAATTGTTAAAAAATTCAAGATAAAATTATAAAAATCAATTTTTTTTTCAATTAAAATTTTTTTTAAGCTGAGAGAATCGAGTTTGGAAATATATTTAGTTATGTAACCAATAATTAGTAATTTTATCTTGTTCTGTGTTCAAAAATGAATTTTAACAAAAACTTCATTTGCTTTAACATTGTATAATTAATAGAAGTTGATTCATGGTTGTCTGTTGGAAGAAGAGAATATAGATTTGATCTAACCTAATAATGTTATTTAAAATGATTGATTATGTAGACGGTATGTTTTAACATCATAAGATTTGTATGACATTTTCTTGTTTTTCGCTTAGCAAAATATTGCTCAATTCCTCCTAATGCAATTTACAGAAATTTTTTCTTTTCTTTTATAGCTAGATTACACCAAGAATGAAGACTCATTTTAACAATAGAAATAGTTAATTATTTATTTCCTCCATGATTCACATTAAAAACTAAACTTTCCTTTTGATGCTGCTCAAATTCAGTTTCTTTTGAAGAAGTGTCTTTTCTTGCATTTAGACTTCTGCAAAAAGAATGAACCTTTCCACTTTAAGTTGGTTGAAATATAATTTGAAAACAACATGTTAGAAGTGTTACAGGAGAACAGCTTCTGATTGACTGGTGCTGTACATCTGTGGTGTGAATCCAGCCTAGTGGCAAATGACTTACAAATTATTAATTTAGTTTTGATAGACTGTTAAAACTAAATTAATAATTTGTAAGTTGTTTAATTTTAAAACTATATATATAAAAAATAATTTTGATCATAAAAAAAGAAAAATTCTTATAGTAATTCTTTTTAATTATCATCTTTTAAATTTGAGAGAAGCAAGTTAAAACTTAACTCGTGATCAGATATGGCCGTTTCAGATGAGTTACGTCATTTAGAGCTTTATCTTTTAGATGAATTTCAAAAAGGCCGCCGAGTTGCAGATTTATATGAGCTTGTGCAGTATGCAGGCAATATTATTCCAAGATTGTAAGTTGAAAACATACACAATTCAGGTGTAATAATTATATAATCTATGCAACTTACTATAATTTAATCTTTTAGTTTATAATTTGTCAATGAATCTTTTATTAATTACTTACAAATATAATCATAGTATCTATATTTCTGCATTTAAGATATCAGCATTAAGGACGTTTTAAGATGAAAAATATGCTTTCTTATATATTTAACTTTCTCTTAAGTCTTTTTAATTTTTAACTGTAACATCTTTCCAGGGCATTTCATCTATTAGCATTTACAAATGTATAAAGTGCATCACATTTTGTCTAATTTTATAAAAGTCCTATTATGTAGAGCTTATAAGTTCTTTAAGGTAAAGCTTTATAGGATGATTTATGAAAATTCTATAAAAAAAACCTCACTGATTGTACACAGCAATTTGTACCTCAAAATTTGGAAGTTTTTTATAGTATATAATCAACTGTTTATAGGTTGGAATTTATAGTAAATGATATATTATAGTTTAATTTACAATCAAAAGAACTTTCGATTTTTTAATTTATTTTTTTCATTAATTCTATTATCATTTGAAGATAACATTTAGTAAAATAATTTTATAGATTGTAATTTTGAAAAATGCTCTTTTTATAACAAGACGATTTGTTTATATTAAACTTATTATTAAAGCAATTTTGCGGTTTTGTATTTTCAGATATCTTCTGATTACGGTTGGACTCATTTATATGAAGACTAATGAGCATTCTAAAAGAGACATCTTAAAAGATCTTGTAGAAATGTGCAGAGGTGTTCAACATCCTTTACGAGGTCTTTTCTTACGAAATTATTTGTTGCAGTGCACAAGAAACATACTTCCTGATACAGATGAGAATGATGCGTGAGTATTAATAATTGCTTGCTATTTCATTTTTATATTGTTTTTGAAACATTTTAATTATATAATTTATAGTTGTATGTATTATAAATCTATTTTTTGTGGATTGCAAAGATTAAAGGAATACAGTTCAGTTAAAGCAAAATTGTAAACTTATTTAAAACTGAAATACATAAAATTAAAAAAATTTTAATTCTATTAAAATCTCAAAAATTCCAATATGTTTAAGTTTAATTAATTTCATGAATAATATAGATATAGGTAATCTAAATTAATAATGATAAATTTATGAATTTGTACCATAAATGTGTTTTATGTTTTTTTTACAGCAATGCTGAAACTATTGGTACTGTAAAAGATTCTGTTGATTTTATTTTGCTTAATTTTGCTGAAATGAATAAGTTATGGGTTCGAATGCAACACCAGGGCCATTCTCGGGATAAGGAGAAACGAGAAAGAGAACGACAAGAATTGCGGCTACTCGTTGGCACAAATTTAGTTCGACTATCACAACTTGAATGCATTGATATAGAAAAATACAAAAGGGTAATTGTTGTATAATTTCCTATGTGTGTACATAAAATTAGTGAAAAAAAATCTTTATTTTTTTTTAATAAATTGTTTTTAAAATTAATTTAATAAAATAACTTTTATCATAATAAAATTTTAAAATATTAGACATTACAATAACTATTTCAAATCAAAAAATTATAATTTAAAATATTTTGATTTTAATCTTTAAATATTGTTTTTATTTTAGCCTTCATTTTGTATCATTGAAAAAATAGTTACCTTGTGAAAATCTATTATTGTAATATCCTATTTTATTTTTAGATGGTTTTGCCTGGCATCCTTGAGCAGGTTGTGAGTTGCAGAGATGCAATAGCTCAAGAATATCTTATGGAGTGCATAATTCAAGTGTTTCCTGACGAGTTTCACTTACGAACTCTAAGTAATTTCCTCAAAGCATGTGCTGAACTTCATCAAAATGTTAATGTTAAAAATATTATTATTGCTTTGATCGATAGGTAAGTTATTTTTCTTTATTTATAACTGAAAAATAATGAGTCACAATACAGTATATCTGTAGCATTCTGTAATCGTTTCCATTGGCAATATCTCAAATTTATTTATTAATGGGAAAAGTAATTTAGGTCATATGCATGTTCTTACAATCACATGCATGTTCAGATAATAAAATACAATGTATTTCACAGTTCATATTGTAATGCAGGCTTAAACAAGCTATGAAATATCAAATGAAAACTAATGTTTTTTTGTTACAAGCATAAAACTGAATAAAAATAGCATTTGTAACATTGTGTAACTTTATTCATATGTAACTATCTCAAGTTTAAAATTTAATGTTGTAGTAGATGTCATTTTGTTGGTTTGTGCAGCTGGATCTGGGTGTGGTCAGGTCTGAAGAACACTCATTTAACAAAACATACACCACTTTAATTACAAGTGCCCAAACATGAGCAAAACACACTACAAAGATTAATATACAACGCTAACACCTTTAAAGTCATATACTTTTATTTACGTGGAAGGATTCCACTTCTGGCTCTCGGGATGAGAGATTTTCATTCAGCGCCAGTTGCGCAGTGTGTCCTCTAGGGCGGAGGGTTCGATGCCAACTGAACTTTTCACTGGAATGCGCTCTTGCCGTGCGTAACAGGAAACACAGTTACAATGATAGTTAAAAGTGCTCGTGTGTTGAGGGGAGAAGGAAGGCATGAACTTCTTCAATTTTTGAAAAAAGATTTTTTTCATAAAATGTTTTAATGTTTAATGTGATAACTTTTCATTTTTAAATTAAATGTCCTTTATTTTTAAAACTAATTTAATCATAGTTGGACAAGTAATTGTACTCCAAATTTAGAAATAGATAGGTAGAAATATGGCCAATTATTTTGTTTCAATATAGATATATATATAAGGACTTTAATAGATAGCTCTCTTTGTAAAAAGCAATATATTTTACGAGTCATTAATATATGCTGATAGTAAGTGAATGATACTCATACGCAGATATGCTGATACTCAGTACACTGAATACTTATATAAATTGCATTTATCTCCAATTCAATTCTTGAAAGTCCAATTTTATTCCTATATGTCATATGCAAGATCCATAGAAAGACTGACATTTTTCAGGTTTGCACATTTCATACTTTGACAGTTTTGTTTAAAATATTGAAAAATCGTTATATATATATATATATATATTATTACTTTTTTTAAATTTTATGTATCTGTTGTGGTTCTTAACATATTATCTTTGAAATTTAACAAATATCTTTAATGACAAGAATAAATAAATCAAACTCTAAATTTCTTAAATTAGTTATCCCCTTCAAAAAATAATTACAAGGTGTTTTAATTTTTGCTAAACTTAAATTTTTAACTATAAGTCTCTGCAGAATTATTATCAGTAGTGTCTTAAAAATTAAGGTAAAAGCATGTTATCAAAGCTGCATAAGGGGCAAATTGGCAAACCGTCATTTTCTTTTATTATTTGATGGTGAACAAATATTTTATAAAAGATCCAAGAAAGACAACAGTTTGCTTTATGTCTTTTAATAGTATTTTTCATATTAATTGTCTTTTATATGTAGTTTTAAATATATTTCAAGATTGCATCATTGAATATTTTCCATACATTTTCTTAAAGGTTGGCAGTTTTCGCAACTAGGGATGATGCAGCTGGTATCCCACAGGAAATAAGATTATTTGATATATTTTCTGACCAAATTGCTCAAATAATTCAAGTAAGTCTAACTTATTTTTATGTTACATTTCCTTAATAGTATTTCAATTATGTTTTAAAAAATTGTCACATCTAATTATGAATGCAAGTTTTTTTAATTGGATGAATAAATATTGTAATTTGAAGTTTTTTGTTGAAATACTTGGAGGTATGTTAGGATTGTTTATAATGCTATATTAAACCCTCACTTTGTTATTATCTATGCTTGAAATAAAATTATCAAGATATTTTATTACAAATTTATTTTTATTTGATATTTAAGTCAAGATCTGATGAGATATATTTGAGGGCTATTCTTGGAGGTGTTAAGAAAAGTGATTGTTGGAGAAGACAGCACAATGCAGAAATTTTTAAATGCTATAAAGATCCAGATATTATAAAATTTTATTAAGATCAATAGATTAAATTAAGCTGCTGATGCATTTAGAATGAAGGATTTAGACCCTGTAAAAAGGCTTGTTTTGGTAAAGGCACTGGGACAAAGAGGAAGAGGACGACCCATGTTGAGATGGATAGACGCAATTGAAAAATAATTTTACTGTACTAAAGGTTAAGAATTGGAGGACCCTTATCACCCAGAGAATGCACTGAAATCTCTTCAAAGGAAAGCCCTAGTCCACTTTTTTCTGTTGCGCTATTGACATATTACACATATTTAAAATTAGTAACATCTAGTATATGTTTCAAAAATTTTTATTGCAAGTAAAGATAGTTGCCACAGGTGCTTTTGGGGGGACATTTAATAAAAATAAGGGAGTGTTAAAGGCATAAAGAAGGAAGAGAAAATAACAACTGTTTCTCCTATTATATTTAGTTGTCATAAATTTGTTAACATGGAAAAAAAAAAAAAAAAAAATAGAAACCAACTGCAATAGCAGATCCTTTCTGATTAGGATTAGTTTTAATGTTTTTCATAATTTTTATTTATTTTCATATTTTTCTTTCTTTTCTGTGTTGATTAAGATTGTTACTGTGATTGATAATAAATAATTGTACAATTTCAAGGTGTCTTATTTTATATCATTTTTATTTGCTATATTTTAAGATGTGATTTATAAAATAATACAATTTTTTAGTATTTTTTTTTTCTGAGAAGAGGGCAGTATGTCAAATAAGTTTAGGAACCATTGATCTAAACCATAATCTTTTAAACATATGATCTTGTATTACATATATTTCTGTTATTTCTTTCAGTCAAGACAAGGTATGCCCTCAGAAGATACAGTGGCTCTGCAAGTTTCTCTCATTAATTTAGCCTTGAAATGTTACCCTGACAGAGTTGATTATGTTGATAAAGTACTAGAAACTACAGTTAGCATTTTTGAAAAATGTGGAGTCAAAAGGTTAGCTTTTAAGCGGCTTTTTGTTATGAAGCTTCTTTTTATTCCCCTTTAAATTATCTTTTGTTTAATTTTTGCTTCATTTGTAATGTTACATTTTCCCTTCCTTCATTTAATTGGATATTGTAAAATCAATAATGTAGTTCAGAAATAATAACTTATATTTAATTTTATAGATAATAAAACTTTTGAGGGGGAGGGGACTATAAAACTTATATTAACCCTCATCTTTAAGTCTATTGTTAAATAATTTTTCAAGTTGTTTAAAAGTTCTGTGCTTATGCGATTTTTGAGTTTTATTTCTTTGCAACTGTTTTAAAAAAAATGCAAAAAAAAAAAAAAAAAAAAAAATATTTTTCTAGATTTATTACTTTTTTAGATTCATTTTATGGAATAACATTTCCATTATATATATATATATATGCATACACTTCTGGTTATCCGAAATGCAGCACGAAATTTGCATTATGTCTATACTGTGATATATATGTGAATGATTACAATTTCAGTTCACATACACATTGATGATTGCAATTACAATCTGTATATAAAGGAAGAAATTATTGCCATTTTAAAGACCACGAATTGTTCTCTTGTGTGATTTTTTGTACATGCATCTTCAATATGCCTCATAATAAGACACTAACATTATTGGAGCATATTTTTGAACCTGGCTGAGGCAGAATCATTGCATGCAGAGATTGTATATTATCCTTCCGAAAAATCGGTCATCATGATGGCAACAGTCGTGAATATGGAATCATTGGATGCAGGAGGGAACTTTGACCGATGGGAGCAATTGCAACTGCCTTTTTGCACCGTTTCATTCCACCGACAGGCATATTGTGTGTATGACAGTGTTGGGAGTATTGCCATATCTGCAACTGTATCACAATGATTACAGTCTTGACATAACAATCAATGACTTCACAAACAATTTGATGTTTATTGTATGATGGGCTGGCTAGGTGTCCATTGCTTTGCTTACCTTTAATTTTAAACCATAGGCTTTTGCATTTGCAATGGGGCTATGAACAATGCAAATGGCATGACATGCTTTAGGACGAATCAAATTTTTGCCTGCAGTACCACGGTGGTCAGATTAGAGTTTGGTGTCATCATGAAGTGAAGCTGCTCAATTGCTATGCGACATTATACTGATACTGCACCAGATTTTATAGTGTAGAGTGGTATTGGATTCCACTCCCAGAACTCCCTAGTACAATTACTGATACACTTACCAGCAAATACTATTTCTCTGAGATTTTGCTGTTGGCTCCCCTTCCTTGACTTCAAAGCTTGCCTGCGGCTACATTTCGACAGGACAATGCATGACCGCTCATTGTATACAGTCTTGTTTCCTTAACCTGCCATACAGCATTATTATTCTGGTCTGCTTGTTCTCCAGATATATTGTTCATTGAATATGTTTGGTTAATGATTGAAGAGTGTCTAACTTGGCGCGCTTTACCCTCGAATATACCAGATGAACTGTGGCCTATATGTTTAGGCAGCCATTTCCAACAATACATCCAAAATCTTTTTCACTCAATGTCATGGTGTGTAGCGAAGGTTGACAGCCATGAAGGCAATGCTTATTACTGATTTTCTCGTCTTACTCATCTTAAAGACTGCTGAATTTGAAGTCAATTAACATTGATAATATGTTTAGTCTCTGAAATAAATTTGGCTTTGATATCTTTTGTCCATCTTGGTGTTGTCATATCTGCAACTGTATCACAATGAATACAGTCTTGACATAACAATCAATGACTTCACAAACAATTTGATGTTTATTGTATGATGGGCTGGCTAGGTGTCCGTTGCTTTGCTTACCTTTAATTTTAAACCATAGGCTTTTGCATTTGCAATGGGGCTATGAACAATGCAAATGGCATGACATGCTTTAGGACGAATCAAATTTTTGCCTGCAGTTATTTGCCTTTTATTTTGGATGATCTGCATTGTATATATTTGAAAATCATATAATGTTTGATTTTAATTTTGTATGCGTAATGCTATCTTGTTCAGCATTTTTTCCAATAAAATGTTTTCTGTGTTTTCTTAATATATATTAGTTTGTTTATATTAAATATTAATCTTACATTTCAGGGTTGATTACAATACCCCAGTTTCTAAAGAACTACTCAAACTATTAAAAATTCCTGTGCAACATTACAATAACATTCTAACTGTATTAGAACTGAAACATTTTGGAAACCTCATGAACTTTTGTGATTATAATAGCCGCAAGTCTATGTCATCTTTCCTTGTAAATAATGCTTTAGAAAATGAAACATACATACCTACACAAGAACAGGTAAAATTTTTGTATTTTTTAAAAATAAAGTTAAATGTTACTATATTAAATTAATTGTCATTATTTATAGTAATTCATGCATATTGCCATTGTATATTTTCTTTCACTCAGCCAACAACTTTTAAAATTCATTTATATGTTTATCGTCATGTTCAGTTTGAGTTATATTGTAGAATGTATTTTATTTTAAATTAAATGGCCCATTTTATTTCATTATATTGCTATATTGTCTTGATTTATTAATATTTAAAATTAGATTGTTGGTGCATTTAATTAATAAATCCTTACTTGTGAATTATGTTAAAAAGTGAAAATTGGCTATTAATATTTTGTATATAATATGTGTCAAATTTTTTTTTTTTCCCCTTCCTTTAATTAAAAATTTTTTTTTTTTTTTTTAAGGTTGAGGAAATTCTACAATTGGTTTCACCACTAGTTCAGGATCAAACTGATCAACCTGCTGATGAAGATGACCCAGAAGATTTTGCTGAAGAGCAGGGTTTGATGGGAAGGTTTATTAATTTACTACAGGCTGAAACTCCAGACCAGCAGTTCCTTGTAAGTAATTTGTATTTGTCAATGGCATTTAAAAATTCGTACGAAAAAAAATACTTTCTTTGTTATAGCTGACTTCAAAATTGTTTTGCTGTATGCTTAATTGTGACATTATTGGTGAAATTTCCCGAGTAGCACATTAAATTTTATTTTTATGACAAGGCTAGAAGTTATAGCTCTAAATGGAAAAAAAAAATCTTATATTTAATTCTACAAAATAACCAATAAAAGCATTATTGAAACATTCTTATCCCCAATATTATTAAAACATTAATTCTAATTATTTCATAATTTCTGTTATTTTATTATATCTCAAGTAAAATTCTTTTTCTACAACAATAAAAGTAAATATAAATTAAAATAAACATTCTAATATGACACCATAACTGAAAATTTAATTTTACATAAATTTCATCTTTTTTTAATATACTGGATTTTAAAGTCCAATATCTTTCTAATGCATGTCCAAGGCTACTGTAACACAAGAATGCTAGAACTAATGTATGGCTGTAATTCTGTAGTTAAATTTCATAAAAATTTTTTGTTTTAATTTTAATTATGAATATGTCTTAGATGCTGAATATTACAAGAAAGTACTTTGGAAATGGTGGTAACCGACGTATTCGTTATACATTAACTCCAATTGTGTTTCAAGCTTACAAACTAGCTTTTCGGTATAAAGGTGTTAGTGAAGAGGTATGTATGTAATATAAATATTTATATATTTTTACATTTAATGTTACTAATTACCGCTGCATTCTTTTTATTGACTAAATTTAATATGATTTTTAGTAATGACTGAAATTTCAATGTATAAAATTTTCATAATTTCTCATACTTTATATGAATAAAATTACTTTCTCCATTCTTTCAAATAGTAAAAAAGGAATTTTAATAATTTAAACATACCTTTGCTACTTTCGAATTAATTATGAATTGACACTTTTGTATCATATCTGTTTGTCCATATTTTATCATTTTTATTGAAAATATAGAAATGCTAACTACCACAAAAATATATTTATTTATTTATTTATATGTTTCTACAGGAATTTAAAAACAAGCTATCTTTGTCTACTAACTTTCATAGGTTTTGAGAATGGAAGCTTTCACAGAAAATAAAAATTAAATTTTTTTAATTTTATGTGAAAGCTTCCATTCTCAAAACCAATGAAAGTTTTTACTAATTAGTCTGTGCAGTCTTTATTTAAAGGAGGATTGAGTTTAATTGATTAGCTGAATATTTGTATGTATGAGCTTTTTGTTATAACTTTTTTTTTTTCACTTATAGTACTAATATTTTCATTCTCAAAAATGCTGTGCAGAATTATTTATTTAAAAATTTCATATATATTTTTTCTTTATTAAATTGTGTGTAATAAATAATTTCAGCATTAAATCTTAATTGTTCGCTAAATTATCTCTCTGATCTTTAAATAAAAAACTTTTCAAAAGTTTTTTTATAAAATTGCAGCATTATCTGGCAATCTTATAAATTGCTGCTAAAGTATTCAATCTATAGTTGATGACTTCAATTTTACAGTAAAGTTGGCTATAATTTTTATTTGAAGGTAATGGTATGTGTTTACCCCATCTCCATATGTCATCGTGTGGGTTGGTAAATCCTTGGCATTTCCAAGGATTTACTTTGAAAATAAATCCTTGGCATTTCCAACCATCCCAGATATTGCTGACATATATTGAAAACTGTTGAAAGTTATGATATTAAATATAATATTGATATAATCTTGCTTAAAGAATCTTATTTGTGGTTTTATATGTGTAAAAAAATGGTTTTGAATAAAGTTTTGTAATTATTTTTCACATAATTCTACGCTGACTGGTTCAGTGGTTCTACTTTTTATAAAACATTTATTTGAGCTCAGGAATTTGTCATAAATAATTTTTTTTATCTTTTTTAAAAGCATTTTTTCTTTTACTTATAATTTTTAATGTATTAGTTTTTGAAACACCTCATATCTTTTGCTTGTAATGCACATTTTTAAAATTCCTCTATTTTAAAAAGAAACAATAAATAACCTTCAATTATTGTAAGATTAAAAACTCTGAGTAAATCTTACGATAATTTTAATTTTTTAGAAATATATTTGAATTCAATTTTTCCCTTTTTTTTCAAAAGGATGACAAATGGGAGAAAAAATGTCAAAAAATATTCAAATTCTGTCTCCAAACCATCAACGTTCTCATCAAAGCAGAAATGGCCGAGCTGCCTTTAAGGCTTTTCCTTCAAGGTGCGTTAGCATCTGGGCAGATTGGATATGAAAATCACGAAGCAGTTGCTTATGAATTTGTTTCTCAGGTTTGTTCCATAATGAATTTCTATTATATAAATTTATCTTACCCTTTTTTTCATTGATTATTATAAGTTATTATTAAAATTACATTATATGCTGTTGTTTGATTAATATTGCTTATGATTAAAAAACATTATATCAGAAGAGTTTTCTAGAGTTTCGGATAAAGGATCTGATTTTACTTTATTACCCGAAGAATAACTAACATTTTAGCTAGACACTATATTAAGTAAATTAAAATTTAAAAAAAAAATTAAAGTTTATTATTTAAATTTCACTAAATATCATTTCGATGTTTTGTATTATGATGCTGGATTTATATACATAATTTTGTGCATAACATCTGTCTATGGCTAGATTTTAAATTTGCACACTCAGTCTGCAAGCTAATAATTATTAAAATATTATATTAATATTATATACTCACAAAAACTGCTTTCAGTTTTCACACTTATAGGAATGCTTAGAATACTCCATGAAATAACAAATAAATGTAATAGAATAATATTTCTTTTCTAAAAATGATTTCACACTATTTCTTCCAATTTTGTTAAACAAAAGAATGACTTTTTTATATAATTCTTTTAAAAACTAAAAAAAAAAAAAAAAAAAAAAATTGATTTTTTTAAAATAGTACTTTTTATTGCTTTTTGAATAATTTAACATTTTCTAATTCTTCAATGCTTTTGACTCTAGAAGAGTTGTTAAATAAATTGTAGATCAGTAAATATTTTGGAGTGGAAAATAATTAAATATGCTTTTTTTGTAAAGTTGTTTTGAATCCTTTAAATTATTTATGAAAATATTTTTAAAATATAAGCATTTAATAATATATGAATTTAACTTTCTTTTTATATGTTAATTACTCCAATTTTCCCCCTTGCATTTAAGGAAATTAGTAAAATCATGTTGAAATAACGGAATTAAAAAAAAAACTTATATATTGTAAAGGTGCTATGAATATTTTGTTACATATTTCCAAAATGTGTATGTTTTTCAAATATATGCGTCAGTGTGTCATATGTTTACTTCTACATCTCCATAATAAATATGCTTTAAAAAGTTAATATGATTTTTGTAGTCAATAATAAAAAGCAACATATTTATTAAACTATGGGGCACTTTTAAAACTTTCAAATTTTATGCTGGAAAATTAGTGCACATTTTCTGAAAATTATGGTATATCGCTCAGAAAATTGTGGTGGTAACCACAATCATCTCTGATATTATTTTAATTGATAATTCACTATTGAAATCATAATTGACATATATATATTAAGTTAATTATTTGCTTTTGTACTTTAATAGAAATTGCTTCGGCTATTCCTTAGGCTTTTTCTCTGTATGAAGATGAAATCTCTGACAGCAAAGCTCAGCTTGCAGCTATCACACTCATCATTGCATCTGTGGAACAGATGTCCTGCTTCAGTGCAGAAAACCATGAACCATTGAGAACACAATGTGCACTGGCTACATCCAAATTATTAAAGAAGCCTGATCAGTGTAGAGGTGTTTGTGTTTGCTCCCACTTATTCTGGTCTGGAAAAAACCTAGCCACTAAAGGAGAAGAGGTACCTGAGAATTTTTAATCTGTTGATAAATAATTAATTACTAACATTTTTTCATAAAGAAAAAATAATGTATGAATATATCATATTTGTTGTAAAATCAATACTTTCAATTGTATATTGTAAACAATACAGAAAGTGTTTGCAATCAAAAGCTTAAAAGATGATAATGATTTAAATAAAAAAAGTCCTCTCACTATAAATTTAATTGTCTAAGGCAAAGAGGCTCTTACTTCTTGAATTGATTTATGTTTAATTTTTCTTTTGGGGCGGGGGATAACTTTTTTTTTTTTTCCAGCAAGATATACCTCGTATTTTTAAAAAAATTATTAGTTTAAAAATATGTTAACTTAATATATATATACATATATATATATATTAAACAGTATATGTATCATAATATAATTTTCAGAATTATTTTTTATTAATATATTTTAATTTTTAATACATTTATATTATTTTTGGAAGTAGGAAAGTATTTTCTATCACTTAGATGAAATAGTTTTTGTTAAAATAGAAGAATAAAAGGATTCAGTTAAATATTTTTATCCTCTAAATATGTAGATCAATTATTTAATTATTAGAGATTCTTTTCAAATGATAATTTGTATTATAGCATAATGCTTTTTTTTTTAGATGCATGATGGCAAGCGAGTGTTAGAATGTTTGAAAAAGGCTACTAACACAGCAAAGCAATGTATGGATTCCAGTGCACAAGCCCAACTTCTTGTTGAAATTTTGAATCATTCTATTTACTTCAAAGAAAAAAATAATGACCAAGTTAGTAGTTTATTACATTTAATTCTAATAATAATATACTGAAAATTAATTCATACTTTTTTTAGATATTATTTTTTATTATTTAATATATTTTTAAATAAAAATCTCTCATGTTTAGTTATTTTCTATAAAAATTCATGATGTTTTTTATGTTTTAGGTTCAAAATCTTACCAATCATCTGTTGTCTGAAATTCGTGAACTTTTACCGACTCTCGAAGTGAATGAGGAAACAGAACAAATTAACAAACATTTCCAGAATACGTTAGATCACATACAAGAAGGTGACGGGAAAGAAAATCCAGTGAAAGAGACAACGGCAGAAGAACAACTTGCACTTTAATAATTGAATACTTTTGAAGGTATTTTTTATTTATTCTAATTATGACATATTTGTAAAAAGTTAATGATAGAAGAAGTAACCTAAGTCAAAAGGGAATCAGTGTAAATGTTCCATTAATTTATAAATTATTTTGACAAAAACTTGGATATTTTTTATTTCCAATGGCAAACTTTTATGAGATCAAAACTGTGCGAAACACACACAAGAAAAAAGAAAAACTCTTATGATATCAAAACGGTGTGAAACACACAAAAAAGAAAGCAATAAGAGAAAAAAGTCGATGTGTCATCAGCAAAGTTCTAAATCTCCAATATCTTTTCAACTTGGAGTCCATACTGAAGTTCGGTCATCCTGCTATATGGTGTCTGTCCATGATGACTTTCCCACAGAATGGGAAATTTGGGCTATCGAAAATTAAATGTGGTATATATTGCTCACCAAACAATCATAGCCAACCTATCTCAATATCATTGCTCGCAAGGGAATGTTGAATCTCAACTTTCTTAGATTGGGACCGGCTGCCCGCATTCCATTATAATACACAGGCTACATGAATATTTTGTCCTATAATAGAATTTCTCAATTAGTAATACAATACAAATTTGAAAATGTTTAGATGGCAGTTCCTTTAAACCTAATATTTTTGA
Source organism: Caerostris darwini (assembly GCA_021605075.1). Classification (NCBI taxonomy): domain Eukaryota; kingdom Metazoa; phylum Arthropoda; class Arachnida; order Araneae; family Araneidae; genus Caerostris; species Caerostris darwini. The sequence continues at coordinate 419,087 of BPLQ01013634.1, read as the reverse complement.
ATGTTACAAATTTTCTTTTAAAATTTTTGCAGGTGATATAAATGTATGTAAAACACAAATAAGAAATTTAATTTGGAGAATTATCAATTTAAGAATTAAAATAAATTCTTGATTTTTTTTTTTTTTTTTTTTTTTTGTTAAATAAATTTTAAAATAACAGTTGCAATGAATTTAAAAAGAAATTCATAAAGAAAATTAAAAATTTTAATCTTTCATTTGATAAAAGATAAAATTTTTCATTATAACTTAATTTTTGATAAATTTTAAATTTCTTTTATAGATCAATCAATGGAAATGTGCTGTCTTCAGATTGTTTTCGAAACTTTTGATTCACCATTCCATCTAATGAACTGTAAATAGAAAGTGCCATTGAAAGTGTGTAATATGCTTTTTGTTAGGATATTTAGTTGTTGTACATTTAATTAAATAATTTAAGATATTTGGATATTAAAATATATGTTTCAAGTTTTGATGTTTCTCTTTTTTGCTTTATGTTTGCTATTTAAGCCTTTTGTACCATTTGCCACTTTAAGGATTTGTACTACAAAATTAAAATCAATTTTTACTAAAAAGTTTTATTCTCATTAAATTATTATTATTGAACAATTTCCAGTAGTTAGTTTTCACTGAGTTAGCATATGAAAATTAAATGTTTTTATTTGAAGTTTTTTTTGAGATCCAGGACAATTTGAATAATGAAAGGAAAAATATTTTTATTACTAGATGAAATTATTAAATTGGTTTCAAAATAAAATGTTTATAAAATAAAATTGTCAGTTTTAAGTATCTATAGTCTTGTATTGAATAGAAAAAATTTCAATATTGGTACTATAATAACAATTTAATTTAGAAATTAAAACATATGCAACTTCTGCTTATTCTGATATTTTTATTTTAACTTCAGTGTGTTTATATTTCTCTTCATAAATTGATTTTGGTTTTGCGAAACTATTCTTTTCCCTGTTATTAACTATTTCTTTTCTTTAAAAAAAGTACTATTAATATGGCTAAATTAGAGGAAGAAATATTCAACATTTACATACCTTAGAATGTTATATCAAATGCTGTGTTTAAAAATTGCAACTTTTTTCTTAGCAATAAAAGAAAATGAACTTTTTTAATATTCAAACTTAATTGGTCAGATATGAAATTTTGAACAAAATAGTTTTGTAATATATTGTCTTAAGCCAATTAGCTACTGAAAATTACCTTAGTTTCAACTTTATGCATGAAATTTAAAAAATATCTCCAATCTAACATAAAATTTGAAATAAAATGTTTTTGTAAAGTTTAAGTTTGAAAGGCATTTTTACAAAAGTTAAATAGAAATACTAAAGTAATAATTTTTTAAGTAGTTGTATCAGAAATGTATACAGTCTGGACATTTTTTTTTTTTTTTCCTAAAATGTTCAAATGTAAATTTGAATTATTTAAATGTATCAATTACTTAAATCATTTTATGCAGCTTCTATTTTGAATTTTACTAGCTATACAATTTAATACATTGTATTATAAAAAGAATATATTTTCAGTACATTTAAAATATCTTACTTCAAAAATTTCGATATATATATATATATATATATATATATTGATTGATTCTGGTGAAATGTTCTTTTACAATGATCAAATTGAAGACTATTCAAATTCTTAATAAATGACTTAATGTGTAATTGAAGTAAATATTTTAGATTGTGTTATTATAACAGTTTAATATCACATCAAGTACTAAGCAGAGAGTTTATTGTACTATATCAAGCAAAGTTTTTCCTATGTAACTGAAATGCAAATTAAATTACAGTTCAGTCTTCATATCTATTGCCATACATGTTACTGAACCATAATTGGGTTGCTGCTAGAACAATCTTGTTTTCTTAAAACAATGGTTTTTTTTTATTATTATTTATTTATTTCAAATAGCAAGGCAATACAAAAATGGGCAAAATACAAAAGGATGAAATGCATACATAAAAGCTCAACAAAGTCAATGACAGAAGTCATTGCCTTAAGAGTTTCTAGCTTGCCAGTATCACGCTGTCTAAAATTTGTCATGAAGTTCCAAGCAATGATGGAAATGAGCTCAATTTATTAGTTCTGCCCAATCGCAAATAATGCAGTTTGGTTTGTCAAAATGTAGATGTTGATCAGTTTTTTTATTTTTTTTATTATTTATTGAGACAAGCCACCAGCATTCCATTGCTATACATCCAGGCCAAACGAATGACGGTTAGGATAGCAGCTACAGCTCATGCCGAAAACTGTAGACCACTTAGCCGTATAGAATGTTGCCTAGGGTGTACCACTAGGAGGTAGGTCTACATTGCATCCTTATTGAAGCAATGTTAATGTAGAAAAATGTTTTTATGTTTAAAGCACAGTAATTGCTAAAATAGAGTCTCCTGGATAAGTAAAACAAGATTCTAAGGTAAGTTTTTATTTTTCTATCTTAAAAAGTGTCATGCTATTTATTGTAATATTAATTATTAATGTTATGAAATGTTTCTGAAGTTAAAATAATTATTTTGTAAGTTTTATATAATAATACAATGTTATATGATGTGTATAAAATAATTTTACAAATTAATTTTTAATGTTTTTGCAAATTACTTTGTTAACATTATTTTTAATTTCAAAGCTATTCAGAATAGAAATGCATTTTATCTATAAATTTTTATTTTTGCATTTTGAGGTAATATTAAATATGTAAATGAAGTACTTCAAATTATTAATTGCACAAATGTTCAAACTGGTATAAAACTGAATATTTCATGCACATTCTGTGTGAGTTTTTTCTTCCTCATTGTAGAAAAACCTAATTATTATTGCTAATAAAAATTATAATGGGTAGTTACAAGCTGAACATGAACCGGGTAGAACAAATTGATTTAACTGAATTTATAGGTTCCACTAAAAACGAGGTCCTCATTTTTATATGTATATATTCAATAAAACAAAAATTTGCGATGAGTATTACCTTATAACGTCTTTAATATTGCTTTTAAAAACTCAATTAAGAATCTCACTTTAGCAATATCTGTTGTCGCCTACAGAAAGAAGATGCAATGGCACAGAATGTTTTATAAATAATTAATGTTTAATACTGTGCCATTCAAAATCTTCAAAACTTTCTTGCCTTAAAATTCAGTTTCAACAATCTTGTTTATTATTTAATTTTATGCTGCAACTAACTTTAAAAAAAATTAATACATACAGAAATCAACCATTCTATTTTATTTTATTGCCATGGTATTGAATTTTAAATGCCAAAAACAGATTATAATACCAAAAATTTATACACATTGAAATATTTATTATTTTCAAAATAACCATATTAATTAATTTTTTTTTTAGCTGGAATTGTTAATGAAAGTAAATCAATTAAAAATATGATTGTTTGAAATAGAATTTTATTGAAACAGAAAAAAAAGTTTTAATTGTTGCTAATCTATAATATTTTCAGTAATGCTTGCAGTTTTATATAGGGTTGATTTTGGTAGGATTAATATGACTTTGTATCTTTTTTCTATTCAAAAAATAAATGTAAGTGCCAATTACATGTGTTTTTCTTCTTCATAGAGCTGTTTGTTCACTTTGTGTAAAGAAAGAAAAAAGTCGGAATATACATTTAATAATTGGTAAAATTTTCGGTTAAGAAAGATATTAAAAGTAAGTATTGTTCATAAAATATGGAGACCAATTTTAAAATTTAATTTATAATTATTTCTTGTTGCAATGAATTCTAAATTAATAATTTGTTCTGCAATTTAAGGCCATTATTTAATTCTTAAATTTAATTATTAAAAATAATTGAATATACATTTGTAAGGAAAAAAAAAAAATTGATCTAATTGAAATGTATCAATAATAGCTTTAACTGAAAATTTAAGTATTCCGTAAAAATTAAATATTATTAAATAATAGTACAGAATGTTTTATAATTAAAATATTTATTTCCATAACTGAAAATTAAAATATTCTGTGCATTATGATCTGACCGAAAAAAAACTATATATATATATGTACTCAAATGAGCAATAATTAGCGGAAAAAGATTTGATTTCTTCTAAAAAATATGGCCTGCTATCTGAATGATGGTAATGGTTCAAGAAAGCTGAACTTCGACTCCATTTGTGGGGGCCATTGCAGACATTGTTTCTCGAAACGAGGGAATTAGATGGTGTTTATGATATATGGGCAACAATAATCAGACTATTGGGGTTTTCTGCCATACACAAATGCAAATACCTGATATAAAAAATGGTTCATTTAGCTGTTTAAAAATATTTAATCTTGAGGGCTATTTTGTATTCCCGCCAACACAGAAGTGTCATTTTATGTCTGGGGCGGGAGGTGAAAAAATCGGGATCTTGACTACTTTTTTAATAAAAAATCATAAGTTATACTCAAACGAATATCGAAATCTCCAATGAAAATAATTTAATTGTTTTATGAGCATTTGTTTAACGAAATATTAAAAGTGAGATCAGTGAATTATTCTTATAACCAATTCCATTACGATCGTTCGAAAATCAACGGCCATTAAAGAAGAATAGTAGAATAATTATTAGGATTATTCTTTTTTATTTCCAATGAGTAGAATAGTTATTAGTAATTCTTAAATGATAAAGCCTAGTTTAGAAAAAATTCTCCTTTATTTTTTTGAAATCTACTACATTAAAGAAACCTCATCTGATTCACATGACGAATTGCTGATATATTTATCACTTGTTGCTATCATACACGACTGATGTACTGCGCATGTGCGTATTTATCCAATTGCGTCAAAGCAGACTTTCCAATCGGAATGGTTCTTAAATTCAGTTTCAGTTCGGAAAGGGAAGTTCGCTATCGTAGAATTAAGAACGAGCATAGTTTTTAAAACGGCTGGTCCTGTCAAATCTCTACTACTTTGCTTCGTAGAAAAGAACTTTTGTCATCTTAAATTATTGAATTCAATTTCAGGAAATTCAATTGTATCGAAAAGTTTTTGAGAAGTGAGTAATTTTTTTTCACCCTCCCCCGCAATTGAATCGCTTATTTTAGTTTCGGTTTCGATTCGCGTGCAGTGTTGTGCTAATCGTATTTAATAATTTCATCTAAAATTTATTTTTCATTAATTTTATTTTTTTGTAGTTCGATTTTTTTAACAAATATAAAACAGTATTAAAGTTTTATGAATATTATAAATCACAATTATAAATTTTTTATGGACATTACTTTATTTACCCATCCTATCAGTCATATAATATCTTGAGTAAATAAAGATTACAATAAAATGAATTCCTAAAATTCCTCCCTTTTTTCCTGATAGATGAAATTTTTGAGTTTCGTTTCATAAGGTTTAAATCACAAAAAGAGACTACATTTAGACCACATTTTTTGTAACACACATTGTCTACCAGTCTGTTTAAATTCCAATTATTAACTGTAGGAGGTCATCCAGGCTGATAGTATGGAATAAAAAAATAAGCAAGTAGATTTGAATCAACTATTTTGAAGCAAGATACTTTGATTTATATATAAATTACAATTTTCTGGATAAAACTAAAACTTTCATATTGTTATTGATCTTTTTCTTTTCTTTTCTTTTTATCAAAAGGATCAAGCCTATGTTGACTTGTTGTGCTCTTTGTTTATTTAACAATGTATAATAAAGTTGGGAAGCCATGTATTGTGCTTCAAAAAGTGACTGGACACTTTAAAATTTTACCTGGAAAAAAAAAAACAGTTTGTGTTATTATCAAATATTTATGGCAAGCATTTTTATACAATTTATAAACAAAACTGCATAACCAATTTTATGTAAGTATTGAAACTTATTTTTAAAAAAACGGCAAACAAAAAAACATCCCTTAAAAGTCAATTAACACTTAAAAAAGCATTGCAATATTCTTTTTTCCAACAATTCTTTAATATTTTAGTATTCACTATATTTCCTGTTCATTAGATCTTGCATAATTTCAATATCAATATTGTTCCTTGTTTCTTCCATTTCTTTTTCTTCAGTTTGTGTTTTGTTTTAGCAACTCATTTCTGTTCTCCAATTTCTAATTCTCCTTGTATATGTTCTATGGGATTAAATTCTGTTATTGGTTATCTTTGGAAGTTTTAAGATACCAAAGATGAATGTTGATAGTAGTGTGTTTATCTTACCTTGATATTAACTAAACTTGTTTTCAATGCCTTAGTTTTGGGCTCATTGCTCCAAGTTGTCTGTAAATTATTTAAATAAAGTAATTTATTATTATACCATCAACAAATATACATTTTCGTAATCCTGGTGCTGACATGCATTATTATTCAGACCACACTCTTTGGTTTAATCTCTTCAGTTTGTTTCTTTTGTGTCAGACTAGTGATAAGAATAAAAAAATGTTGAACTTGCTCTCATAACCAAATAAGATATCATTCCTGTAAGATCGCTTATTTAATGTAGATTTCAGAAAGGCCTGATGTATGATTATTATTAATTATTTATCCAATTTATAATTGTTATAAATTTTGGCCATTGTTTCTCGAAAAGAGACAGCCTCGTTTAAAAAATAGAACATTTTCAAAAAATATGAAATCAAGCAATACTTAAAAATATTACTAGTATTAAAATAAATAAATGGCACATAACTTTTTTATTAATGAATTTATTTGAAAAAAAAAAATGCTAATGTCTATTAACATACTTTTTTACTTAAGATTTTTATTATATATAAAAGAAAAAAAAAATTGTTATGAAATGAACTTTGAATAAATGTTTGTTCATTCACTTATGGGAATTAAGTATTTAAGAAATATCTTTCAAGTTGCAAAGCTCTCCAATCACAAACATTTAGTGAAAAGTGTGAGTAAATATAAATAAAAATCTATATGTTATAATGTAACTAATGATATTTTTATCTGAATTCAAATTTAAAAAATATATACCTGTATTTAGAGAAGTAAGATGTATAAAGCACAAGTTCTGCATTAATCTATATACAAAGTTAAAGATGAAATTTTCTATTTCCAAACGTTTTGTTAGATAATGAAAGCATGTGTTCCAATCTAACGCATTCCTTCAAGAAATTTATAGCTTTCCATTTTAATATCAATGTCGACATTAAAATGCTAGTAGTATGATATACCAGTATCAACTTCAAGTGTAATAATCCTGTGATCCAGTTTTTATGCTTGACATTGACTTTATAATGAATTAAAATATTAACTTCAGTTGTAGTCTTTCAGACTTATTCTTAATCTGCAACTGTTTTAAAAAAATATGAATTAACCATTCCATAACTTGACCTTGTCTTTTCTTAAACTGTTCTTCGTGTGGAAGCATTTTAAACTTGTACACTACATAATTAATTGGTTTACTTAAATTTTAATAACATTTGATGAAATAAGGCAACAAAAATTATGTATACAGTGTGCAAACGGGGGTTGCCTGTATTTTCGTATTTTTGAACTCTTTTAATATCTGGACTGCCCTTTTCTGTAACACTTTGTTTGTTTGAATATCTTAATGGTTTAGAAAATTATATACAGAATCCATGTGTAGAAGGATAAATTCTTCATTAAAAATGTACTTTTAAATGCATATTGAATATGATTTTTTTTTCTTTTTAGGGAAAATATTTGCATGGAATAAACTAGCACTATTTGCTGAGATATGGATGGAAATAATAAAGAATCTTTGTAAGTATTATTCTAAAAAATCTGAAAATATTTTTTAAACTATATTACCTTTTTAAAAAAAATCAGCATCAAAATTAAAACTATTTAATTTTTTGGGGATAAACCATTTTAATTACATTTTTCAATATAATTTCTGTCTTTACATCTCATTCAGTAATATTTCAGTTTTTTTTTTTTTTTTTTTTTTTTTTTTTTTTTAGCCCTTTCTAAAAAAAAAAAAATAGTAAGATTAATGGAATTGTGCCAAATGAGTATTCACTGATCAAACACCTTTCTACCATCATTACTTCATTTTAGAGTATGGATATGAGAGGGAATGGTTGTAAAAGGAGTTATACGAATTTCATTAATTTTGCTGCATTAATTCCAGAGGACAATAAGCTACTGATTGAAAGGGAGTTGTATGATAAGTTAATATAATAACATCCTCCTAAAAATTGCAGTTTTTATTTAAGAATTGAATAAAAATTTTCTTAATTTTTAGCTACACACCCAAATAAAAATATTTAAGAAAAAAATTGTTTTTCGAAGTATTATAGTCTTAAAGTTTTAGGTAATACGTACAGAAGAAAAACGTCTTGCTTTATATAGAGAGATATTGCCAAATATTTTAATATAATTTTTTATATTGATGGGTTTCTAGAAAATTATTTGTTATTTTAATAGTTAAGAGTGAAATATTTAATTACTTAATATAATTTTTATATTTGCGGGTTTCTAGAAAATTATTCGTGAATGTAATAGTTAAGAGTGAATTTAATCACGGCAGAAAACATTTCTTGAAATCAGAGCAAAGCATACTATAAGATTAGAGAAATTTATTAGAATTAAAAAAAATAATTAATTAGCAAAGAAATTGAAAAAATTCTGTTGGATTGATTTGCAATCAAGAGTTGCAAGAAATAATAGCAGTAGAATTGAAGAACATAAAATGTTGAAGGAGAACATTAATGAAATATTAAAGAAGAAGGAATTAAACAGTTTCCAAATATGGAAAAAGATTCTTTCCTAATCGATGTACTCAAAAAATTCTGTATATGCCAAAGCTTCATATTCTAGATGTCATAAGGCTTTCTATCTGTACTGTTTTTAAGATAAATGTTACCCTTGTTCTTGTGGTACTTTTTCTGATTATAAAATTTAACATTAATTTTTTGTTCTTCAGTCAAGTGCTTCTTTGTATATAAAATTTTCTAAGAATGCATAGAAAAATCAATATTTGCCACCAATAAAAAAAGTTTCTAGAAAAAAATACTTATTTTTGTAATTCTGCTAAATTATTTGCTATAGGTGTAATGTAAGGAATTAAATAAATAAATAAAATGTATGAACTTGGAATCTTGATGGTTGCGTTATCTTTATAAAATTTAAAACTTAGTTTTCAGGAAAACTGAGAAGTAATTTTATTAATTGAAGTTAACCTTCATTTTCATTGTTGCTGTTTTTCAGACTCTTCAAAGAATGTTTATAAAATTTCACATTTTTGTTATTAATGTTGATTTAAACATCAATTATATTTTATTTATGCTAATTGAAAAAGTTGGTGTTCCTGGCTAGTAATTTAACTACTACTAGAAAAATAATTTATTGCCTGCAAACACAATTCAGTTTTTGTAATAACAAATTTTGAATTTTGCAGAAGGCTGGAATATTAATAAAGAATGACTGCAGTTTTATTAATTAACAATTTAATTAATTAGCAATTTATTTGTAATTAAAATGAACTTATACAAGCCTAGTAGAAAAAAATTGTTATGAAATAAAATATAAAAATTCGAAAAAGAATCTGAAATTAAAAACAATTTCTTTGTAAACAATTCATGCAACAAATTTATTTGAAGGTTAAGAATCTTTGGTTAAAATCTACTGTGCCGCTGAGAAAGTCCCCAATCTTGTAACCAGGAATATTTCGTCTATGCTCCGCCAATTTCTGTAGGGTTACAATACTTCTACTTTGATAGTTATTTGAAATTTTTTTTAAATTATAGTAAACAAAGAACAAAAATATATATTCATTTACATTTTTATTCCAATAAACTATTAATTATTCTAATTGTTATAATGTATGTTTACATGTGTATTAATGTATGTATGTATATGATACAGAAAATAAACAATTTTTATGATATTGCTACTCATGAAAATAGGAAACAAGTTGAATTATTATTGGAAACGGATTTTGGGGTCAAATTGGGTCCTCTGATACGCAATGAAAATTGCTTTAGCTCATTACAGATAACAGGCATCGTGTTTCTTCAAAGAAGGAAAGCACATGTACCGTAAATAGCTTTCGGTAGTTTTTGAGAGCTGGCTATACCTAGATGCTATATCAGTAAATGCCGGATTATAGTTCTTCTAAGAAATACTAAATTACATAGTCAACATCAATACAGCTTCCCATGCGGCGAATAGATTCTGTCAGATGTCCGAGAAACAGGTAATAAATTAATGTTCTAGTAGTAGTTAGATTACTAGTCACAAAAAACCCATCGCAAAAATTAAAACCAGTTGGCGAAATATCAAGCTAAGTGCGCCAACGTGAGCGAAGTCTTAGTTACTAGAAATGGTAACCTGTTCCTACAGCAAGGTAGTGCAAGGAGTTGTCGTGATGCCCAGACCGTATACATTGCATACACAGAAAGTTGACATTGTTACTACTTAACAATACTTCAATGTAAAATAACAGAAAATAGTTTTAGCACAATTTAATGCACAGTAGGCCTGACAGCTGTGAACGAACCTCATAATTAGATGCTGTTCGATAGCTCACTCACACACACAAATAAAAACTTGAATGAACACAAAGTGGACTGTAATAATTTGTTTCTTCTATTTAGACAGCCATCACACTCGAGGATGGACTCGCCGCACAACTGCTCTCTTTACACACACTTATTCAACTCCCTGTATTACATTCTTTCTCACCCCACACAGACAGGATGTTCTCATTATAGGCCTTTGACTTGCTCTATGCATGGGGACCTGGGGTTTGAGGCAACAGATGCTATTTATATTTTTTTCTTAACATCGGCTTCGGCCAAATCGCAAAAAAAGAAAAGAAGCATATGTATTTTGGCGACTTTTTGTGGCGCCAACTGAGCAATAAGCTGCCAAATATGGTAACAAAGGTTTCTAGCACTGTATTGTTTGCAATTCACTACTTACAATCGCAACACGTTACTTGGTGCACTTTGGCGAAGAGATTTTTTGGCGGCAAATCCCAACGGACCCTATTCTACGATTTTTCCTCGACTTCTCTCATAAGTAAGAAGTATATAACAGTTTGTGATAAAAATTGGGTAAAAATCTAGAATCCTGTACCCTTTGTGCCAAATGCGTAGAAAACAAACAAAATAGCTGCCGAATTTCGGTATCGTAAAACGCTATTTTGCCAAAATTCATCGCCAAACATTGCTATTACCTTATTAGTTTTATTATTTAATAGTTTTATCGCCAAATTATTATGTGGAATTGCGTTTTGCTAACTCATATAAATATATCATTTAGACAAAGATAATAATCGTTGTTACGATAAAATTATTCGTTAATACGCCAATTTTCTTTTCTATTATATTAAAAAAATATTTCAATGTTGTTTACGATGCCGAACTCGAATAATGAAACAAAATTAGGTACTTACGTATTAACGGTACCTTGGCGACAGACTTGGCGGTTTTTAAGTGTCGCCAATCTTTATTATTTGGAATAAAGATATTTTAAAAGCGTTTTGATTTTAAATGAAGTGTTTCATATATATTTTATTATTTGGAACAAAAATTTTAAGTGTTGATTGGCGCCAAATCTGTAGCTGCGGTTGGCGCGTGTGCTCTTTATTGGCGCAACTGTCGCCAAGGTACCGTTAATACATAAGTACCCAAAATTATTCAAAATGGGGAAAAAAGAAACCAACGAATAACTTACATTTTATTCTGATATATTCTTTGCTGGAAGTGAAAGTGATCTTTTTATTGCCTTATCTAATAGAAAACCAGAAAAAAAAAAAAAACAGAAAAAATTAAGACGTTCCAACGGCCTTTTTAATACGCTTTTATTAGCTTCACCTGTATGTATGTATGTATGTATGTATGTATGTATGTATGTATGTATGTATGTATGTATGTAACTGACTTTTCCCCTGGAGATCTGCTTCTCCTCATATACACTATATAAGCTGCAAAGAAACATTTACAGGCATCTTTCAGAAAGACAATAGTTGTTTCACCTGAATGTTTGTTTGTCTGTTACACTAAAAAGTAAAAAATGAATTAATAGTTTAAAAAAGCTAAAAAACACGCTTTTAGAGTTTAAAAAAAACTAAAAAATCTCGCTTTTAGAGTTAATCAAACTAAAAAGTAAAAAATAAATTAATAGTTTAAAAAAACTAAAAAATCTCGCTTTTAGAGTTAATCAAACTAAAAAGTAAAAAATAAATTAATAGTTTAAAAAAACACGCTTTTAGAGTTAATCAAATTAAAAAGTAAAAAATAATTGTTAACATAAGAATAAAATGACTGACGAGAGAATGAATGTCACTGTTCTAAAAGCGTGGGGTGCTTTGTATGACATTTTAAAACTAACTCTGCATTTCGGAATGAAACGTGAAAAATTATAACGATTGATATCGAGCACCTGACGCTTTTAGAACAGTGACATTCATTTTCTCGTCAGTCATTTTATTCTTATGTTAACAATTATTTTTTACTTTTTAATTTGATTAACTCTAAAAGCGTGTTTTTTTAGTTTTTTAAACTATTAATTTTTCTTCTGTAAACTAACATTCTAAAATTAAAAAGTTACTTATCCGCGCGAAAACAAATAACGGTTGCCACAAAGCCTTAATTATGTTAACAATTTTAATGCCTTCGATCAACGTTTTCGCCGTGAACTAATAAAAAAAATAAGTATATATTTTTTCGCGCACATTCAAATCGCGGTTGTTATAAAACCTTAATTATTTCAACGGCATTACAAAAAATAATTATTTGATAATCAAATACAAGTTATTAAGAAATTAGAAAATAAATTTCTTGTTTGTTTCGTATTTTCATGAGTGGCAATATCATGAAAGTTGTTTATTTTATGTATCATATACTGTAAACATACGTTATAAGAACAATCTCAGAATAATAAATAATTTATCGGAATAAATATTTAAAAGAACGTATAATTATGTTTTTTATTTACTATAACTAAAAAATTATGCAAATAACTATCAAAGTAGAAATGAATAGTCATTATATTGTTCGGAAAAAAGAAGTTACGAATTTCTCTTGAGTATTATAAACCTTAAGAAATTGGCGAAATGTTCTGGGTTGCAAGATAGGCGACTTCAGGGGTACAGCATTCTAGATTCTACCGAAAGCTGTTCTGCATAATTATGTTGTTCTAGGTAAAAATTGGGCTGATTGTTAATTATGCTTTTATTGCTTTCAGTTATACAATTTTAAATGGGCACGCTGGTGACAAGTCGGATCGATCGAAATCAGATGATTTGGAGCACAAGGAAAAAACTTCAGACTTTGCAGAGGACAGGCGCTTTCATCCAGAAATCAGAGGAGTTGTATCGGAAACCATTTCTAAAAGTAATTCTACTAATAGCAGTTGTGCAGAACATGATTATAATAAGCAACAGACTTTTCTCAATGAAGACTTTAAAAAAGAATCTATATGCGCAGCTTCTATATTTAGAGATAGGTTGCCAGAAAATAATACTCCAGAAGGGCATGTAACGTATATAAAGGATGTTAAGGACACAGGCGCAGTTCCCAAACAAAAAAATAAATGCATGTCTTTCAGTGATTTGAAAGAATTGATTGAAAAAAGCGCCGATGAAATTTTGTTTATTATTCTTAATAAAGAGAGTGGATTTGTTCGATTACTTGAAGAAAAGTTGGAACGGGACAATATGGCTTATGTTTTGTCACTGCTGGGCAAAGCTGTTTCCTCTGCTATGAACAAAAATGTTATCGAAATGATGAATATCGTTACTAGCAACAGTAGTTTCTTTTTAATCAAAGTGCAACAATACCTATCCTCGTTTAAACAGGCTGATTCACATGATATTCATTTAGACTCCATACTTAATTTGATAATATTTCTACAAAAATTTCAAATCAGCTTACCTTCAAATGCTTGTGATGTTTTACTTATATTATTGCCTTTGCTAAAGCAAATTAGTGAGAACTATTTGATACATGAAAAGCGATTTTGTTCCGAATCTTCGGCCATGATTCGAGAAATAGAAGAGTCAAATAATTCCATACTTTTCAAGTATTCTCCTAATCAGATGAAACAAATATCTAAAAATGAAAAATTACAACTTTTGGATCCTCCAGAGAATTATCGAACAATTCCCATCTTGCCCAATGAACTTGATATTCAACAGTCATTTGCATTTCTGCGCCCTAGTGTAATTAAGGGCCGATATCAAGACACGGAACATTATCTTGATGTGCAGTACCGACTACTAAGAGAAGATTATGTTAGACCATTGAGAGATGGCATTACGGAATACCTGGTTTTCAAAAAGCAAAATAAATCCACAAAGCGAATCAAAGATGCTCGAGTCTATCCCGAAGTGAAGCTTTTAAAGCAGGAATTCGTGAATGGGGAATTGCTCCACATGGCCTTTTTCAATGATAAAAAATTCGCCAAGATAAAGTGGGAATTCAGCAAGCGCTTATTAGGTAAATCACTTCTATGTCTATCAGCTGATGAGTTTAAAACAATGTTTTTTGCAACAATCGCTCAAAGAGATCCAAAACAGCTTGTTAAAGGGTTTCTTATGTTACGATTTGAAGAGCTTACAGATGAAATCCTTAACCTGCAATCTTCAACTAATTTTGTTGTTATAGAAACAGATGCCTATTTTGAATCTTACAGATACAATTTAGACGCACTACTCAAGCTTAACGAAAGCACATTTCCAATGAAACGGTATATCATTGAAACTCAGAAAGTTGTCCAGAAGCCTCAGTATTTAACTGATGCCACTACATATGATATGAGACCTTTATTGTTACCTATAAATCGTGCTAGTAGAATGAAGATGATTGACAAATTTGGAACTTATTGTGATTATATATACCCGGCAAATATTCCTAAAAGAATGGAAAATGTACCAGTTCTCGATTCTGATTCATGGCCAACTTGCGGAGAGTTAAATCTTGACTCTTCTCAGTATTCTGCACTCAAAGCTGCTGTAACAAAGGAATTTGCGGTTATTCAAGGCCCACCTGGAACTGGTAAAACATATATAGGTCTCAGAATAGCTCAGTTACTCTTACATAATGTTCATAAATGGCGATCTCGCACTAATCCCTCCCCAATATTAGTATTGTGTTACACTAACCATGCTTTGGATCAATTTTTAGAGGGCATAATAAATTTTACTGACCAAATTGTGAGAATTGGATCGAGAGGAACAAATGAGGCTGTTTCCGGTTTTCAAATAAATAATTTGAAGAGAAGTAATAAAATCCGAACAGAAATGTCTAATCGCATCGGTGATGAAATGCAAGAATTGCGAAAAAAAAAGAAGTCTGTAGATGAAGCTAAAAGTTTTCTTGCAAACTCTTTTTCATCCATTTTGAATGAAAATATTCTGCAAGAGTGTATGACTCCTTATCAGTATTCTTCTTTAAGGAATAAAAAAAATAGTTTCAACTATATTCCGATGTATCACTGGTTGATGAATATCCAAATTAATTACAAACAGGCTCATGCATTTCTTCCAAAGTATGGACCATTGTGGAATGAAGCTCCTCCCGTTGTGGAATCATCTGATGAGGACTCTGAGGAAGCAGCTGACATTGAATATATAGAAGCCCAGCGGGACATAAATTCTGCAGAATATGAAGGTGTTTCTTATGATTTACCTCTTTACAAAGATGAGATTAACGCAATTTTTGGACTCGAAGATGGATGGCAATTAGTTGGAGGTAAAGATGGATTAAAATATTATGTTAACCGTTGTTTAATCGAAACCCGCGCTATGCACAAAAGGGAAGCTAATAATATTCGCGATGTTTGGGTACTCAATTATAAACAGAGGTGGCGTCTGTATAAATTGTGGCTTGAGAGTTTCATTGATAAAGTGAATAAGCACATCCCGAAACTGCACCAGGAAATAAGAGAAGGATATGGCCATCTTCAAAAAATGCGAGTGGTAGAAGATATTAGTGTTTGTAGACGTGCACTTGTTGTGGGGATGACAATAACTGGAGCTGCTAAACACAGACATATAGTGCAAGCTCTAAATCCAAATATCGTTATTGTTGAAGAAGCCGCTGAGGTTTTGGAAAGTCACATTGTCACATCACTCGCTCCTGGTACTGAACATCTCATTCTGATTGGTGATCACCAACAATTAAAACCCAGCCCCACTGTTCATGAACTGGCGACGAAATTTGGCATGAATGTATCTTTATTTGAAAGAATGGTTGAAAATGGATTAGATTGCTATAAATTGGAAATTCAACACAGGATGAGACCTGAAATAGCCTCTCTGCTTGTGCCGCATATTTACACTACACTGTTGAATCATGAAAGCGTAAAAAAATATGAAAATATAAAAGGCGTGGAAAAAAATTTATTTTTTGTTAATCACTCTTATTATGAGTTACAAGAAAAAGATTCTACAAGCAAAGTGAATGTCCATGAGGCAAACTTCTTGTTAAAATTTTGCATGTATCTTATTTTCCAAGGCTACGAACCTTCTCAGATAACTGTTTTAACTACGTATTCTGGACAATTCTTCGAAATGAAGAAGAGTCCTCTGAAGAAGATTTTGCAGGACGTCAAATTTACTGTAGTCGATAACTACCAAGGAGAAGAAAATGATATTATTTTGATTTCCTTTGTCAGAAGCAACGAAGAAGGACAAATTGGATTCCTTAAAATATCTAATCGTATTTGTGTGGCTCTATCTAGAGCGAAGAAAGGCCTTTATTGCATTGGAAATTTTTGTTTATTAGCTGAAAAAAGTAAATTGTGGAAAAACATTATTGAAACTTTAGAGGGAGAGAAAGCTATAGGACCATCACTTCTACTAATGTGTCAAAATCATCCTGGCGTTAGCCATGCTGTTACAACTGAAAGTGACTTTGATCTTGTTCCAGATGGTGGTTGTACCCGGCCTTGTGAGTTCCGTCTTCCCTGTGGTCACGCATGTTCACTGAAATGCCATCCATTTGACTCTGAACACAAAGACATACGTTGTCCCAAACCCTGCACTAAGCAATGCAGTAAAGGACATTTGTGCAATAGCAAATGTTCTGAGAAATGTCCACCTTGTACCTTCGAAATATCTAAAACAGTTGAAAAATGTGGACATGTCATTAAAGTGCCCTGCTACTGTGAATACAAAAAAATTATTTGTACACACCCATGTGAGGAATCTTTTCCTTGTGGCCATGGCTGTCGTGCAAAATGTGGGGAATCATGCAGTATTGAATGTAATGAAATGGTAGAAGTACAGTCTAAAGTATGTGGCCACAATTTACGCATAAAATGTTCGAAATCTGAAGATATTGCATCCTTGTTGAAGTCATGCAAAGAAGCCTGTGGAGTAAAATTACCATGTGGGCATATATGTACTGGTACATGCAGTAATTGCTTTCAAGGACGATTTCATGTAGCTTGCAGAAAAGCTTGCGAGCGCACTTTGACATGTGGCCATACATGCAAATCCGTTTGTCATCTGAGCTGTCCACCTTGTGTAGAAAAGTGTGAAAATTGGTGTTCTCATGGAAAGTGCAACAAAGAGTGTTGTGATCCTTGCGAAAAGTGTACCGAGCCCTGTGGGTGGATCTGTCCACATAAAAGTTGTACTCGTCTTTGCTGGGAACCATGCAATCGCACTGCTTGTGAGGAACCATGTCCAAAAACATTAAAGTGCGAGCATCCGTGTATTGGTATTTGTGGCGAACCGTGCCCGGCTGAATGTCGCATATGTGACGAGGAAAAGATGAAAAGTTTGCATTTTGGATTGGAAGCTGAAGACGGTGTGAAATTTGTGCTCCTGGAAGATTGCAACCACGTCTTTGAAGTACACAGGCTTCAGGAGTGGATGACACAAGATATTCTAAGCGAGAGAAGAATTCATTTTAAAGTTTGTCCCGAGTGCAACACTGTGATTAGGAGAAATGTGCATTTCGAAAAGGTTGTGAAATTTTATCTCGAAGATATAGAGAAAGTTAATGAAACAGTTTTGGGAAGTAAGAAACATGTGTATCTTACTTCCCAAAGGGAATTGTTGGATCGTATCCGTTTTGGAAAACTTAGTTTCAGTTTTTTTTCTAGTTTCTGGTATAGTCTTGAGTCATACCTGGATTTTGAAAATGGTATGAGTTATCGAAAACTGACCGCTGTGGAAAATTTCATCAACATATTTTCTTTCTCAAATGATGTGCAAGATTTGGATGAATCCTCCCTTTATTTTTTTCCTGAAAAATTAATTAAAATGTTTGACTATTTTAAAAATATATTTAAAAACCAGTTGACGGCTTTTTTGGACGATATGTACTTTAAAGTCTCGGAGGATCAAATGAAAGATGTCGTTTGGGAAATTCATCGTATTAAATTACTTGACGAACTAGAAAAGTTTCTAATCAAAATAATCACAAAGAAACATGTTTCGATCTATAAAGATAATAAAGCTTATTTTAAAAAATTAATTGGGTATGTTACGACGTACAAACCGTTTCGTAATGAAGAACTAAAGAAATTCATTTCTGACTATCAAATCGTATATAAGCTCTTTAATGGCGGAAAAGTTAATGCTTCAGATCTGGAGAAGCAACCTGTTTTGAAAGGTATGGGCTTATCGAGAGACAATTGGTACCGTTGTCCGAATGGACATGTTTGGTCCTTTATTCAATATGGTAATGCAGCGATTGAAAATAAATGTCTTCAATGTGAAGAGCAGGTTAAACCGCCCTCTTGTACAACTACATAAGACAGTAGTTCTCAAACATGGAGATTTTGTCGACCCTCTACACAACAGCACTGCTATCTGCAACAAAATTTTCTGCCATTCAGTAACTTAATAAAAATTATTTTTATTTCCATTAATAAATAATAAGTTTTTTTAGTGAATATTAGTAATTATTGTATTAGGTTTCAGAAAAAAATTCAGACAAGGGACTTCTTTAATTTAATTACCTGGAAAACTAGCCCAAGAATTATCATTGTTTTAAGTAATAAAATGTTTTAATTAGTAAATATAGTTGAGTGTGATGCTAATACATCTTCACCTGTGAGTGTTATTGTCTCTCAGAAATTGAATGTTGGTATTTTATGATTGAAAGTTTTATGTAAAGTATAAAAATTCTATATTTAAAATATTGTTGAGTGTGATGCTCATATATCTTCACCTGTGAGTGTTTTTGTCTCTCTGAAATTTAATGTTGGTATTTTATGATTGAAAATTTTATAAACAAATTTAGAAAGATTTTATTGAATGTATAATATTTTAAAAAAATAAAAATTATCTTTTTAGTGTAGAAGTGTTATTTCAATTTCTTTCCAAATATAATTTTAAGAACTTCATATTATATATACATATTTAATATATGTATTATGACAACGAAATCTTTTTTTTTTCTTCTAATGCAGCTGGCAAACACTTAGTTGGATGCCTTAAAGCAAGCGCTGCACAGACGTTACTCACTTTGCATTACCCAGGGGTCGCTTGCAGATAAGCCACGGACGCGGAGTCACAATGCCCCCGCAGCTCTCTACGATCCTATTAGACCGGGACCTACGATTTAAAGCAGATTCCGAACCATTACAAACAACCATGGCACCGCCGGGACTCGAACCCGAAACCTGTGGTACAGATCGCTAGCCATTCAGGCTCGACAACGAAATCATAAAAAGTAAATAACGTGTGCTTGCAATTGCATTGCTTATGCAATGTATTAAAATTTTACATGCTGAATAGTATGTATTATAGGAGCAGAAGTAAGTAAGGTGGCAGGGATTGTCACATGTGTAACTATCCTGTTCATCGAATTTCCTCCTTTGGGTCCAGCGAATGATTGAAGAGGTTTTGTTTGTCGATCTACGGTCATCTTGTGCACACTTTAGGCTAAGCAGACCGGGACCTACAGTTTAAAGTGGATTCCGAGCCCCTCACAAGCATCCATGCCACCACCGGGATTTGAATCTGCACCATGGGGTATCAAAGGCTAGAGCGCTAGCGAATTGAGCATCAGACCGCTCGGCATGAAGAACATCAGTAGAAGAGTGTAGATAAGGTATGATGCATGACTGCTGCAGTGAATATTCGTGTACTCAGTTTTTCAGTCAGGAGGCCTGAATGGCCGAGTGTCTGGTGCTCGGTACCACAGGCCTCGGGTTTTGCCAATTGACTATCAGGCCGCTGATATAAGAGGAGAATAGATGTAGCGTAAACTCTACAGATCGTCGAGTTCATTTCTACCCTGGACCTAGGTGAAGTCGTTTAGTGACTAGGATTGCTAAAATCCTAGTAGAAGATAGATCGGGGTTGTTTTTCGCATATCTGGTATTTTGATCATAATTTGGGAGATTTAACATGAGCGGGTTATTCGAGAGGGCTATTTTTAGAAGAAAATTTTCAGCAAGTTTTTTACCGAGGCTTAAAATTGGATTTATTTTTAGTTCGTTATGGATTCTATTTCTATTGTAATGCGAAGGCGCGTCAGTAATAATCATTAATATTTGGTTTTGAAGGACCTGCAATTTCTTCAAACTGGACATTGCTGAGTTTATCCAAACGGGAATCGCGTCAGGTAAAGATGGGTCTAATCAGCGAGATATAAATGTTGAATTTGCCTCTCCGATTGAATTGTTTTTCCGATTAATTAAAAATTTAATTATGAATATAGCTTTTGTAAGAATGTAGTGTATGTGTTTTATATGAATGTATGTAAGTTGTTTATCTAAAACAGGGATGGTCAACCCAAATTATCTTTGCTGGCCACTTTGGAAATGCATCCTCACTCCGCGGGCAGCCTATAAAATTATATATCCCCCTATTAGATTTAGACCCACTACAGACATTTTTTTTGGAGTGAAAACATAATGAGTTGTTATTATTGTGTTTACTATTCTTATATGTAAACTTAGATAATGTAATAATGATGATACTAAAAGCAAATTGTGAAGAAATATAGAACACTAAAAATGAAATATATAAATATGAATGAAATCATTAAAAAGTATTTATATGACTAGTGCGATATTTGTTTCTCCACTCATTCTCTTAGCTATTTCAAATCAATGCGCGCGCATCATGAGTTCACAGAATGTAATTTATTTATTCTGCAAAGTCATAACTGTAAATTCATAAACAAAACAGGCTCTGTCTGTCCTACATTTATAAGAATGCTATTTTAAAATAAAAGTTCATTGTTTCACATCATTTCGGCAGTTAATTTTTGAATATATGGATACACACATGATGTATTTTTTTAATACGTTAGTTTTCACTCCTTTGGCCATTGTAATATAAATATATTTTGTAAAAGTGTGATACATCTCTGGGGACGGAAAAATGTATGGTTCAAGGTGGGCCACCCCTTATCTAAGTACTTATATTCAGCAGCAAAATGTAGTGATTTGATTGGTGGTTGGGTTATTTCTTTTTCTACTGAAGATTAGCACTGCACATTTATTCATGTTTACTTTGATTTTCCACAGGCAAAGCCAGGTTTGGAGTTTTTTTTAATTAAATGTGATGTTTCGAGTACTTCAGAAGCAAAATTGAATCGCCAAATTGTTCGAATATTTGTTCGAACAATTAATAATATTTTATTATATTATAATATTTTATTATAATATTTTATTTTATTAAATAATAATATTTATTTTATTATTTTATATATTAATATTTAATTATATTAGGTTCGGCGCGAGTCGATCTATAATCTCGTTTGTTGTAAGACGTGAGAAAGGATTTGCGATCGTCTAAAAAAAAAAAAACAGTTCATGCATTGCACTCTGTCACCAACGAATCGCTGTAGTTTAGCCAGTTTTCCTTGATTATTACTACAAGACGGGGTGCTTGAAGAATATCAGAAAAGAAAAATGGCTTGCATTATGACTTGGAATTAGTTTATTATTACAAGCAGATATTATTTGGTCTCGAATATCTCAACTGATGTAGGTAGCATTTTTGGCAGAGTGTTGAAAAAAATATATTAAAACTGTATCACCAACATCGATTCTTTCTGTTAATAGAGCACGGAAATTTATTTTACTTGTGTTAGCTTCTTTTTCTTTTTATCATTAATTGAGACAACTTTCAGTTGATATATAAACACATTATTTATTTACAATATATAAAAATACTTATTCGAGCCAGCGCCCACCATCAGCAACTCCGTAGCTTACCTTACTTGCCCGTGCTCTTACATTGGAATCCCCGTACAAGACAACACCCTGGTACGGAATTAAATTCTTGTTCGTGGAGCCGTTTGTTGTCTTTTATAATAAATAGTTTACACTTGTAGTCGGGCATTTCCTGTTGAAAATTCTCTGCTCTTGACGACTATTACATGCCACGAAGATGGTTCTGTTAAATTCTGGGATGTATCTGGTGTGGCACTTTCTCCTCTCTGCACTATTCATACCTCTCGTATCTTTGTGAATGAAGACGGAGAACTACTGGGGGATGAGAAAGAATGGCCACCATTTCGAAAAATGTGGTGGTGTCATTTATTTTTAAACCTAAACTTAAACAATACCCTATCCTAGAAACAACTAGATACTCCGTTTACCCCGACACAGACATTTAACCATTATGAAATTCCGCAATAATCCATACCACATTTTAAATCAACAAGTTCGCATGCCTTCAGAGACTTATATAAGTTGGAAAAGGAAACATACATGAAATAATAAAAAGACAAAATTTCATCATTTAAAATATAAACAAAAATGTATTTATTAATATTTACAACAGTAAGCTTGAATTAAAATCATTTAATTAACGTTATCAATAAAAGTATAATTCGGATAATGTATTAAATAAATATAACTTATACAAGTTGCCGCAATTCTAAATTAATATTTAATAATAAAATAATATGGTGATAGACCTTACAGTTCATAACTTGCCACGACAGCTGGGGAAGAGGGGCTCCTTTTTTTCCCCCTTCTTTCAACTCGTAAGTTTCAGTGTTAATAATGCTCTATATTCAACCGCTCATGGGGCTCTTGTGTCGGGCAGGAGACCTGGGGAAACTTGTCCATATCATGTAGCATGGATTGTACAACTTTCTTTTTCCAAAGACGCTGCTGCCAGGGGATCACCAGCTAATTCGTAGAGAACGTGAGAAGTATGCAAGGGATGCCAGTCACTCCGATTCACCGTCAAACTCCCAGTCTAATACATCTATTTCACGCTGGACATGGTACAACCATCTCAGCCTCGATCATCTTCCTGTCTTCGTTTGTTTTTTTTAATTTCAGCCACCTTTCTTCGAGCTCCGGAGAACAGTTCTCACCTCGTCTCTTTTTTTTTCTCTCCTTCCCTACGATATCCATCGCCTCCGTTTTATAGTTCATTTTCAGAAGAGGAGGATGGAGGGGGGGAGGCGACGGTTGCCGACACCATATCAGAGTCTATATCCGTTCGGCAGACTCACCCCCGTCCATAAAAATCCCAGCATACTAGTAGACAACAAGAGTCTTAAAAGTCTTAGTAAATTATTGCTATTGGCCATCTGGCACGAAGTTTCGTAAGACCCCTGCCAATTAAAATATTTTCCAGAGATATCCCCTTCACCCCCAGCTGTAGCAAAAGACCACCCTCCGGAAACGGGTCATCTCGTTGATATATCGGATTCAATTCCTCAAATTCTAAGGATCCATCATTTACAATAGAATGATCACCCTTTTCATTTTTTTTTTTTCTTTCTGTCTTCCTTGTTTGCATCACCATCTGCTTCTTCAGAAGTTTCGATAAAAACGGATTTCACTTTATTTAACTCTGTAAGTATTTAGAATATTGTTCTTCATTCAACAAAGGTGAACATGGTATAGAATGTGCCTTCTTTTTAGGAAGTGGTTTTAATTAAGGATGAGAACATAAGCGGGATGTATGAATTGCTATTATATAACTGCATGTGCCTGGTTCATCTACACGATATATGTAGTCTTCGGCTCTACGGACCATGAAATGAAGACGGAAAGTAGAGGTACAACGTTCTTGAACGAAATATATTACTCGACTGAGAAAAGATACATGTAGCAAAACGCTTAGCGAAGAAGAGTGCCCTCTTACGGAGAACAAAATATTACACAAAGCATCTAAATACAGTTACAATCTAAACAACAATAATGAAAAATAATTGTCTTAATGACTGGGACATATCTAGCGTTCGGTACCACAGGTATCGGGTTCAAATCCCGGCGTTGCCATGGGTGTTTGTAGTGGTTCGGAATCCACTTTAAGCCGTAGGTCCCTCTCTGAATAGGATCGTAGAGCGTTGCGGGGGCATTGTTACTCCGCTTCCGTGGCTTACCATCAAGTGACACGCACCCCCTGGGTAGTGCAAAGTGAGTAACGTCTGTGCAGCCCTTATGGCATAAAAGATGACGGTCTGTTTGCCAGCGGAATTAGAAGGAAAAAAATGACTAGGACAGATTTCCTTCTGTTTCGGGCAGCTTGAGACTACATTCATCATATGAGCGATCGATGCAGAAATTTTTTTTATCTCAGCGCGTCTTTCAGAAAAGGTTTAAAGAGAATGGATTTGATACTTGATTTCCTGGTGCTTAGAAAGATGTTTCCAATTGTCAAATCCCTTTTCAACCAAGTATCCAGCAGTTTGCGAGTCACTTTTCCCAACTTCCATTAAAGGATTTAATATTTTCACTACACTGTATTTTCAGTCCTTAAATAGACAATCCAATTAAATTTTGGTAATAAAAAAATTGGAAACATCTTTTACTTTTCCCAGTTAAAGAAAAAATTTAAATTTGTGTTAGGTTCCCAGAACTTTTCCAATGCTTCCGAATTCATAAATCTACTCCTATATTCTGTAAAATCTCGCAAATTACTAGGAACGACTTCAGATAGCATATTGACATTTGTTTTTGTATTAATAAAATACACGGTGATTATAATTAAAGTCCCACTTTCAAAATGTTGTAAAAAAAAAAAGAAACATTCGTCACAATGAGTTCAAATTTGAACTGTAGATACTTAAAGAAGGGGGAAACTATATAACTTTATATGGCATACAAAAGAAGTTCCACCGATTTTTCCCACCTTGGTATGACCTTGTCGTGGTAGAGGTGCTTTCCACTCACAGTGTCACAACTGTTGAATGACTTGGAAGTCATTTTTGCCGTCAAAAAACCGAAATCCAGCACATTATACACCACAGTCGGTTTCATATGCAACTCATGCCAAATACGTTGTTATTTCGATTCAAAATATCACTGACAGCCGAATTCACTTTCTTTAAGCCGCTGACAGCTGGGCCGGATTTAGATGAAAATAGGCCCTAGGCCCTGTGATATACACTCATGTCCATAAATTAAGGATAATTCAGAATCACACAGAAATTGAACTCTAAAATAAAAATTTCACCTGTAGACCTGTTTCTCTCCAGGCTTTGGCAACGATTCCAAGATGATGGTAATGTGAGTAGATGTTACAGCACAGGTCGTCCCCGAGTTACAACGCCGAATGAGGACCGGTATTTAGCAGTTACTGCCAAAACAAACAGACGGAGCACAGCATCAGACCTGTCTCGTCAGCTCTCTTCAGCTACCGGTACGACAGTTTCAAGGCAGACCGTGTACAGACGCTTAGGGCACATTGGTCTATATACACGTAGGCCTGTCAGATGTGTTCCACTTACCGCAACTCACTGTCGCCTGCGATTAACCTGGAGTAGAGAGCATGCATTGTGGACACCGCAACAGTGGTCTGGCGTGATGTTTTCCGACGAGTCCAGGTTTAGTTTGCAGTCTGATTCTCGCCGGACTTTCATATGGAGAGCGCCAGGTACCCGTTACCACCAAGAGAACACCATTGAACGACACCGTTACGGTGGTGCAGGATGGCTCGTTTGGGGAGGAATTATTCTTGGTTCCAGAACTGACCTGCATGTTCAGAGTGTAACGATGACAGGCCACATCTATCGGGATGTCATTCTGGAACAACATGTACGTTTGTTTCGGGGCGCCATGGGTGCTGAATTTCTGTTTATGGATGACAACGCCCGTCCTCACCGTGCAAACATTGTAGACGAATGCCTTCAATTGGAGGATATCACCCGTATGGATTGGCCAGCTTACTCACCGGACTTGAATCCAATAGAGCATGTGTGGGATATGCTTGGCCGACGAATTGCAACCCGTCAACCCCCTCCCACCTGTCAACCGGAACTTCGGAGGGCATTGCTTGATGAGTGGTGTAATATTCCCCAAGATCAGATTGATAATTTGATACTCAGCATGCCTAGGCGTTGTAAGACCTGTATTGCATCGTCCGGGAGACATACTCCATATTAACCATCATACTAACCCTGTTATACTGTTTTTTGTAAATAGGTTCTTTTTTTAAATTTGCTCCAGGGAGTAAAAATCGCAATTTTTATTAATTATGTCAAACATATAGCATCTTTTTTGCTCTTTACCTTTTGTTTAATAAATAGACTTTACAAATAAGTCAAATTTGTTTTGCTTCTGTCTCTTTCTTTGCCTGAACTTCATTATCCTTAATTTATGGACATGAGTGTATATCAATATGTTAAATGAAACATGTTGTGATGGGTACTAATCTTTATAAAAAATGTGACTCCGAAAATAAATAAAAAAAATGTAGAGAACACTTGTATGGGCCTTTATTCTCAGCACCCTATATAGTACCTGTAGCAATAACTCATCAAACATAACACACAACATTTACAAAGAAACAAAATTCAAATAATAAAAATCTTTGACTTAGAAAATAAAATATGCAATAAAAATTATCCTATTTTCTGTCGAATTAAATTAAATATATTCAATACATTGAAAATTAAAGCAAATTCAATTCAGATAAATTTATTTCAGAGTAATTCGCGTTTAAAGTTTAAGTATGAATTATGAATTTTAAGTTTTAAGCTAAACCAAAAATGGAACTTTATTCAAACAAAATCCAGATCACAAAAAAGAAAATATCTAATTGTACATATTAAATTTTATGTTAATAGTTATTTTATTTAAGAAATGATTCAATCCAAGTATACATTTAAAATAAAATAGTAGATTAGAACATTAACACGTATTTCATATTATCGAAGTAATACGAATATAACCGAACGTCGGGATATGAATAGGTTTGTTCGTTTGTCTGTTCCAATCTGCACTTTATTTATGCAAGAGCTTAGTAGCATAAGGCACGTCAATATTTGCCATAGCAATTAGTGAACTCATGAACTATACTTTGGTGCAATCTAGTATATATACAAACGAACAGGTCCAATAAGTCGAACGCGTTGAGCTTAACAAATAGATATTTTATGTTTGTTTATGAGTCATATGTGTAGAATTTCTCTTTACTTTCGATTCAGTGTTTTAGTGTTTACTGTTTTTAGAATAGTGCAATTCTAATTTTGCTAACAATTTGAATGTAGGCCCCTCTCGATCTTGAAGCCCTAGGCTAAAGCCTAGTTAGCCTATAGGAAAATCCAGCCCTGCTTACAGCACACTCTATTAATACACTTTGAAACTTTTTTTGGATGCTGTACCGTTTCTTCCTTCTTCGAGTATCTTCAGTTCAAATTTGAATTCATTGTGACGAGTGGTTCTTTTTTGACATTTTGAAAGTGGGACTTTAATTATAATCATCCTGTAGATACGCCTAATTATAATCATCCTGTAGATACGCCACATTTCTAGTTTACACTATTACATTTTTTACAACGAGAATGGCAACAATTTGGTCAAGTTTAATATTTAAAAAAAATATTCGCGAGTTGTCTAGAAACACTGTCTTTAGACGCTTGAATAAATCACACATTTAATGATAACAGCACACAATATTGCGCATCATCTGACATACATTTCTGTTAAATAGACATATCAGTTAGCTTATTTTAAGAACCCTAGAACAGATGGATACATGGAGTTTTTATCTACTGTTCAAAGAAAGATTGGTACTACCAAACCGTAATCATTAAGATGCATTTATTTTGTAAGAAAAAAAAAGTTTGCTTTCTAAGCAGTTAATTGGATACAGCTCAATCCTCGTTAATTGAGAGGTATTTAAAATGTACCATTACGAGCTTTCGAATAAGTTTTTATGGTAAAGAACTTATCATAAATGTGGTTATACGGAAGTAAAACGCTTTGGTAATTAAAATTTTATTAATTCTGTAAATTCATTAATTTATTTTTAGCTATACATTTTAGAAAATTAAGTAAGAAATAAAGAGGTAAAAGAACTAATGCTATAGGATTAAAAACTCATTAAGTTTAGGAGAATAGAAAACTTTTGTAGTAACAGTAAAAACGATTCAAGATTATTAATTTTGTATGATTTAATCAAATTTGAATTCATTTTGACGAGTGGTTCTTTTTTGACATTTTGAAAGTGGGACTTTAATTATAATCACTCTGTAGTCTGATGTAGTATCATTTGGGCTACTGCATTGCTCATTTATTATAGGTACAGCTCATACATACATCTGAATGGTCATTTAATACGCCTTCATCAGTTTTAAATATTTTCTTTTAATAAAATTCAAAGAAAGGGTTTTGTTTTGAGTAAATTTTCTTTTTTTCTGTCATTATTCTCTAAAAAAAAACGAGAAAGAGTTAAATTAATCTCAATGAAAATTTCAAATTCGATTAGATTGTAATAAATTTACTTGACTTCAATGTAGAATTTAAAATTATTTCTTGTGATTTAACAGAGGGATCTTAATAAATCAATAGGAGCAAAATGCGTTTTAGTAATTAAATATGTGAATAATACACAATACATTTTCGTAACGTGTAAACATAACGAAAATACAAGAATTAGAAATAAAGTCTTCAGTAACAGTTTCATGTTTAAAGATTATAAATGGTGATTAATAGAAATGGTACCTAACTAATAATAATTAAAAAGCAATTATATAAAAAGTAAACTAAAAACTAATTAACTAAAAAAGTATTATTTGTATTTATATGATGAGAAATACTATGAGAGCACTGGAAATATCAAACGCAATGAAAAATTCACTTGGTAACAATGAAAAATTAGCGGCCTGATGGCCGAGTGGTTAGCGCTCTGGCGCTCGTACCACAGGTTAATAAATGATCTTAGATAATAATGCAGAGTTTTGAGAAAATTAATGACATTTGACTTTTTAAAATCCAATGTGTTGTAGAAATACTACTTTTTGATATATTTTTTAATATTACGTCTATGAAATGAAAATTCATATTTTAAAAACCTTCCACAAAGAGGTTGTCTTTTTGGAGTAAAAGAACATGCCACATTTTCACAATACTTGTCAAGAGGTTCTTCTTCTTCGCCTCTCCCCAAAGTCCAGCAAAGTACAGCGTCTGTCAAGGAGATCCTGACATCTGAGCCCCAGGCATGCCAAGATGTGAGATGGCGAGGCCTGCTCAGAGGAGCACTTGGTGCAAGTGTCGAGAGCATTCAAACCATCTGTGAAAGTCATAGTTCTGAGGTGTCCACTGAGCAAACGGGTGATTGCAGTTTGTCCCTGCCTGTCACAATTAAGTGCCAAAGTACCGCCAGGTCTATGGCCCCGATACCACTGGTGCACTGAGGGAGTAGACCAAATTTTTTTTCCATTTAATTTAGCTTGGGAGTAAATCTCTGAGTAGGTAAGGGGCTCAAGTGGAACCAATACCTCACTAGCACCCGCTTTGGCAAATGCATCTGTCATTTCATTCCCCTCAAGGTCGACATGGGAGGGGATCCACTGTATGTGTATCTGATGATCCACTGAAAGATGTTTTAGCTTTTTGAGAATAGATACACCTACCCTGTTTCTAACACTGAATCAATTAGCCATGTGCTGAATAGAACTCCTGCTATAAGTTAGAATCCAGATTTCATTTCCTGCAGTAGCAGTCGCAATGTAGTCAAGGCCTTCGTTTATAGCAATGAGCTCGCTACGGGATACAGAGCAGCCATCAGGATTCCTTCTCTGAACTTCATGTAATTACTATTTGAAATTATATATATTCCCTGCCAGTTCCACCTTTCTCGTTTTTACTGCCGTCAGTGTACATTTTAATAGCATCAGCTGGAATGTGGTTTATTATTTCAAGGGCTAGTTGCTTTAGATAAACAGGAAGGTCATCCTGCTTGTTCACCTGGACAGAAAGGTTAGTGTGGAAATGTACACTAGGAAGACCGTCAGAAGGATCTACGCATTGAACCAAAATATGCTGTTCTACCATTCTCAAGAGGTTAAATAAAATGTCTTCTAATGAAGTTTAACCTCTCAAGAAGTTAAACATCATTAGAAGACATTTTATGTTAAAAAAATATTATACCGTTTAAAAAAAATGCATTTACATTCAACTTGGACACGAAAGATGTGAATTGATTTAATCTGTTTTAATCTGATATTACTTACCTCACTTCAAGGTACAAACTATATTTGCACAATTCAATGAAAAATACAAATATTCTTACTCTTCTTCTGAATGAAATCGAAGCCTCAAACCACCATAATTTCATGTTCACACATTTTTCTATTTGTGTTCAATAACTTCCAATATTCTTCCTATATTAATTCGCATTCATTTCCAATTTTTATTCCAATGGTTTATCCCCCCTTTCTTCGTCTCTTTTCAGATATTTTACTTCAATGCATACTCTTTTCCTCTCTGTAATGTTTATCACCTAAACAAACTGACAGTAACAGTTCGATCTTCTTCAACGCACTTTTTCTCCCTTTGATCTTGGCTCCTAAATGAGCCTTTTGATCGTTATAATTTATTTCACTCCACTCCAATTTTTTTCCCCTCCGTTCTGGCTTTAATTCCGTTTTGATTTTTTTTGGTCATTGCAGATGATTTTACTTTTTATATACACTTCCTTGCTGTTTTATTTTTATTTTTCTGCTTTTTGCTCTATCGTTCTGCGCTCTACTACTACGCTGCGCTTTCATCTACTCAATGGTATGTGATGGAAGAAGGAAAGAAAAGTCAGGATGAATAGATAATAATAATCGTATGAATTGAGGGGGAAAAATGAAAAACATTGGTGATGAAAATGTAACATGAAATTTATGAAAAGCAGAAAAATAAAAAATAAAAAACAGCAAGGGAGTGTATATAAAAAAGTAAAATCATCTGCAATGACCGAAGAACTCAAAAAGAGATAGGGAGAAAAAACAAACAAATTGGATTAGACTGAAATAAATTATAATGATCAAAAGGCTCATTAAGAAGCAAAAGTCAAAGGGGAGAAAGTACGTTGGAGAATAACGAACTGTTACTGTCAGTTTGTTTAGGTGATAAAACTTACAGAGCAGAAAAATATATGCGTTGAAGTAAAATATCTAAAAACGATGGGGGAGAGAAAGCGGGGTAAACCATTGGAATAAAAATGGGAGATGAATGCGAATTAATATTGGGAGAAAGATTGGAAGGTATTGAAAAATAGAAAAAATAAATAAATAAATGAAGAGGAAATTACGGTGATTTGAGGCTTTGATTCCATTTAGAAGTAGAGTAAGGATACTTGTATTTTTCATTTTATTGCGTAAATATAGCTTGTGCCTTGTTCAGAGGGTTTTCGTGGGTAGCAATGGTATTGAAGAAATTTCTAGTAATATAGATGTCATTTTTTCTTCATTTGTCAAGTCTTTTGTAATATAGTTGTCAATAGAATCAATTTTTAAATCTTGATGAATCGTAGAGTTGCGTACTAACCAGAGTGCACCAGTGATGATACGAAGTAGTTTGGTTTGAATAATTTGTACAGATTTTT
Organism: Caerostris darwini; assembly: GCA_021605075.1. Taxonomy (NCBI): domain Eukaryota; kingdom Metazoa; phylum Arthropoda; class Arachnida; order Araneae; family Araneidae; genus Caerostris; species Caerostris darwini. Next base: position 387,466 of record BPLQ01013634.1, on the reverse strand, counting down.
TGTTAGATTTTGACTTAGTAGTCAAATATATTAATATAATGATGTTGTGAAAAGCATTTATTCACCGTTTAATAAATAGTATCAACAATACAGAATTATAGAATAAAATAGCAAAAGAGGTTATGGTTTTATATTTTTTTTTATGTAATGACTTAAATAAAAGTAATTTATAAATCTAAAATTTTGCTGAATATGCAAATGTTGGAATATCAAGAATGAATTTGGCAACATGTAGAATTTGAAAACCAAAACTTTTCAATACGTGATTCAGAAGTAATTCAAAATAGGCAGCGATTATGCTATGTGGAGCTTTGGGAAGCGAAGAATTAAAAAGTGAGTTCGTTGCAAAATTGATAAAAAAATTATTATTTTTCTTTAATAAATTATTGAATGAATTTATAAAAAAGCTGAAAAAAATGTTAGACATTTTTTAACATCATTCTATTATTAATTATGAAACGGGATTGTCCCGTTTGTAGTAAAAAATGCGTTAAATGTTCCAATATTTCTTTTAAAATTATACAGCATTACTTAATGACGAAGATAGTATTCTGGAAAATTAATATTAAAGTAGCTGTTTTTATTTGATATTTTAAATTATACAAAAAGAACTTGTAACTTTTTTATAAATTTTTTAAAATTATTACATAAATTTAAAAATATTCTTTTAATTAATTGCGTTTAGTTTACTAATTTGTGTTGTTTAGTTAGTATGTTAAAAGCTTATCGTTTTTCATTTAAATTTATATGCGATAAAATGAGTCGAATTTCTCGTAAAATTTTTATTAAAATATTGGACTAGTACAAAAAAAAAAGTTTACATTTTATAAAACATCTTTTTCTAAATATTATTGAATTTTTTCCAGAAAAAAAATGTAAAATAAAGTTCGCAAACAAATTGATGTAATGCAACTATGAACTGTTTACTTAAAAGTAAAAAATTGTGTTTAAAAAATTTATAATATATTTTCTAAATATTTTTTTATGGATTCTAAAAAATGAAAAATTAAAAAAAAAAATAAATAAATAAAAAATTTAAAAAAAATGAAATTATGCATTAGGAATAACTTAAAATTTTTTTTTAATTTTAAAACTTTTATGATAAAAAATATAGATTTGTTTTGCCACTATATTCAACATTTAATGTTTGAATCATTACAAACAAAACCAATTGTTTCCTTTTAATCTAACATAAATTTTGCTGAACTAAATATACAAAATGGTACTTGCACAAATAATTTTGCTCATTACTTAACAAGTTATTTTATTTATTGCATTTTTTTTTTTTTTTTTTTTTTAAATTAAGTAACTTTTAGCTTCTAACTTGTTTTTGATGATTGAAAATTTAATTTGTTAGTCTTTAATGCAATTTTTCTTATTTTTAGGTATTGGAATCATTGCAATTTTCCATCTATTGGAGAAACAATATCTGTTCATGTTAATCTTTTTTTATAGAATGTAAGTATTAAATTTAAATTACACATAGTTAGAACTATTTAAACTTTTTATTCTAGTTTTCTGTTTTTAATTAAATTCATTGAGGGAAAAATCAATTTTTGATTTGTTATGTAATTGAAATCTATCTTTTTTTTAATGTTATTCAATATGGCATTAAGAACATCAAAAATATAAACAAGAAAAGCACTTCTAACTGTTCATTTTTAATTTTTAAAATTATTTTAAATGGTTTAGTGAGTAGTAAAAATAATTGAATTTTTATAAAGTATAATAAGATATCTATTTAGTATTGAATTTTAAAGAAGCCTTATCTTGTTGAGTATCTGTTAACTGTGTTTAAAAATGTTTATTTTAAAAAAGCATTTGCTGAAAACTGTTTTTACACCTTAATTGTATTGTCAATATATATTGAAAATATTTTAGAAATCTTGGATTTCTATTAACAATTATATTTGTCACTCAATTTCTAATTCAGCATAGTCAAAAGTTGAATCAATATTTGAGACAATTTTTATTGAGAATTTGAATTTGTTATAAAAACAATGCAATCAATCATTCTGGCTTATATTACCTAATACTGCTAAATAAGAAAATAGCAATTGTATTTGTACTGTTTATTAAATCCCAGTATTCAAAACTTTACTCTGTAACTCATGTATTTGATAATATTAAAATATTTTTATATAGAAATTTAAAAATTTTTTTTTCTTGAATCTAGGATTGTATGATATTGAAATTTTCTAAATCAATATTTCATCCATCCATCCATCTAATATCAGAATATTATTATAGTTCAATTTTATATAGATTTAAAAATTTGAATATGGAACTTGTTTTTGAATCATTAACAACAAAATGCAAATCCTGGCACTCTTTAACGTCAAATTAAAAAAAATATTTTTTTTTTTAATTTTTTATTTTCTTATATAAATCATGTTAATTTTAGATTACTTTTAAAAAAAAACAACCTTTTACCTTTCACTTTTTCCTGAACACAAAATTACTTCAAAAATATTTCAAAACACAAATTATCTGCATTTTTCCCATGTGCATATTTCATTACACAATATCTTACTTAATACTAAGCAATTAGGTGCATTTAATTTCTCGCTGACAATTTCAAAGTTTAGAACCACCTTTTTCTTGCACAATAAATAAAATATATGTTAATCAGTATATTAAATTTGAGTATGCAAAGGAAAAATTTTGATGGCAAGATAATTACTAATAAGCTCATTAAAAAGGCAAATTAAGATTATCTGTATTAAAAGCATTCTACTTCCCCGATACTTTAAAAGTTAACTGACTGTAATTATTAAACATGTTTCATCAATGCAAAAAACAATATCTAAAAATAAATTGCTTTATTCAGCTGTATATATAAACTTGCCATATAGAAAGATCATGGATTGAGAAAATAATATAAAAGTACAAATTTCTATAATGCAAATTTATATTTCTGCAAAACAAACAAAAAAAATTTATAATCAGAAACATGAGTAGGAATAAAATCTAACTTTTTAATATTTTTACTAAAATAAAGACTAATAAAACTGCATTTTTAAATAAAAAAAATCCCTTTAATTTATTAAATGAAATTATACAAGTTGATTAAGACTATTGTATAGAATGCGATTTGTCTTCATTTGTATTAGTTTCAAATTTTTCTTTTTGACTTAAATTAGTAATTACCAAAAGTTTTTCATTTTGTTTATAATATATTTGCACATTATGAACTATATATACGAGAAGGTTAAAATGTAATTAAATAAGTGATCGCACGTATAAATACTAAAAAATTTAAATATTTAGAAGAATAAAACAATTTCAAAATATGAAAAAAAAAATTATATTATTTTACGATGAAAAAACCCTGAATAACTGACCAATTTGAATGAATTATCGCCATTTGGCTCATAAAGAAAAAGCACCTTGGTGAACAAGTACTAAGCAAGAAATCAAATGTCTTCTAAAAAAAAATGCTGAATAATGGACCAAGTTAATTATCATTAATTGGCAACTGCCATTCTAGCATCAAAATGGCAATTTAGCTACTGATTTACACTCTGGTAGAATAACCTAAAACTAAAGTAGTCGAACATTGTGCAAGTATCTAGACTTTTTTTTCTTCATAATTTATAAAAATTAAAATTTTATGAGTTTATCTTGAAAAATTTAATGTTTAGAATATTAAACCATTTTACTAAGTGTTAGTTACAACAGTAAATTTTTAATGAATTCTAACAATTAAGTTTTTATTTTATGTAAGAATTCTTAATAATAATATTTAAAATAAGTTGCCAAACAATCTATGATTTCAATCTTTCACTAAGTAGAAAATTCACAATGTAGTTATGCAAAGGCTTTGAACCAGTTATATCAATTTTGAACATCGATGTTGAAATAACTTTCCCCCTTGTGGCATTCATATTATTTGTTAATAGTCTCTGAAGCTGTCATGTTGGTTTCAAAAATTGGTATTTCAGTGTTGGATGCCAAAATCAACTTTAACATTGTTGTGAATGTTTTTAATAAATTAGGATTTCAATAATATCAATGTTATAGGGCATTGATTTCTATAATTCAAAATTTGTTAATGTAAGAATAATAAAATCAGATGTGTGATTTTTAGACTTAAATTGATATTTCAATATATATTGCCTTGGCCTACTAGTGTGGTGTTTGGCTATTTTTCATTTTGTTACTGTTAAATCGTATGTGTGCTATATATGTTGCATTTTATAAGATCTCGGGAAATTTTTCTGCTCATAAAGCAATTAAACTCTGAAGTTTTTTGATGCAGTTATGTAATATTAAAAAATAATAATAAAGCATAATAATTTGTTGTAGCTGATTAACATTTTAACTTTATGTATCATGTAATTTAGTTATGGTGTTTGTATGAATTACAAAACCTATTATATAAATTGACTTATCTTATAAACTTTAAATGGCTCTTATAAAAGTACTTCACTCTTCATTTTAAATATTATAGCATTTCTGAAAGTTAAATTCAAAGTATTTAGGTTTCATATTCCAAGCACATAAAACGCCGACTTTCAAATTCCCTGCCAACGATATAGATACAGCTTTCTAAATAGCTATTAAATGCCTATTGTAGTGCATAAAGTGCACCTCGCATGAACATTTGGGCAGCCTAGTAGTAATTTCCAGATTTTGTCCCATACAATACACAAATGTGGGGCAGTTTCCCCTAAAGAGCCCTTCCCTTCACACCCTTGGAGAGTTGTTCTTGATATGCACAATGCCCACAGCTGTACTAATTTCGTCTTTCTGATAGGGGACCACATAATCCCTAGTACAGGGGTGAGATATAGAGAAAAGCACTTAAATCAACAAGGATTAATCTTTTAAAACATTCATATTAAATGAATTAAGAGCCGATAAGATAACACTTACTCTTCATATAATTAAAACAATTTTATTTGAAAGCTAATTTATTAGGATTTAATTTTATAGCTATTTGGCATTTTTATCAAAAATTTTCAAGCATTTGTAAATACCAAATTTTATTTTATAGACAAATTTTGTATTTTTTTTTATATAGAATCTTCATGTGTTTATTAGTTACCTTACCTTTATTGCAAGTTCTGCTTGTTAAAACAAGTTATTATGGCTACTCTGCATATGTAAATTAAAATCGTTTAATATTTTTTAAAGATTTGTTTATTTAGATTGTTGAATATTATTCCATGATTTATCATAAAACAATTAATTGTATGTTTATAATGAATCAGACTAAAATTGTTTTTAACCCAAGAGCAGCATATTGATCTAGAGAAAATGTGAAGTTATCGAAAAATTGGAATGTATCCGCTAGGTCGAATGGCCAATGCTTATGGTTATAGAAAGCTGAGATGTGGACTTGAATAGACTTAAATCGAATAGATCACATGAATTATAATTGTATATGTTTTCAAATCCTGAGTGAATTTGGGTTAAATAGTTTCTATAATTTTGAAAACTACAGCACTTAAATTCAAAGAAAATAAATGTATTTCACTAATTTTATTTGGTGAATAGTCAAAAATTATGAAATTATTAATACTAATTTTTAATCAAAAACTAATCTTTTTTATTGCCACCAGATAGTGCTAACAATTGTTTGTTAAAAATGAGGATTGAGAAAATAGCATCAGTTCTTTTACATCTTGCATCATTTTAATATTTTTCTTCTGGTTTTATTATTGCTTGTCTTTTTTTTTTAATTTTGATCTTTGTTTATGGACACATTAAAATTGTTTTTATATTAGAAATTCCGAATTTTGTAGAAAGGTTTGCTGGCCAGTTATTATTGATGTTTCCCAACTTATTTCTTTAATGTAACAGTTAATAATTTTTGTTTTCTGAAGCTGGGGTAATGCAACACCATATGTGTTGCTTATTATGCCATACCTGCCAACTCTCCCAAATTGTATATAAATCTTTCAAATTTTATCAAAAATCAAGAAATTCCCTTAAAGGATTTTTGTATTAAAAAAATAAGAATTTCGAAGAAACTCCGTATCAATAAAGCAGTAAAACTTCTATCAGAAATGACAAAATAAAAGGTGATCTATAAGAGTGAAACTATCTCATCTTGTAGCTCATCGTCACGTCCTTAAAATGATGCATGACAGTTTAAAACAGAAGGAAAGAAAATTTCAAAAATGAATCATGGCTTTTGTGGGGTAGAAAAAAGTGTTGATCATTTTCCCACCTTAAAACTACCCTATTGTTCCTTTTTTTAGCGTAGGCTATAGTAAGAAGTTCATGTATTTAATTATTAAAAAAAAAAATTAACTATAAATAACAAAAGCTGTATTTAATTATTTATCAAGAATTTTATTTGAGAAAATGTATCTATTTTAAGTAGTCTTCATTCAAAGAAATGTTAATATTTATACTGATAAGTCCCAAAGCAGTTTTTTACTTTTTATTTTATCCCTTATAATTTATTTTTAATATAGAGATATGCATAGTTTGTAAATTCCCTATTTAATTTAAAATTTTCTATATCAAAAGTCTCTCAAATTTTCATTCCCCAAAGTTGCCAACTATGTTATATTGGCTTCTTAATTACATTTTTTGTAATTATGTAGAAAATAGATGCTCTGTGAATAAAAATGGAGTGTTTTTAAAGATTCTATAAAAACCTCATTTTATAAACTATCTTTACAATTTTATGTTACAATTGGGCATTTTCTTTACAAGTTTAATGAACTATTATAGCTTACACTAATTAAATTCTTGGCTGATGATACAACACAACTTAGAGAACTTTTATTTTTTTTAAAATATTTTTTAAATTACACATTTCTAAAATTTAGTAAGTCTTTTTATCGCATTTTCTCGATTAGTTATTGAAGATATAAAATTTCTTGAATGTACTTGACTTTATGGAATTTTTTTTATATGTATTTTTAGGATAAATTAATATTAATAAAACAAAAAGATAAAGCTGCCCTTCCATTATATTCTTGTACCCTTGCTATTATCACCATTGCAATGGTAACATCTCACAGTTTGAGAAACATGTCATTATAATGTTATACTTGCAATGTATAGTTTTATTAAACTAGTTAAACTTTTATTTTTGTTTATATAAACTATTACTTCCTGTCCAATTTTTTAATGGTATAATTTTCTTCTAAATATATTTTTTTCTATTAATTTATATTTTAATAATGTGAAATGATGTATTTTAAAACTTATGAATCATTTTCTATTGAGTTACTTCTATATATTGTTTTTTATTGCAGGTATTTTATTTGCAAGTGTAATCAACTAATATAAACCTGCACTAGTTCATTATGGCTGACATAGCTTCCATGTTTCCAGAAATGGATATGAAGGAAATTAAATATGCAAACTTTATTGTTAGTAGAATCGAAAAGAACGGTGGTTCTCTTAAATTTCAACATCTAACAGGGCAATTATCACAATTGGAACATGATATTAGATCTACTATTGGCTCTGGTCCCAAAGAGTTAATGCATTTCTTCAAAAAATATAATGATTTATTTATTGTTAAAGATGGTGTAGTGTCTCTTCAAAATTTCTCTGACATTAAAGAAGTAAATCATTCTCCTTCGAAAGAAAAACATAAAAATGTTGAAACTTCAAATAGTCTACCAGAATATATAAATGATGTATCAGGAATTGTGATAAAAGTTCATCCCACATATGGTTTCATTGCTATAAAAGAACCAATAAAGACATCTGTATATTTTACCCCAACTTGTTTTAAGAATGAAAATAAAACTGTTTTATCAGAACTTGGAATGGTTCCTGGCAAAAAAGTTTGTCTAAATGCTAAAATTGGAGACCAAAATTTTGAATCAAAGTATCGGGCTGTAAAAGTTTGGGTGCCAAAAGAGGTTGAAAATGAAGTGCTGCATCCAGATGGTTTTCATCCTAAAGTACCCAAAACTCGTGATAGTGGATTATATGATGCCAATACTTCAGAAGGTTGGGGGGAGATACAAAACGTGTTTGATACTTATGGATTCATAACTGTAGAAAATGATAAGAAAAATAATGTTTTCTTTCACAAATCTAAAATTTGCAATGTTGAGAATGTTCAAGATTTAACAAAGGTTTTAAAACCGGGAGATGTGGTTGAATATAAGGCAGTTCGTAGCCAAAAAAAACGCGTTCGATGGGAAGCAACAAAGGTTTGGATAAGGAAAAAAGGTTATCAAAATAGTAAAAAAAAGGTATCAAGCAATGAACCCATAAATAAGGTTTCTAAAAAAGTGGTTAAAAAGGACCTAAATTCCAAAATGATAACCAATGAAGTGGGTAAAATTTATCCTAACTCTAAAGGTGTAGTGATAAAATTTGGTGAAAGAGAGTCAAAACTGGCTGATGCCGATTCATGTAACTTCTTTATACATAAAATTAAAGTTGAAGATGTAAGTTGGGAATTCAGTGATGGAGATGCTGTGACATTTGATGGAATCAAAATAAAATCTGTACCTGGGTATAAAGCTTTACTTGCGTGGGTTGGTACAAAACCTGATGTTGTTCCACTCCCTGTGGAGGATTTTGATGAATTTACTGATGAAGATATTGATACACCTGAAACTGAAAACTTTTCGAATACATCTGATTCTAATGAAAGATTTTCTAAAAAGCCAAATGGTGTATGTAACTCAACTTCAGCTTCCAATTTTAGCAGAAAATCATACTCACAATCTAGATCAAGAATAGATGAAATTAAGAGGCATTCAAATAGCAATAAGGAAGATTCTTATTCTAGATCATCTAGTACTTCTAGGTCTTCACAGCAATCAGAATTAAATCGAAATGCTGGTAGATCACCATCAAGGGATTCTAGATCGTCATACCAATCTGGATATAATAGAGAAAAACAAAATAGATCAAGGTCGAGGAATTCGAGGTCATCATACCAATCTGAATATAATAGAGAAAAACAAAATAGATCAAGGTCGAGAAATTCAAGATCATCATGCCAATCTGAATATAATAGAGAGAAACAAAATAGATCTAGGTCAAGGAATTCAAAATCTTCATACCAATCTGGACATAACAAAGAGAAACAAAATAAATCAAGGCATTCTAAATCATCGCAACAGTCTGTATTTAAAAGAGAAAATAGATCAAGTTCAAGAAATTCTAGATCCTCGCAACAGTCTGGATTTAATAGAGAAAATCATGATAGACCAAGTTCTAGAAGTTCTACATCATCACAACAATCTGGATTTAAAAGAGAAAATTGCAGTAGATCAAATTCTAGAAACTCAAACCTCAATTCAAAGACTAGATTTAATAAAAATCGAAATGGATCTTATTCTAGAAATTCAGGATTTAATAAAGAAAATCGAAATAGATCTTGTTCTAGAAATTCTAGGTTATCACAACAATCAAATTTCAAGAAAGGAAATTTAAGCAGATCAAGCTCTAGAAATTCATTGGAAATGGATAATTATAATGGAAGTTGTTCTTTACTGTCAAAATCTAAAAATTCTTCAAGTGAAAGTTTAAATTCAATATCTAATGTAAAAAAAGGTTTAAAACCTGATTATTTATATGAAAGTTGGGGTGATACCCCATTTCCAGATGAAGCTGCAGATAGTGTTGATGATATTAATTTAGAAGTGCATGACAGCAATATTCAGTATCCTCTAAATTCTAGTAGAAATAATAAAAGTTCTATTCCTGATTCCATATTTCGAAATAATAAAGTCAAAGGTATTATTTCTGATGAGGAACATTCTGGAAATTCGACTCATTCAACACCTAATCTTTCTCAAGAGTATTCTGAAGTTTTATCGGATAATTTTGATACTGTAAAAGACGAGAATGAAACATTAACAAATGAGAATAAAATGAACAATGAAAAGTTAAATGAATCTGTTACTGATTTTCAAGATAACATTAAAAAAATACAACTTGAAAAACCAAAGTCGTACATTAAACGTTATGAAGATCTTGATGGCGTGGTCAAGAAAGTTTATTGTAAATATGCCGAAGTTGAGAATGATAAATTTAAGAAACCTTGCACATTCTTTTGTAATGATTTGTACCACAATGGTGCTCCTGTATCTGATAAATTTGATGATCTAAATGAAGTACTTTCTATTGGGCACATTGTTAAATTCAGTTGCTTTGAAATAGTTGACGATTCAGGCTGTTATTTTCATAAAGTAACTGTTGCATGGAAAGGTGCTAAGCCTAAAGTAACAGAAGTGAGTTGCGAAAAGTTTATAGCTGAAAACAATTTGAACGTGACAGCAAGGGAGGTGCTAATTGATGATATTAAAGAAAATTACGTGCAGGGCATGAGGCATCTTAACACAAAAAGTAATATTGTACCACCTCGAAAGTTTTTAACTGTTGAAAGTGATCCTGATGATGATGATGATGATGATGATTACGATGATAATGAAGAAGAGGAGGAGGATAATGCAAAGAATAATGTTGATGAAGAAGAGGAGGAGGATAATGCAAAGAACAATGTTGATGAAGAAGAGGAGGAGGATAATGCAAAGAATAATGTTGATGAAGAAAATACAGAAAGCCCTCAATCTAGAACATTTTCATATCAACAAGATCTTGAAATTATTTCAAATAATTCAGCCGTTCAGGAGTATTCACAGTTAAAAGAGACAATTTTTTCAGAGTCTTTATATCCTGTGAATATTTCACACCTTACAGATAACGTTAGCAAAATGTTACAAAGTTTTAAGAATTTACAGGTAAAAATGATTATAAATATTTTTTATTAATATATAATTTCTGAAGTTCTTTGATATATAAAATATTCAAGACTTTTGTATTGCTATTAAATGTTCATTATTCAAATTTTTTGAATTTCAGATCGATGCTAATTTGGTTGCTTCAGATTTGGTGAATTTAGTCTTAAGCACTATGGGTGACCGAAAACAAAATTTACCATCGTCTAGTACAGTTCTTTCTGATGAACTATCGCAAGAAGGAACAGAAGCATTAGGCACAGTTCAAAGTGATAATTTGCATAATAGCCAAAGACCCAAGATGACTGATGCATTTGCCCAGACAATTGTTACTGGAAAAATATTTTCAGAAAGTATATTTACTCTATAACTTCTCATTGTTAATAATTTTTTTCCCATGTGTTTTATAGAATGTTTAATGCTTATCTGTGGTTTTATTCTAAATTTAATGTATTTGCATCATTGCTTCCAATTATTCAAATTTCTTTAACTGTTTTAATGTTTATTTTAAATATTTGCAATTTGATGTTTAAAGTTTAACTTATTTTATCTAAATTTTTTTTAAAGTTTGGGAGTTTGTATTAATTTGATTATAAAGTAATGTAAAATTAATGATTCTGTTGACTGTTAATAAATGTCACTTTGGAATAAATTAAATATTTCTGTATTAATTTTAAAACATCATTACTATTATATTCATACAATTGCTAACAAAAATCTTTTTTTTTTTTTTTTTTTTTTTTTTTTTTTAATTTTAGATTTCTAATGGCTAAATAAAATTTTTCAATTTAGTATTCATTAGCATATTTATGCCTAATCTTTTAAGCAAATATTACATAAAAGCATTAATATCTTTGAAAGTGTATTATAGACTCCCAAATTTAGTTTTACTTAGAAAAGCAAATAAATAAAAGGTAAAATTCTTCTGAATGTTTATTATGTATTCTGTTTTATCCCCAATTCATTGTGTTCACTTTTTCTATTATGTGCATGTTATTGCTAAAAATATTACTTTTTAATTTGTTAAGAGTATTGAAAATTAAGTTGCATCTAAACAATTAAATAGAAAAGTAAATGTGTTAAATTTTTCACCAAGATTATTGGTGTAGATAAATCCTTTCATAAATATAGTACCAGTAAAAAGTACTATCTCATTCATATTCAGCATGTAATTTGTTCTTTGCATGATTTTATAAAAACTTAATTGTGTAACTTATTAAAACACAACTTATTGTTTATATTGTTGAGGTGGTGATGAATTATAAAGTTAAAATTTATCTCAAAATTAATAATCTTGGTGAATAAATAAATGTCCTTTCTATGAACTTCAATGTTGAATTATAAAAATAAGCTTCTTTTTTTTTTGTTGTTGTTGTTGAAAATATATAAAAATTTTCAACGAAAGTTGGTTTCATGTAATTTACATATTAATATGGATAATGATATAATAAGAGTATGTTTAATATTTTAAGCTATCACTGACAGTCTTAATTACAGAAAATATTGGATTCTAACTTGTGATTTAAGTTAGATTAATTAAGAGCTAAATTAATATCTAGCTTTTAGTGAGCGAGATGATAATATTAAGCAATGCTTATTGAATTATCAAAGATTGTTTCCTGTAGAAGTAATTGATTTACCCAGGATACTTAATTACTGATTTATAATTAAACGTTGAGACTAGTTTTACTTTTCGATTGATGCATAGATCGATCGGATTTGTTAAATATTATAACTAGTATTTGTTATTGACAACCCTAAATTTTTTAATACCATAGTATAATGTACCAATTGTTATAAATATTTGTACTATGTATTTAATTTTAGTGGTTAAGATACTATAAAATGAATAGCGATAATGATGCAAAGAATTCATCATCCTATCCAAATTATTGTATGTTTTGCAGTTTTTCCATGTAATGTAATATTGTTGAAGGAATTGAATGACTATATTTGACAAGCTATGATTTATTTACAGATAAATCTTTTATGTGCAATAATAGTATTTTGAATAATTAAAATAACTATTTTGCTTGCCAAGATTTGTGTCATGTGAAATGTTGAGTTTGGTAATTTTCCTCAAATATTAAGGAGATTCAGAATTTAATATTTATTATTTAAAATGCTGGTTTGTTAAACCATCCAGCATATAATCTGAAGTAAATTAGATTATTCTCAGTGTAATACTATGTCTTTAAATCTTCATAGCAATTTTTTGAAATGTGATTAAAAACTTTTTCAAAATGATGATTAAGTATTTACTTTCACTCAGTGAAATGTGAATAATATTTAATCATACTTTGGCAGGTTTAGATTAAAAGTTTTTTTTTTGTACATGCAGTTTAAACTTTTTAACTTTGGAAATTGATTAAATGCAAAGAAAGACTATCAAAGAATTTTTCTGATCAGATCAAAATTTTTACCTAAAGTAAATTTAATCTAAACAATATCAGAGATATTGGATTTAAAATCTAGCTTATATCATACCTGCTGACTTTTAAGAATCTTTCGTAAAATTGCATAGATTTGTTGTATTTTACGAGAAAAGTATTTCATAGCCTATTTTTCCCATTTTGTATGGTTTTTAGAGATAAATATATCAAAATTATTAATTGTAGGGTTAGTTATTTAAATAATTGTAAGACTTTCAATAGACAACTGAAACTAAAAATACCTCCTTGTCGCCAACAATGAATGTCCACATCTCACTTTGATAAATATTTTGGAAGATTGATCATAAAACCTTATTAATATCTAAATGTATAGCTTGATTAATGAAAAAATTAAACAAGTGCAGAGTTTTCATATTGGATAGTTCAGAAGTGAAATTAAGTTCGCAGTTCCAAACTTTATTAAAACTTTTGAAACATTAACTGGTATAGACTCTTTGATTTAAAAAAATGTTAACTAATTATTAGCCCTATTTTCCAATTGATTATGTTATCTTGGCTGCACAAACAGCGGGTCGTATGTTGCCGAGGGATTTTTTCTTAGTGAAAAAATAAAATGTGGATTAGAATGCAGTTTTTGTTTAACAAAAGAAGTAAACGTCTAGAAAACTGCTTTATTCAATGTTTCCTAATTTATTGTAAAATAGGAGAATTATTGTCAACAACATGATCATGTAGGTTTTCAATATTACTTTATTTCAAAATTGACTTTGAACTCTGTTGAGCATCAAAATATTGTTGCTGGGAAAAGTCTTTTTTTTAAATTTGTATATAATAAAGTATGGGGCTATTGCTAGATATTGCAATAAAATGTGAATGCTATTTAGATTAGTATATATCTTTAGACAAATGTTACCAGATATAAAAAATTGATAAGTAGGATCTTCCTGAAAAATCACTTTTGTGTTTAGTTAACATAAAAATAAAACCCTCCCCCCAAGAAAATACTCATTAAATCAATGTAATTTTCTACATCAAATTCTTTTACTTTTTATGTTTTACATTATTCACACATAAATTTGCACCCCACAAGCAAATTAAGAATAGTATTCCCCTTGTGCTTCGGAAGTATGTGCATCCCAGATGTATATAAAACTCTAAAAAAAAAAAAAAAGTGAATTGAAAAATAAAAAAGATTTTATTTAAGAAGTTGACACATATATTTTTCTGACTCAACACACATGATGTGGTCCTTGGCCTTCTTTAAAAGATCCAGCCAAACTGTTCTTCTCTTGGCCATATACCTCCAGTTTTTTATCATAGTAACATTAAAATCAGGCTAAACAGTCGACCCAATTATGATGATGAAGATTGATACTTTCAATTTAAGGAGAAAGAAAAATATATCTGTCAACTTCTTAAATAAAATCTTTTATTTTTCAATTTATTCAATTCATTTGGTCTTGGTCAATTGGTCTTGGCCTTGGCCGTTGTCCAAAAGGGATTGCATTGAAAAACTTTCCAAGCAGCTCTATAACTTTCCATTCTCACAAGATTTGTTAGAAGATGTTAAACTGAACAAAATGAGATGGGTGGTCGCCCATCTCATTCTGTTCAGTTTAACAAATTTTAGAATGTCAATATCTCTAAGAAGTTTGTAAAGTTCAAAATTGTATCTTCTTTGGCAATTTCTATTGTCATTGATACCACAAAGAATAGTTCGTAACACTTTTCTTTCAAAGATTGCCAAATTTTCTCTTTTCTTGCTGTTAGTGACCCTGTTTCAGACGCATATGTTAATACTGATCTTAATGAGAGTTTTGTATAATAAAATTTTAATTCTTTTAATTAGATGGGATTTTAATTGGTTTCTAATACCAAATAGGCACCGATTGGCAGCAATATTTCTTTCGGATCTCATGAGTATCAATCTTAACAAGATTAAATTTATTTCATAATATTTGGTTATCCTTTTCCTGAAAAATTTACAAATTCTTTTTTATATAATAAATTTATTGTGAGGATGTGTATGATAAATCTGTTAATCAAATTTTTCGAATGGGAGAAATTTTTGTCCCTGTTTTGCATTTAATGCCAATTCTATTATAGATCTACTCTATTAATGATAAATTATCACTTGTCAAATACCTACCATTATGTAAAATTATTAAGTATGGTAGATGCTACAAAGCTATTTTTAAAGTTAAAAACGTGAAATTAATTAAAATTTGTTTCACTATGTTAATTATATTTTGTTTGTTAATTGACTTTTTTCCCATATCAATTATTTTGCTGTTAAACTATGTTCAAATTTATAAAATTATATCAATCATTTTATGGAATGTTTTTACTATTGAAGTCAGCAGGTACATTGAAACAGGCACTATGAAGTGCATAAATGTGTAATGAAAGGAATCGACTGTTTTTTTTCTTGATATTATAAAATTTATTCACTTTGCATTCTTTTTCAAAAGTTTAAATTTCTAAGGTTTTTTCTTTCATGTAATGATATATGAAAATCCAAATAAGAAAAAGCTTTCAAAGTTAATTAATTAAAAAAAAAAAAGTAAGCTTACTTTCAGGTATACCTTCATTTTTCATTCATACCCCTTTTTTTATGCAGGTTTACTGTTACACAACTTGAGTGAACAAGAATAGATGACATTTCCTGTGGACTAATTTGAATCTGTCTTGGGAATTGATATTGTTTCAACCAAGAACTGTACACTACTATGCAAATGATCTGTGATAAAAATATTCTTATTTTCTTGATTTTTGAAAAATGTTTAATCTTGGTTAAAAATAATAGGGATGCTCATTTCTTGACTGACAGATTGGAAAAATTGTGTTAATTTATGAGTAATGTGCAATTCTGAGCTTAATTAATATACCTTATTTTAAAAGAATGTTTTTATTTCTTTGCATTTTGATTTACTGTCTCTCTTAATGCAACATAGAATTGGTTACCATCTTTAAAATTAGGATTCAAATCAAAGTTATTCTATCGATGAAAATGTCATCTTTTGTTCATTTTTAAAAAAGCAAGCTTGTTCATCCATTTCAAACTTTTTCATTTTTTAGTATAAAAAAAGTGTATGAAGACTTGATTTCAAAACGGCAATTGTTGAGATTGGTTTGAAAAAACATCAAATAATTTTAACTAATCTGTCATGCTTGTCGATTTTACAGATAGGTTAATGTAATTGCCCCTTTAAAAAGGCACTTTCCATTTTGTTTCTTTCAAGGAAAATTTTAATTGTGAAGGGGGAGGAACAAACGCTTGGATCTTTGCCTAACATCTGTTGAATTGAATCAAGTCCCAGAATGATTTGAAACAGTCATTCTGGGATTTTGAAAACAAGTCTTCAATTCCTGAATGTTTCTGCAACAGCTACTCTGGGATTCTTGAAAAGTCATTCTGGATCACACCCAGAATGACTTTTAAACTAGCTTTAAAAAAATTAAATTAATTTGATTATTACTTGTTTACATTGATGTATTTGTGCAACTTCAATGTAAATTTATATGCATCATCAACAATGGATGTGATTAAGGGATTGGTTTTGAATCTTTATAATTTTTCCCTGTTTAAATGTATAGC
The DNA here is from genome assembly GCA_021605075.1 of Caerostris darwini. Lineage (NCBI taxonomy): Eukaryota > Metazoa > Arthropoda > Arachnida > Araneae > Araneidae > Caerostris > Caerostris darwini. The sequence continues at coordinate 370,796 of BPLQ01013634.1, read as the reverse complement.
ATTAATAATCATAAGCAAATTGTGGTTATTGCATTTTAAATACGAATGTTTTATGGATAAAATTATCTAATTAATATTAATATTTTTCTTCCCCCTCTTATGATGAGCGTGCTTCTAGTCTTTTAAAAGTGACACAAATTTTCTGTATACCCTATGAAGCTGGTAAACGAAACCTCGCGCATTTCAATCCAAGCTGTAGCATACCAGTTGGATGTGCGGTACTTGAAGCCGCATTCACACCAGCGAGGCCTAAAGCATCGACCCATCAGGCCTCACGCGCTGAGAGTAGATGCAGAGTGGGAATGCGGCTTAAAACTTTCTAGCCACACACAGGCATTTGAGTATCGATGCTTGATGTTGAAAATATATGGATAGTTGTCAATTTTCATTGTCCACAGGTATCGATTTTCTGATTTGATTTGTATACACTATTTCCAGTTGTTGTAGAAGTCGATCAATAATCGAACGATTTTAAAATATTAAAAATGCTACATGGGCCTTGTTTTGAATCCCAATATGAATATTATGCATTTAATGGATGGCAATCTGCTGATTTAATTTGGCGTAGATAAAATGTAGCTAGCGCGTTTTGTGCCCTGCTACTTGTGCAATGATTTGAAATGGCCACTAATCAATTGGCTTCGCGAGCAGGAGCTTTTTCGCCAAATTCAACGCGTCGAAACAGGCGAATGCTCGCCATTTTCGCCAAAGTCATTTTTGGAGGAAGGGCGAAAAAATCGCATACTAACCATTATGGATTCACCGTATTTACTATGGAAATTAGCTTTATGTATATGTATATATATATATATAAGCTAAAGTTATAATTTTTACAATTTTGTGTTATTTAACTTCCATCTGTTAGTAAAACGGCGCACGAAAAAAAGGGGGGGGAGGGGGACTAGTCTGAGAAATCTTGATTTCAAGAATTTCATTTAATGACTGAGTTTAATATATAGAAATATGAGTGGTTATTATTTTTGTTTAAGTTTCTTACCCTTGCAATGCTTGTATTTACATTTAAAAATGTTGTGCTATTGCTATTCATGGAAATACAGGGTGATTATAATTGAAGTCTCGCTTCCAAATTACTGTAATAAAAGAGTCACTCATCACAATGAGTTCACATTTGAACTGAAGATACTCGAAGAAGGGGGAAGCGGTACGGCATCCAAAAAAATTCCAAAGTATATGAATAGAGGGCGCTGTAACCGGCAGAAAGTGGATTGGTCTACCATGACATTTTAAATCGAAATTATGACGCATGAGTTACACATTAAACCCACTGTAGTGTTAAATGTGCTCGATTGTTTCGGTTTTTGGACGGAAAAAAATGACTTCCAAGTCCTTCAACGGTTGTGACACTGTGAGTGGAAAGCCCATCCACCATCACGCAAGGTCCATACCCAATTGGATGGGAAAAATCGGTGGAACTTTTTTTGATGCCATGCCGTTTCTCCCTTCAAGTATCTTCAGTTAAAATTTGAAATACATTGTGACGAGCATTTTGAAGTGGGACTTTAATTACAATCACCCTGTATGTATTTTTTGTATTGAATTTGAATCCAATATGTGACAAACAATTTCAGAAGAAATATTGGTAGTATTAAACGATCTCTTAAGGCTCGTTCCCACCGAGGCGAGAGACGTGAAGATGCAAGAGGCAAGCGACCAAATTTTTTCGACCCCTTCACAGCGAAACGTCAGAAATAGCATTACGCATAGTGAAAAACCGCTTGAAGTTGAAAGTTGGTCTACTCCACGCGGCGAACTACAAACCGGTTTCAGGCGACCGCGGTGAGGTCAAATTTTGGTCGCTTGCATCTTGTCGCCTTGGTGAGCACGAGCCTTTAGTATCCATTTTAATATGTGAATGCCTCAATGTTTTTTTTTAATTGCAGTTTTTGTTGATGTGATACTGTGGTAAAATGGTTGGTTATTTCCATTCAAAAATAGTGGTATGTGTTCATTGTCATATACAACTGTATGCAATGTCTAGGCTATTTATTATGTATGTAGTTTTTGTTTGCTGTGCATCTTTTCTTCTTTCTAGTGTAAAACAGGGATGAATAAATTCCAACAGGTTTGATGATTGTACTACTACCTGTACTTTTTTTTTATCAGTATTGTTTCTTTAATGGAAAAAAAGCTTTTAATTTAAATTACATATATAAGCTTTGCGGTTGTTGATCATTGCTCTATTTGAATGTTTCTGCTTGAAACTCATCTTGAAAAAAAATAATGATAAATGATGCAATTGAAATGTGTATATTTCAAGGCTTGAATCATTTTAATTTTGGCGTCGAATTGAGAGTGATTAACTACTATTTATTAGGTGAATACAATTGTGAGAGCTAGAAAGTAACATGTTCAGATTGTACAGAAATATTTTATTAAATGAATTTGTTTGTTGTCAAATGTAAATAACATTATTTATTTTGTATAAATATTGTCCTTTTTGTAAAGGAATTTATTATCCTTTTTCTCTTTTGCATAAGATGATTGTTAAACACTGGAATTAACTAATTTTTTAGTGGATATATTTTGTAAGTCAGAACGATAACTGATATTGTTGAAGTATGAATGATCTTCAAAATATAAATTCTATTTATTGTTTCTCATGAATTGGATCCTTTTTGTTTTATGAAATGTTGAAATTTTATTTGAATGTGGCTAGTTGTGTATGAAATGAAATAAACTTGATTTCTTTTTTTATGAAATATTGAGTTGTGTATTATTTAACTTAAGTGCATGTTCAGTTTCATTTAAAAAATATTCTGTTGCTTTCAAAAAAAATAAAAAAATTCTGAGAAAATTAGTTCCTATTGTTTTATAATACAAGCATTCATTCACTTATTTATTTATTTATTTTTTTCCTTTTTCAAATGTGAAAAATTTATTTTGTATAAAGATTGTGGTCACTAACAGCAAGAGAAGAGAAAATGTTGGCCATCTTTGAAAGAAAAGTGCTGCGGACTATTTCTGGTGGTATCCATGACTATAGAAATGGGCGAAGAAGGTACAATTTTGAACTTTACAAACTCTTTAGAGATATTGACATTCTAAAATGTGTTAAACTGAACAGAATGAGATGGGCCGGTCATCTCATGAGAATGGAAAATGACAAAGCTGCTGTGAAGGTTTTCAATGTAACTCCTTTTGGACAATGACCAAGGGGAAAAGAGATGGGTCGACTGGTTTAGACTATGATTTTAATGTTACTATGATCAAAAACTGGAGATCCACGGCCTGGCTGTATCTTTTAAAGAAGGCCAAGGCCCTCAACGAGCTGTCGAGCCAGTTATGATGATAAAGATTGTATTGTTGTAGAATCACAAATTAATAACATACTGTAGTTATTTGCCAGCTGCATTAGGAAGAGAGGAAAGAAGAAAAAAAAACATACTGTAATCGTTGCAAGTACGGGAGGCCTCTCGTTTGGGCGGCAGGTTGTAGATGTGTTGTTTGTTTGTACAGCTCGAACTGGATGTGGTCAAATTGAGACTCACATTTAACAGCACACAATTTTAATTACACTAGCACGTCACACTACAAAGATTAATATGCAACAGACATTTAAAGACATAGTTAAATGGGATGATTCCACTTCTAGGCTGTACCCAAGTAACTTCGTTTTAAAGTACGTGGGTGCATGCTTGATAGCGAAATATCCTTCCATTCTGGATGACAGTCTGTAGATCATTCTATGCACAGGATGGTGCTGACTAGATCTCACGGGGTGAGAGACTAAATGAAACGTCTCTGAAGTAGCACCTAGTTATACAGTTGTGGAAGGAAAGACAAATCATACCTAGGAAGAGAATTCAAAACTGAATCGCAAGTGTGAGAAAGATTATTGTAGAAATTTTAAGCATAAATTGCTGAAAGTATGGTAAATTAGGCGATTGCCTAATATCCTGATTCCTGAAGTACCGAGGTGATCCTCCGAAGGATTTTGTTTTCAAGTCTTTGATTGATGATTTCAAGTTGCTTTTTGCCGCGGAGCCCCAAACTGGACTTGCATTGCATAAGTAACCAGACATTACATCATTAACTTTAATTATTATTAACTTGCTTTACGAGATGAGTGCATAAATGAAGGCGTACCCATTCAAGAACTCATATTTATATACATTTTTATTTGTATCAATATTATTCTTTTGTGTGACCTGGTCTTCCATCAGTTAGGATAAAATATATATATTTGTGATAGTATATAAGAAAGCAGGTCCTTGGGATTTAAGCATCCAATTTTCCTGTCGGCATCAAGCAAATAAATTTAATTTTTTTCTTCTTCTAATGCAGCTGGGCAAATAGACCGTGATCTTTTCTGCCATAAGGGCTGCACCGATGTTACTCACTTTGCATTATCCAGGGGGCGCGTGTAACTTGATGGTAAGCCACGGACGTGGAGTAACAATGCCCCCGCAACGCTCTACAATCCTATTAGGACCAGGACATATGGCTTAAAGTGGATTCCGAACCACTACAAACACCTATGGCAACGCCGGGATTTGAACCCGATACCTGTGGCACCGAACGCTAGCCATTCGGCCTTCAGGCCCCATTTACCGATTAATTAACTACATAAAAGTACACATGATTCAATTTACTAAGCAGTTCAATTGCTGTAATAGCCAACTCTAGACAAAAATTTTCAAGACAAAATTGCCATACGAAATTAAAAGATTTTTTAAACAAAGTACAATTTTTTTAATGAGGTCGACATGCGCTACCGGACATTGAAGTGAATACTCTTCGGAGGGTCGGCGATTGGCTGTGCCGGTATCTCTTCTGTAGTTACCTAGATGTTACCATGACAATGAAAATTATCACATGCCACTTTAGATCATCTTATTCTTTCACGCCTCTCTATTTCTTCTGTCCTCTTCCATTTGTCGATGCATTTTCATACCCGATTTGGATTCATCTCATTGGCTAGCTTCTGCATCGTGGGGACCGCCTCGTGGAGGGTGAGTTCATTGATTGGCTTCCGGGGAAGAAACGTTAACATTACTCCCTAGCGAGTGGCATCCTGACCGCCATGACGAAACAGAATTCCTAGATGAACTGGTTCAGTTGTCATGTTCGTCTCTGGCCTTTAATTGTCATTTCTAGCAACGTTTACCCCATTCCCTTGCGGACTTTCTTCCTTTTTTTCAATTCCTACTATTAGCTCACACTCTCCCTATATATGTCTTGTTCAAATTTTCAATCGTTCATAAAATGCTTTTTATTCATCCACTCGAGTTCAAATGCATTTTTCTTTGAACTTGTAGTGGATGACACTGGATGTTAGTACAGTTCTTACAAATATTAAATCAGTAATTAAATTTAAATAATAAATTTTAGTTTTTTTTTTAGATTTAAATTTCATGTATCTACCAATAGATGGCGCCAGATGTAAGAGGAAAATTTCAACTTTATTTGTAAAGGGCTTTTCTGCAATATAGAGGAAAAAAAGTAGAAATTGACTTAAATTTTTTTTTATATTACTTGTTTTAATTAAAATTAAAGTTAAGGAAGAACAAGTAATATAAAAAAAAAATTTTTTTTAAGTCATTTCCTACTTTTTTTTCACAGTATTGCAGAAAGTCATTTATAAATAATTATCATTCATATTTTTTAAGTTTATCTGGCGCCATCTATGGATAGATACAGGCAACTTAAATCTAAAAAAAAAAAATAAAATGAATTAGTTAAATTTACTTACTGAATGAATATTTGAAAAAACTCTGTATTAACATCCAGTGTCCTCCACTAAAAGTTAAAAAAAATGTACTTTAACTGGAGTGGACGAATAAAAAGTGTTTTATGAACGATTGAAAATGTGAACAAGATATATATAGGGAGAGTGTGAGCTAATGGAAGGAATTGAATAACGAAATGTCATAATGTCTCCTTATATGCAATGAAAGTGAAAGCAAAATTCTAGGAAACGTAATGCAGAAGTTAAAAGGACTCACGACAAATCCAAAAAGCCGTATGTACTAGATAGACAACGTGAGTAAAGGGGGCGGAGTTTAATAGGGCGTCAGTAGACCTTAAGGCTCGTTCCCACGGAGGCGAGAGGCGGCGACGCGACATACGACATGCAAGAAAATTTTTTCGATCCCTTCACAGTGAAACGTCAGAAATAGCATTACGCCCAGTGAAGTTCCACTTCGAGTTGAAAGTGGGTCAACTCGAAGTGGTGGATTTCAAACCGCTTTCAGGCGAACGCCGTGAGGCTAGTGATTGGTCAATGTTTCACGCCTTCAACCTTTTCCATAATCGTTTCACGCTTAAACGCCTCACGCCTCGGTGGGAACGACCCTTTAGAGAGCAAAAGTACCTGTTCGCGCCTACGCGCAAGGATACCCCTAGCGGCGAAAAAGTGTATGTATACGCATGCGCCTGAGTGCGCATAAGTCTGTGTAGTGTAATGCCAGATCGGCAAGAGAGAACAGCACGGCTACGAGTGGCTGTGTAAATAAAACGTTGCTAAGTTTTTCATTGTGAGTACTTATTGTGTTAGTGTGTGAGTGTGATTCAAAATACAGTCCGCTAGAGAACGTGTGAGTGCTATTGACGAGAACACTCCCAAAAGAGCCTTTTATCAAATTGCAGTATTTTGGGGACTTCATGTAAGTAAAATTAGTGTACTACATGTAACAATATTCACATTTTCAACTAAATAGAATATTAGCTTTTTTTTTGTTGTTGTTGGACAACAATTTCACATGATTTCAGATACTGTTCATCGTTCATTTGCAATTTTGTATTAGCTACCGTTCATTGTGCTTTCGCGTATTTTACAATGAGTTCGATTGAACAGCAGGCAGCCACGATGTTCAGACACGTCTGATCTTGCTCCTGCCTCTCGAATTGTTTTCTCTTTTCTGCTGATTATTTTTATTCTTTCTCTTGGGTTTACCTGCTTCTGACTATTGTTCGGTTATACTTCTGACTACTTCAACTCTCGCAAGTTTCGAGAATTTAAAAACCGTTTTCTCCTTCCTCCCTGACGACTATGGCTAGGGACGCGGACCTTCTTTCTCCGACTTCTGAACGGGGGGTGCCTCGCCGCTAATGAAGGAACTCCCGCAACTGGACCTGGAGTGATACCGGATTATCGCTTGGCTACAACTTTGGATTTGACAACAACAGCACAAAATGCTACCATGGATATTGTCGAAAATGATGTCGATCTAGAACTTTTGATTTGCTTGACATGTGAACACTTTGCCTCTCTTAACTGTAATCAACCGTACTCCGGTTTAAGAACTTTTTTTTTGCTCTTTGAATTTTGGAACTTTCTTGTTGGTAGTTAGCCGTGTTAGATGCGGTTTTTGTGTCTGTATGTCCACTATTGTTTGTATCATCTCGTCATTATATTATGCTTAGTAAAATTATTGTAAATTGGCAAATTATGAGCAGTTACAGCAATAAAAAAAACATACAACAACAACAAAATAATACAACAAAACATGCTGAAACAGAGTTCATTAATCTAACAATAGTGCCAAGTTGCAGATCTTTTAGCCACTAAAGAGTGTTACCAGGTGCACCACGGGGAGGTAGATCTTCTGCGCACCTAATTATTATAAATAGATATTTGAATTGACTCACTACTCCTGGACGCTTTTTATATATCACTCTTAATATTCCGGGGACCTGGAAAGGTAAGAGAAATTTTCTAATGTTTTTGGCGGATTGTTTTGGTGAGGTAAAAGATATTGATTCCGCCTCTCCCACCGACATTAATAAGGATTTTCTCCACGTCAACTGCATCGCCATTTTGGAAATATTATGGGGCCTCAACCGCGTTAAATATCTTAACCGGGATAAAACTGCCTTGTTCCATAATAAAGACGAAGGAGGAGTCCTTCGATTAAAGACTGAAGCCGACGAACTGCTTAAACAAGTTCACGACAAATGCAACCAATTTGGAATCAAAATTTTCAAAATCCCAAATTTTGATGAACTTGAGGCAGCTTCAGCTCGAGCTGTTCATATTAAGCTCAAAAGTGAAAAAGATCTTACAGAAAAACAATTAATATAAAAAAAAAAAAAAAAAAAAATGTAAGTCAATTCCTACTTTTTTTCCACTCTATTGCAGAAAATCCTTTATAAATAATTTTCATTCTTTTTTTTTAAGTTTATCTGGCGCCATCTATTTGTAGATACGTGCAACTTAAATCTAAAAAAAATTTGAATTAATTAAATTTGATTACTGAATTAATATTTGAAAAAACTGTATTCACATCCAGTGTCCTCCACTACGAGTTTCGAAAAAATGCATTTGTACTGCAGTGGATGAATGAAAAGTATGATTATGAACGATTGAAAATGTGAACAAGATATATAGAGGGAGAGTGTGAGCTAATAGAAGGAATTGAACAACTAACACTTGGCCACCACATACTTGGTGACCCGTGAATTGTTTGCAAACCGTGAATTATTTATAAAATGACTGAAACTAATGGATCGGCGAAAAAAGATGAAGTGGCGCGGGTAAGTGTCAAAATACCTCCTTTTTGGGCAGAAAAACCAGAAATATGGTTCTTTCAAGTTGAAGCACAGTTTTCAATTTGTGGAATAACAGCCGAGGATACAAAATTCAACTACTTAGTTTCGCAATTAGAACCGAAATTTGTTGAAAGTTTGTGGGACATTATAAGTGATGATAATAGAACAAAACATACCACTGCAAAAGAACGTTTGCTGAATACTTTTAAAAAAAGCGAAATTAAGCGTCTTCAGAGACAGCTGACAGGACTTGATTTGGGAGTTCTTAAGCCCAGTCAACTTTTACAAAAAATGAGAAACCTGGCTACTGATGAAATTACTGACAAGATGCTAACAACGTTATTTCTACAAAAAATGCCTGATTCTGTGAGGAATATTTTACTAGTTATTGATGAAGGAATTGAGAAACTCTCCTTAATGGCGGATCGTATTCTTGAAATGCAACCAAAACAAGAACTTTACTGCGTAAGCAATAATGTTTCATCAGGATCAGATGCCATGACTGAGTTACAACAACAAATTACATCTTTGGAAAATAAACTTGAAAAACTGAGTGTCACAAGGAACTTTCGTTCCCAAACAAGAAATAGAGGTCGATATTCTTCTTCTCATCGAATTAAGTCTCGCAATCGCTATTATAATCCTTCTGGCAAATACTGTTATTACTATTTTCGTTTTCGAGAAAAATGTTTTCCTGATAAATGCAAAGCTCCATGTGCATGGAAAAATAATCCTTCGGAAAACCAGAATCAGCAACAGAATTAGCGGCAGACTCTGCTGCTGAAAATACAACACATTGCCGTCAATTCCGTCTATTTGTCAACGACAAAAAAACGGGTTTACGCTTTCTGGTTGACAGTGGAGCGGACGTAAGTCCTATTCCTTATACTTCTAAACACTAATTTATTAGTGACTATGAATTATATGCTGCAAATAATACTGCAATCTATACTTTTGGTACAGAAATTTTAAATCTTGATCTGGGTTTGCGTCGAGAATTTCAATTCCCGTTTATTGTGGCCAAAATTAGTAAACCTATACTAGGTGAAGATTTTTTAAATAAGTTCAATATATTAATTGATATAAAGCATAAAAGATTAATTGATGGTGTAACTAACCTTGCAGTTTATGGTGACATTGCACCCATCTCTATTAATGAAAGTGTAAATACAACGAGCAGCTTATGTAAATATTCTGATTTATTTTCTATGTATCCCAATACAACAAAACCAAATTTTCTTATTTCAAATCTTAAACATAATGTAAAACACTAAACTAAAGGACAACCCATAAATTGTAAAGCAAGACAATTAGATCCAAAACGGTTGGAAATAGCTAAAAGAGAATTTAAATATATGCTAGACAATAACATCATTAGTCCATCTAGCTCAGAATGGCAAGTCCCTTACATATAGTAACAAAGAAAGATGGTTCTTTTCGTCCGTGTGGTGATTATAGGAGATTGAATGATTTAACTATACCTGATCGATATAACATACCTCGAATCCTGGATTTTCAACATATTTTAACTAATAAAACTATATTTTCTAAAATTGACATTACTAAAGCATATTATCACATTCCCGTAGCAGATGAAGATAAGGCAAAAACTGCCATCATCACACCTTTTGGACTTTATCAATTCAATGTGATGAGTTTTGGTCTCAAAAATGCCCCTGCAACATTTCAAAGGTTTATAAATGAAGTTCTTTATGGTCTAGACTTTGTGTTTCCATTCTTAGATGATGTGTTGATCGCCTCTTCTTGCGAGGAAGAACATCGTTCACATCTTAAAATAGTTTTCCAGCGTTTAGATAAATATGGTCTACGGATTAATATTAGCAAATCAGTTTTGTGAGTACCTGTAATAGATTTTTTAGGCTATCAAATATCTGCGGAAGACTCGCAACCTCAACCTCAAAAGATCAAAGCTATCATAGAATATCCATTGCCAGAAACTATGCACGAATTACGTTCCTTCTTAGGAATGATCAATTTTTATCGTAATTATATAAATAATGCCGCAAAAACTCAAGCCCCTCTACATGAACTTTTGAAAGGATCTACAAAAAAAGATCGACGCAAAATACCATGGACCGATGAAACTAGACAAAGTTTTGAAAAATGCAAACAAGATGTTGCTCAAATAACGTTAATGGCATATCCCAACTCGGATTACCCTCTGGCACTTCTCACAGATGCATCTGATTGGGCTATTGGATCAGTTATTCAACAAAAAGAACCAAATGGATGGAAGTCAATTGAATTTTTTCTAAAAAACTTAATGATGCTCAGAAAAATTATAGCGTTTACGACCGTGAACTTTTGGGTATATATTTATCCATTAAACATTTTAAGCATTTACTTGAAGGTCGAGATTTCGATATTTATACTGATCATAAGCCGTTAACATTCGCTTTTAAGCAAAACAATGATAAAGCCTCCCCCAGACAATTAAGACACCTACAATATATCTCACAATTCTCTACTAACCTATATCATATCAGTGGTCGAAACAATGTGGAAGCAGGCAGACTGTCTAGAATTGAGGATATCGATTCACCTATTGTCGATTATGACTTGATAGCAGATGCACAAATTAATGATGATGAACTGCAACAATTGAAATTACATTCCAAATCATTACATTTTAAAGAACACCAATTGCCACCAAGAAAGTTCTTGCATTGTGATACCTCTACTTCCAGCATCAGACCATTCATACCAAAAAACTTTCGAATGACAATATTTAATACAATTCACAGTTTAGCTCATTCTGGAATTCGAACTACTGTAAAAGAAATAACTAAAAGATTCATTTGGCCAAATATGAAAAAAGATGTTAAACAGTGGACTCAAACTTGCATCGTCAGAAAAATAAAATAACTGAACATACAAAATCAGAATATTCACAATTTCAAGCACCAGATGAGAGATTTAGTGTCGTTCATATAGATTTAATTGGACCTTATTCCCCTTCTAATGGATACACATACTGCTTGACGTGTATTGATCGGTTTACCTCTTGGATGGAAGTGGTACCGTTATCAAATATCACTGCAGTAAGTATAGCAAAAGCTTTTTATGAGCAATGGATTACCCGATTTGGTGTACCTACTTGTGTTATTACTGACAGAGGCACTCAATTTATCTCAGAACTATTTCGAAGTTTAGCTGCACTATGTGGTGTTAAAGTAAACCATACGTCTTCTTACCATCCTCAGAGTAATGGAAAAGTTGAACGTCTTCACACCATACCTTGAAAACAGCTATTAGATATCATAACAACGTTCGTTGGACGGACACATTACCAACGGTTCTTATGGGTTTGCGAGCTGCTCTACATGAGGACTGTAAGTATACAATAGCTGAAATGTTTTATGGCAAAACTATTAAATTACCAGGCGAATTCTTTGAAGAATCCAGATATACCAATATCTGATAATAATTTCGTAAGCAATCTTCGAAAACAGATGGCTGACTTAAAACCATACCAATCCAAAAACAAATGTAAACAAAAGATCTTTATGCCAAAAGATTTGTACACATACTCACATGTGTTTCTGCGAATTGACAGAGTTAAAAAAACTTTTAGAACCCCCATATGAAGGACCCTATTTGGTATTGCAAAGATCCCCGAAAAACGTTCTTCTATCAATTAAAAATAAACAACTTAATATTTCCGTGGATAGATTAAAACCGGCATATGTGTTACAACCTAATGAATTTCTGAATCCAACATCATCAGATGATCATACATCTGTGCCGAGTGAGAAAACATTTATACCAAGTCAGCAAATTGCACAACCAAACACAACAACACGTTGTGGAAGACAAGTAAAACTTCCTGTTCGTTTCAATGACATTATTGACTTTTCTTCAAAATTATAATTCGTCCATGTCCATTTTAAAAATTAACTTGATTTATTATATGGAAATGTGGGCCTGAATGGCCGAGTGGCTAGCGCTCTGGCGCTCGTACCACAGGTTTCGGGTTCGAGTCCCGGCGGTGCCATGGTTGTTTGTAGTGGTTCCGAATCCACTTTAAAAAGTAGGTCCCGGTCTAATAGGATCGTAGAGCGTTGCGGGGGCATTGTTACTCCGCGTCCGTGACTTATCTTCAAGTGACACGCGCCCCCTGGGTAATCCAAACTGAGTACGTGTGTGCAGCACTTGCCTTAAGGCATCTAAGACCAAGCTGTCTGTGTTTGCCAGCTGCATTAGAAAGAAAAAAAAAATTGTATGGAAATGTTTATATGTAATTGTATTTGTAATTATTTTGTGCAATTTAAATTTGTATCAATGTGTATTTGTTCGCCATTATTTGTATAGATATATTAATTCTCCTACCATTTTTAAAGTAACGTAACTTTGATACTGGTAGGGGAGTGATGTAGCGACACCTATTGATGGAAAATGGAGTACAAATTTAACAACTTCTACTTTCACTGTTAAAAAGGGAATTTTCCCGCTAGAATGAAAACAGAACGTAGTTGGCGTTAGAAATGGAATAAAGATGTTGTAAATATGAAAATTAATTATCATCATCTTTTTTTTTTGCCGCATGGATTTTAATAACACTACGCAACGTTTATAAAGCCGCCACATAAGCATAAGAATTCTTTCAGAGATAAGAATTCTAGTAAATACCGAAAAAACGGTATTTAAACTTGTGAATACCGGTATTACAAAATTGTACAAATGGCACAAAATACCGGTATTCAGTATTGCAAACCCTACTAATGACCTTAACGCTGCTCATTCCAGCTGGAACTTCGGTGCGAGGTCGAATCTGTGCGGTACAAAATTGTATCGCTACGTTTCTACCCAGCGCGGACTGAAAGCTGTTGCAACCCATCAGCCCACTAGGTTTGACCTTAAATGTTATCGCAGAGGAAATGTCTTAGACGTGGCGATATTTAAATACATCCCCTTTAATTTTACTATTGAGGTGGAAATTGATCTTAACTCAGACCACCTCCCTGTCATTATATCCCTTGCCTTAATCAACTTAATACCAATTGGGAAGATTTTTCTATTTTGTTATGTAAAAAACCATTACCAAATCTTTCCCTGAACAGTGATGATGATGCTGACCGTCTTATCAAAGATGTCGAACGTACCCTTAGTGATACACTTGTAGAATGTTCAAAGCCTAAATTTAAACCTCCACCGGCCAGTATTACGCAGGAACTGGCATCGGCGATCCTGGCAACGTACTGGTGACCCTTCTATTCAAGATGAATATTATCACCAGCAGCATAAAATTAGAGACTTGATCAGAGAGTTTGCTAAGCAACGATGGGAACACTCCATTGAGGCACTTTCGCCTGATAGCAACACAATTTTTAGACGTTCGTCTCTTCTACGGAAACCACACACAAGCATTCCTCCTCTCCTTCGTGCTTATGGCTTATGCCCCGAAGGAGAAGGTTGAACTCTTGGCCGATAGTTTTCAACTTCAATTTGACATAAACCACGATGTCGATGATCCACGGGTCTTCCGACACACCAACTCTAAAGATACAACTTACCTCAAACAAAAATACATCAAATCTACTGACATGATTAGTCCGAGAGAAGTCTGCGAATACATAAAAATGAAACACATGCCAACAATGCTCCTGATTTGGACTCTATCTCGAATCTCATACTGAAATATATAAACACAGCGTTATTGATATCACAGTTTATAGTTTACGATGCCAACGCGGCGTTTCGATTATAGGTTCCTCTAAGAGTACTGTTACTATTTATGGTCTAGTAAGATTATCGCCGAACGAGTTTGGCTCAGTTCTCTTTACCAATAAAATATGACAACCCCTTATACTGACGTATAAGGGGTTGCATAGTTTACGATGTCCAAAGCAGCGTTTGGATTGGATTCTAGGAGTCTAGGTCTAGTATGAATGACGTCATGATGCCAATAGATATAAGTGATTTGGAGCCTGGTATAACTGTACAAGAACCTGGGTATAGGATCATCGTTCTGTTTCAATAACGAATGTCAACACCCTTCATATTTCTTCATCGAGTATAATAGTAGAACGCTCATCGAGGTTGCCAGTTTGAGAAAAACATACTCTTCATGTGACTTTTACTTTGCAGTTTAACATAGGCGATGATAGCTTGGCCACCATCTACTGTTAGTGCGAAGGGATTTTTTTCTCTCCTGCATCAAAGTGCAAGACATCAGTCATAAGAACTCTAGCAGCCCAATAAAATTTAGTCTTGGTAAAGTTGTCAGAATTAAAAGTCACAAAACCAAGTGCAGTGCATGTTGTCAAATGTAAAAAGTCCATTGCTTCATCCGACGAGTACAGGCATCAAGAGTAGCTACACCCACACGGTGCAAGTGCTTATTAAGAAAATCTTGTCCTGTCGAGAGTCGGAAATTTGCTGTGAAAACTGCACAGGGCAAGTCCATTGGGATGAGTGATGAAACAAGTCTATTCCACGTTTTATCAGTTGAAAGGAGTTTGCTATAAGGGTCTATTTTCTTCTTTACTAAAGTGAGAAAGGCAATTGTGGCTGTGGTAGCTTTACAACCATTTTTGGCCCAGAAGTCGGCCTTTTCATTTCCAGGCACCCCGCAATGGCTGGGAATCCGCTGAAAAAACAATCTCCCAGCCAGAAGCAATTGCATTGGACAGATTCATCTTAGCCTCTTCAACAAGGAATCAATCACTAGATGTATAGGAGACAATTGCCAAGATTGCATCTTGGGAGTCAATAAAGATAACTGCTTTATTAAGATGAGTAGTTATTCCTAGAAAGTTTAAAATTGCATTCCTTATGGCAAAAATCTCAGCATCAAAACCAACTGCATATGATTCCTCCTTTACAATAGAGATCGGCACCAGTATTTCCATCGCACGCAGAGCCATCGGTGTAAATGTGGATCCATTCAGAACCAGGGTAATTTGTAGTAATAGCCTCTAAGGAAAAGGCCCAAGAGCATATGAACTGTATTACATTTCTTTTCGGACATACCAATGAAAAGATTATAAGTAGGAGCTCTACTAGTAGGCAGAGAGGAGCCAATTAACGATCCTCAAATTGTTCTTTACCTCACTCACCTAACACTCTGCATCCCCTTCCCTCGCAAGAACGATCTTAACACCAACCCTCACATGAAGAATAATCCTTATAAAATATGTCTTCCATACTCCAAACAGAAGATAATTTTTCCTATGGGGGTAATATGAGAAGAACAGATTTTATGCATCTCCAATGCCAACAGCACTGCAAGAAAGGAAGGAACACATCACTGCTGATGCGACAGACATTGATGAAACATGCAACTGAACATTCAGTTAGCATCTGTAGTATGTATTTTGAAGTAGTGAGATTGTCTTTTCATGTAGTATCCAGTTTTGTCACAGGAATGACCTACATTATTATTATTTTAGGCTAAGATAAGAAATTCAAAACTGAATTGAGAGAATTGCAACATTATTTTACTTTGATAAGGTAATAAGTTTGAGAGCCACGATATTTACTAATAATTCAATTTAGGCTTCACTGAAACTGGAAGATTCATTTTGAATCAAAGTGAATCGCAAGGACATCTAAAAAAAATTCAATTTTTAAATTCCTATTAAATACAGAGAAATGCACAATAAAATTTCTATGTTTTGTTTTCACACTCAAGATTGTTTTAATTTCATTTCTTTAGAAACTGTTAAAATAAACCCATATGAAACCTAGAAAAACTAGTAATTAAATATAAATACATCTTTAAAAAAATGTTTTATATAATTTCTTACAAAAAAAAAAAAGGTATTTTTTTAAAAAGCTCTTAATTTTTTTTAATTTACACACTTTTAATTTTAATGAGCATTTTATAATTACTTATATGGGTAACAACACAACTCAACTCACACCTAATAGTTTTGAAAAACGTCAAATTTAAATAATAATGTCCTCCCAATTCTAGTTTGCAGAAGTTAAAAGATATGCCACAAAGTTCACAAAAACTAAACTTTATTCTGGCTCATATGAGTATTAGTATATGAATAAAAAAAAAAATACAATGCATAAAAATAATCAGTGCTTTATTTATCTTTAATATAGCATGGTTATATGTATATACACATACATATTTATATATAATGAAATGAATATGAAGAAAAATAACACTGTCTTTTTTAAGTATGATAACCAACACCAAAATGCAATTTTAAATATTATGCTCAATGATTATAAGAGCAATGGGAGCAATTTACATTAGCATACCTTAAGTTCAGCAAAAATTATGAAATGTATTACACACACACACATCTTAATGTACAAAAAATATCACTTATTTAATGAAGTAAAATGAATTGTTACAAATTTTAAATGGGTTAAATATCAGTAGGACAGTTAAACTATGAAAAGGAATACAAATTGAAACACATTACAAAACATACTGTTAATAATATCAAATATTGTCAAAAATCACCAAGTTTAATTAAATGTCAGACATTGCATGTTGTTTATAAAACTACAATAAAAGATTAAGTTTATAGAAATATTATAGAGAAATTTCTAAAAGTGACTACCTCTCTTCCATCAAAAGTGGGCATTATAGGAAGTTACTATTTTTAAAGTAAATACATTATTTATGTAATTAATAAAAATAACTTCCGAATATCTATATTTTTAATTCTTAAATTACTTTATTTATAAATAATAAAGATACTATCTGCTACCGATATTTAAATTTGACATTAATTTTTTTCCTAGAAGAATCCTTATTTTAAATTCATAGCAATTTTATTTAGATTTAGAGACATCAAATTGAGGGCCTTGTCGGCAAAGAAGTAAGGATATATTTTTTCCAGATAAATATTAAATCGTTTTAAGTCAACCAGAAAAGTTTAAAAAAAATTTAGAGAATTATCTAAATGGGACATACTTTTATGATTCCAAATCATCAAAAACATTCGAAAATTAATCACTAAAACATTAAAGCTTATTGAGATTTAAAAATTTATTCACAATGCAGACAAAAATGAAAAACAGTATTTGAAAACCTTATTTTACTATCCATTTATTATTTATTGAAGCTGATTGGTTAGACTTGCAGGCTTTTTTTTTTTTTTTTTTTTTTTTAACACTAAATCTTTAGAATTATATTCCAATTTTTTTTATTTGAGAATGATGGTTGCTATGGAAAGATTTTCACTCTTAAAAATTTAACTGCAGGTTTGTTAAAAATAAATATTGAAAGACATAAAAACTACACTAATATGATATCATACAATTTATAGAAAATTTAGTAAAGTATTTTTAATACCTTAATAAAGATTAAAACATTTAAAATGAATAAGTATTAATTCCTTTTTGCCAACAACAAAATAACGAGCATACTTTTAAATGACTTACAATGAAATGTTTATTGCCAACAATATTGCAAAATGATTGCCTTATGCCTTAAAATCATTGAGAACAAGTTTTCAACCCTTTAAAAAAATGAAATAATTTTTTAATTTATAGGAAATTTAATATTTCTGTAATAAAAAATTGCTTTATCACACAAAAGAAAAATATTAATTTTACTTTTTAAAAGATAAAATATTTTCATGATGTTATATTTAAATGCATATATATTACAGTTTAACTAATAGAACATTAGTAAAATGTTTATGTAAAAATTACATAAAGAATACATTTATATCTTTTGCATTCAAAATAATTTAACCAATTCACTTTTACAGAAATTAGTAATTTATAATAAAAAATAAAATCAAAAAACCTTACCAAAATTAATAATCTTTTATGTAGAAAAGCTCAATACCTCAAGTGAAACTAATTTTATATAGATAAGTTTATATCACACTCTAGAACCCTATTAGGATCCATTGATTGACAATCAAGTAAGACTATATAGTAAAATAATTTAATGGATACACTCATCGATATAAATCTTTAAGAAAGTTAAATGACAATGTAAGCATAAAACACTATTATTGTTGTCGTTGTTACCATTGGTAAATTGCATTTAAATAAAAATTAATATTGTCATACTGCCTATAATCTGCAAATTATATATTAAAAACAAAAACACTATGACTTTCTTGCAGCAGCTTTTAGGCTGCTGCATACAATCATTGAATTTTTCTTCTTGATGAAAGCCTGAGAAATATTTAATTACAAAAACATCACAAACAATTACAAAATAAATTTATCCCACTATGAATTATATTGCTTCAAACTTGATTTTTCCAATTATTTTCATCGTATATGTTTAATAAATACTTCTTATCTTCAGTCACCATGGTTTTTTCATTCATATATCTTACAATTTTTACTATTTGAATTTTACAACATATTAATTTTTAAGTTATTATGAAATAGAAAGTTTCAAACAGTTTGAAAAATGGTATGATGGTTTAAGATCTCAACCATAGAGGCATATCCCCCAAAATTTAAGCAAATAGGTGTGAACTGTTCATGGATGTACAAATTATACACGTTTACAAATTATATACCACTGCAAATTCCAATACTTATGACATTATAAACATAAAATTAATAATGCAATAGCATTCAATATTTATTTTTTTATATAATACACGAGTCTGCATATTATATAATACACGAGTCTGCAAAAGGTTGAAAACCATGATCTCTCAGTAGTTAGAATTTATTTACAAAATTAACAAATAATTCTAATAAGAGCATTTTAGGTAAGCAAAAAAAAAAAAAAGAGATCAATGTTATTTTTTTAAAAAGCAAACATAAAATAATAACTTTATATTATATTTTTACTCATTAGATATATAATCAACACTGAAATATTAATAATCTACATAATTACAATATACATAATGCTCTATTTATATTTCAAATTAACAAACAGAGCATTAAAAAAATAATAATAATAATAACTGTCACCATTTTTATTAAACATTTATTAATAGTGTATACAATATAAATATTGATTCAACTTGTCATTGATATCACACATCAAAGAAAAACAATACTAAGTAACTACATTACTACTAAAAATAACTTGTTTGTTTTCGTTAGTGATTCACATTTTGCGATTAATTAGCAATATTGTAACCCACCTTTTTTTTTTATGAAAAAAAAAATATATATTAAAGCTATTTTAAGCATTTACTCAGATAACAAAAACTTAAGTTAGTCAATCATAAATTTCCATGCTTAACACATACTAACAAAACAAAATTTACTCAAAACAATATACTATATATATAATGTTTCAACTCATTTTAAGAATACACATAAAAATTTAGCAGCATTAACTATCCTAATATAAACTAAATCTAATAAAAACTAATACAATCTTTACCACCAAGTTCAGGTCAAATTTATAAACAAAGGGTTATTTTTTGTTTTTAATGATTTTAAAATAATTATATTCACATCTCAAAGAAATTGGATTCAAAGCACAACTTTAAATCTATTTTATAATAAAATAAGAGTAACAAAAACAGATGTTACAATTTATAGTTTTATTTTCATTTAGTTCCTTGTTTATTTTACAACTGCAAAATTTTAATAAAACAAAACCTTTTAGTACTAAACAGGTGCATACTGATGGCATTGGGAAATCCAGATATATTAATTACAGCATCGCTTTGTATGGGAGAGTCATACTAGGAATGCTGTCCGCCACGGTGACGTTACACAAGTCTGTATTTTGTATGGCGTCACTTTCTATGAATTGCAGTACAATCAAATTAAGAATACTAAATGTACTGCCAGGGGAAATATTTGCAGTTCATAGAAAGTGAAGTGATATATTTTTCTACATGTAAAATTTTAAATATACCTACTATTTATATATTTTAATAAATTTTTTTATATGATTGCATTTTTCCACGTTTTTGTAGTTATTATTCTTATTTAGCAAGAATGGAAAATACATATTTTTGCATGCTTTTTCTTGACTTAATTAAAATGGAATAGAATTTTAAATGGCTTACTGAACAATTTTGTTTTGTTTTTGATGCTTGAAATCACATTTTTATTTTTGAACAGAAATGGTATATTACTTTCACATGAAATTTATCTAATGCATAAAAACTGAAATGGTATAGATACAACTAAAATCTACAAGTAGTAGTTTCACAATTGGTTTCTAAGTCTAAATGTATTGCCAGTTTTTAAAAGCGACTGAAATGCACACTAATTCATAAGTTGAGAAATGCGTTAATAATGAAATTTAGAAGCATCACATCTTGACTTATTTTATTTATAACTATGTGATGATAAAGATTATCAATACAATTTTCAGAACATATTCATAAACTAACCAATAATAATTTAAATTACTAAATGATTTTATAATTATGAAAAAAGAAGATTCCATTTCTTATTTCAAATAAAATCCCTTTTGATCTTTTAAGATAATTTTTATTTTAACAAAATTTTGTTATAGATTTTAGCATGAGAAATACTAATACATCTGTAAAAATCTTAATTCCAATTTACTGAAAAGTATTCAGTTTTTTAAAAAAGGTTTTCATGCATTTGCATTTTCCATGTTTTAGATAATAAAAACCTAGAATTCAAAGTATGTTGAAAGACATTAATAATTAATTTTTAGAAAAATGAGAAAATAATAAAAAAAAGAATTAAAAATATATTTACAGATTTCAAAAATCCTATTTAACAAAAATTTAATTATGTCTGAAAACAATTTATTGAAATTTCTTATTTAAAAAGTTCTTGGAAAGTTCTTTTAATGAAAAACATAAGATGTAAAAATTCAACAACTATTCTTGAGAATGAATTACATGTTTAACTGGGAGAAAGTAAACATAAAACTTTTCTGTATATTGTCTGTAATTTTTGAAAAAGTAAATTTTCTATTAATAAATCTCACTACATTTTAAAAAATGATTAAAGGTAAGATTTTAATATTATCTATAGCAACTACTTTTTACTTCATTTTTAAGTTTATTAATTAATCAGTTAATTTTTAAAAGCTTAAAAGAAATCAGTAATTTTACTATTCTGAAAGAAATATAACTTTTTTTTAAAATATCTAGATGCATTAAGCTAATTTCATGTGTACCAGAATAAATTACAGCACATGAACAGTTTGCAATATTTTTTTTTATGAAAAAAAATTAGGAATTAGGATTCATAATCAAATAATTAAAATTCTTAACTAACTCAAAATTTTTACTGAAAAAAATTATTTCAATAAATTCTTTCAGTATACTAAATTTTAAAAAATTTATAAAATAGAGAAAGTAGATATTAAAATATAAATTAGATACAGGTAAAAAAAAAATTAATTATAGCTAGTATTCACCAAACATAATTTCAATATTTAAACAAGCATGCAAGAATGTCTTTCAGGTAATACATATATAAAAAAAGAAGAAATCGACACATTAACAAATGCTAGATTTTTTCAAATATGTTTTAAAGGTAGAATACTTAAGATTACTGTCAAATTATTTTTAACATAAAAATATAATGCTGTTTAAAGAGATTTTAGCTATATTTAATAACTACTGAATTATGATTCAAGATAACCATAATATTTTTATTTTATGGTTTAAAGAATTAGATGAATGTATCAATAAGAAAGCAGCAAAAATAAATGATTAAAAACTTAAGAATTTTATTAATAAAGTGGTGTTTACATTTTTAAACTATATTACAAATATCAAGTATATAAGTTTCATATAAACTAAAATTTAAAATTATATAATATAAACGTCTGATGAATAAATTTTATAAAATATATATATACTTTCGGATCACTTAGATATTTTGTGACCTGAACTTAAAAATAATCACATAAAATTAACACACAAGTAACAAAAGCTAAAAATCATACATAAATAAGCATATATTTTAAATCAATTTTATTCAGATATGTCATCGTTAAATATAATCAAATCTTTCAGAAAAATGATTGCTGCTGAAGCAAATACATAAATAAAAAGTTTCCTCTTGTGATTACAAATTTAAAAAAATAAATTTCTTTTGCAGCATTTAAATACATTTCTCTTTAAAATGAAGTTTTTAATTTATGCAGCATTTTGCAACTTTGCCTCACAGAAGAACAAGCAGAAAATAATTGACAATCAAATTTATATCACAAGGAGAAAAAAAATTGTGGGGTCTTATCACGACACAGACAAGCAAAACATCAAACTCGTAAATACAACTTTAAAATCCTTATCAAAATATAAAATCTAAAATGAAAATCATATTTTCTACGAACTCCTTAAGTTTTATAAACTCTTTGAAATGTCTAAAAAGCTTTTAAACTTTGAACAGATGGAAACTAAATAAGGTTTGCAATTCAATAACATGAAACAATTTAAGTTTATGCAAGGCTTTTTAGAGAGACGACAAAATAACTAAATGCTTCTTTTTATTACATTCAGTTTGGTTAATTTAAAAACTGATCTAAAAAAAAAAAAAAAAAAAAAAAGACAATTTTGTTTAGACTTGATAAGCATACTAGCCAAAATATTTGTTTACCACAGCAACTAAATGCAAAGTTTTAATGTCTTAACTTAGGTGTTGAAAAAAAGGATGAGTTGCAATTGATTGACTATAAGAATTATTTGATTTGATGAAGCCATACAAGACTATTTTTATTTACAAAGGAAACTAGAAGACTATTATGTAGTATAAAGAGCGATGCTAAAAAAGAGTAAGCTGCTCTAAATTAGAGTACAGCAGCATCAGTCAATATCTAACATGAAAAATTTACACATGATTTGCAAATGGTGCCCCAAATTATTCCCTCCCGTCCCCCCTCCCAAAAAGAATAAACCCCACTGTTTCCCCCCCTCCCCCCCAATTTTCCCCTACCCCAATTCTAACTTTGTTATAGTTCCATGTCTTGCGTTTCATCATCGGAGAAGTCGCTCATGGAGCTCTCACTACTAGACTGGTCTTCCTCCTGCTCTCTTAGGGCTTCTTCTGTGGCATACTTTTTCACATATTCTTAAAAAAAAGAAACATTTTTAACACAACTATAATAAAAGATAATTTTTGTGCATAACAATGAAGCACGTAAATGATAGACTATAGATCAGGGGTGACCAACCCAAATGATTTTGCGAGCCACTTTGGAAATGCATCCTAACTCCGAGGGCCGCCTATAAAATTATATATCCTCCTATTAGATTGAGACACTATAGGCCTTTTTTTGGAGTGAAAAATTGAAACATAGATAATATAATAATAATGATGCTAAACACATTTTGTAAAGTAATAACACTAATAATGTAATAACACTAAAAATGAAATATAAAAATATAAACAAATAAAAAGTTAAATCATTAAAAAATATTTAACTAGTGCGATATGTGATATAAAATAACAACTATGAAGTAACTTTAATATAAATTAAGTTCTATAACAGAGGTAGCAATGCAAATTATCTTGCTGGCCCCTTTGCAAATGCATCCTAACAACGCAGACCGCCTATAAAATTATATATCCCCCTATTAGATTTAGACCCACTATAGACCTTTCTTGCAATGAAAGATTGAAACATAATGAGTTATTATTTTTGTGTTTACTATTATTCTAACATGTAAACATAGATAATATAATAATAATGATGATACTAAACACATGTTGTAAAGAAACGTATAACATTAAAAATGAAATATAAAAAATACTTATTTTATTGGTAATGTTTATTTAGGTGGCATAGAAGTGCTGTGCTATAAGGGGATTACTTGTATTATAATACTATTATAAATATTATTCATAATCAATGATATTTTTAAAAAGTTTCTGTAACTAATATTACTCTCATGGAAAGTTAAGATATCCTGTAAATAAGTAGAAATAGTAGTTTTTAAAAGGAATGAAGAATGATATATTCTTTACAGATAAAAGTTAAACTAAATGCATGAAAAAGAAAGTAATAAGATTTAAAAGTATGGAAAAACCTTTTAATATTTACAAATATTACTACAAGGTGTTTATTAAACATTTTCATAAACACCTTGATTATTATAAACTTGAAATCACTATTAATCACTGACTGACTTGAAAATAATTTGCAATTTTAAATTAAAAAACATTCAATTAGATTTAAAACAATGCGAGTATTTCTTTTATGAAGATTGTCAAATCATTAGATAAAATTAAATATTTATAAATAAACTAGACTGAATTTTCTGATTACATATAAACAAAAAAAATTGCAGTCTTAAAAAAAAAAAAAAAAAAAAAAAGGCGGCACCTATTTTAATAATGATTTATAAAAGTTGGAATATTTTTGAAGTGGAAAATCCAATTATTAGTTATATATCATTGCATTGCAATAAATATGTTGGTTAATAGCAACAACAATTTGCCCTCCCCCTCAAATAATATCATGAAAACTTCAGTTTTAACTGAAAGCCTTTTTTCATATATCCTTAACAAGAAAAAATTGGGCCTGATAGCCGAGTGGCTAGTGCTCTGGCGCTTCGTACCACAGGTTTTGGGTTTGAGTCCCGGCGGTGCCGTGGATGTTTGTAGTGGTTCAGAATCTACTTTAAGCCGTAGGTTCTGGTTTCATATGACCATAGACTTCTCACCCACATCATTCCCAAACTGTAAAGGGGCAACTCAGCTCTAGGAACAGTGATGTGATGTAGTAGTAATAAGAAAAAATTACATTAAAATCTGATTATGGAGAAAGTAAAGGTATGAACAAAAGGTTTATAAATCACCAAGACTACTTTCTTAAAAAAAAAAATAATAAAAAAAAAAAAATGCAATAGTATTGCTAAAAATCAATCCTTTAAAGAGACTTACCTTGTACTTTCTTTCTATACTCTTCTGGTTTATGTAGATACATGGCAGCTGCATCTCCATTCAATGGATCTATTGGGTTTGGATACGTTAATAACTGAGGAAGAAAAGACTCAAAAATATTGGATAAATCTAGAAGAGGGGAAAAAAAAAAGCTATATTAATAAACCACAAGTTAGATAAAACATTCATCAAAGTAAAATAAAGCTGAAAAATATTAAATATCAACATAACTTTTTAAGTAATAAAAATAAACCTCATCACATTAAAAATAATGAACACAAGAGTTAATAAATAATCTCAAAATATATACATTTTTTTTATGTATAATAAACATGAATGCATATTTTTCTTTAAATCATAACAGGAATATGAAACAATTATTCAATCGATGAATATAATTAATTTATTAGTTATAAAAAATAATTTTTTTTAAAAAGAAAAATACAAAATATTCAATTTACGATAAAAAGAAAATTAAAAATAATAACAGCTATAAAAGCAATATAACGAATTGCACATAATTAATTACTAATATAATTAGCAATTAATAGCCAATGTAATTAAAACAATAATTTGCATATAAAAATTAAACATATCATCTTTATCATAAGAATCAGATTTTTACACATATGGCATTTTTTAATAAAAAAAATCAATTTTCAAATTTATAATTGCAATATAGTTCAATACCACTTTGCCTATAAATAAAATCATGTTTAAAAATATAACTTATATAATTATATTTTTTGGGAAAAAAATATTATCCTTTAATAAACACTTTTTGTTCCATTAGAATGCATACACACATGAATGTTTATACAAAAATGAAAACATGGATACAAAAGTTTTAGGCCTTTGACACTTTTTATAACTATTAAATTGCCTGATAAGTCAACTCATTAAATTGAAACAAAAAAAAAAACAATTAAAGAATTTTTAAACAAATAATTTAGGGACAATTTATGCCTCGATTAATATTAAGTTTAAAATTTGATAGTTTTGAGGGTATTAAATTTTCAAACTCATACCATAGAGGGCTGTCCATGCTTGGTTGATGACATCAAGGCAAACGGTGCCAGATCTGCAACACAGACACCAGTTTGATTATTTTTAAACATGTGCCCTAATTTGCAATATCAGGACAAAAACGCATGCTGTGTTATCTACCAAGCTTATGAAGTAATTTATATTTAGATTTCCTTAGTTTGTTTTCTTTCATTTAATTATAACGACATTAATTTATATTTTTTTGTTTAATTATTTTCTACAAAACATTTTTTAACGAATTCATTACATTCACAAGAAATATTACATAATAATTTTAGGCAAGTATTTATAAAGCTGCATTCACACCAAGAAGCTGAGCAGTGAGACAAAGGGTTGTGAGCAGAGGCTAGAGATTGGTTGACACTTCCCACCTTGGTGTGAATGTGGCTTAAGAGGGTAAAGATATAAGCATTTTAATTTTTATTTGGAATAAAGTCATAAAGATTAAGATAAATTCTTTAATTATGGGACTGCACTATTAATAAGAATGACTGCATATTTTTGTAATTTAAAAAAAATAAAGTAAAAATTTTTCAGTAAAATTTAGTGAATGTAAAAAATGTATATCCTAATGATTTTCTACTCTTTAAAAATTTATTTTTCAAAATGTAAATCACCTTATTAAAAATATGCCATTAAAAATTTAATATGTAAGTTATTTTATTTTTATAGAAACATTTAATCTAAGAAGAAAAAAATTAAAAAAAAAAAGAATAACAATTGTTTCAGTTGTAATCAAGCAAGAAAATTAAATGCCACAATATTAAAGAATAAGGTAGACTAGTGATTGGAACATATTCAAGCAAAAAAAAGTTTTACAAAATAAAAACATTTGATACTACACATAGGCAGTGAAATGGTATTATAGATTATAAACATTATACTTTGTGTCATAAGGAAATTTCAAATCAGATTACTTCTAAAAACATCCGGACAAGAATGAAACATTAGTAAAAAAGACTAAATTTCACAGGTATTTCCTTAGTAAAACACTCCTATGACAAATCATTAACTTTGAGACTAAACGGCTGACAGTCTTAAAACCACAGTAACTTATAATGCACATGTTATCTGAAGAAGTGTTTTTAGCAATCACCTTGGCCCCATTTAAGTAAATGGAGTCCTAATAAGAAGTCCAATTGGAGTCCAAATAATTATTTGCAAGACATTCAGAATAATAAATAAAACCAATTATTATTTGACAGAATACTATCCAAAATATGTTTGAATCAATTGAAATTTCTAACTTAACTGAATTTCTACCAATAATTATTACAATTATAAATGAAATTTAAAAAATTTATATGCATATGACTTTAGTATGTTATTATATTATTAAAAAATACTTTTTATTAGAGTTTAAACTGAAAGCAAAAAACAATATGTCATTTTACTATTTTCTGAACATAAAAAAAACTAGTTTTTTTTTAAATTATTTAATTTACAAAATACTTATACTATAAATTCCTTTTCTTTGTTCTTTCATAATTATAAAAAACCAAAATTTAATTCTAATTTTTAATACCTCACATTTTTTTTTTTTTTTTTTTTTTTTTTTTTTTTTTTATTCAGATATATCAGTAAAAAAATTCAACAGCACTATAAGATAGAATATAAAAACATTGATTGAAAAATACAATTGATATCTAGTAGACCCAATTTTTGGAAATAAAAAGAAAAGTAAATTTTAGTACACTTTTTTTGCATATTTTAAATTTTAATAAAAAAAATTCAATAAATCTTTGAAATTAAAATTTTACAACTTACACTTCATCTATATTAGGATGGTAAATTTTGTTCATGAAACCTGCAAATAAAAAAAAAAAATTATTTAATGAAATTATATTTATTTGAGAGAGAATTAGTATTATTATATATCATAAAAATAAACTTGTTAAAACTGAATAATAGATTAAAAAATGAACTCTCATAAAAATTTATTAAAAAATTGGAACACCAGAATTTTTAAAGAAATTAGCAAATAATGAATACCAATAGATGGAGACTTGAATGGATATTTTTCTGGCAAGTCAACCCTTACTTTCCACACACCACCTTCATAAGGAGCTGGAAAGAAAAAAAAAAGTAAAATCATTTATTTAAATAAGTGTATGAATTGACTCATCAAACTACTTTAATTTTTATTAAATTTTTTACATTCGGATAATGAAAGTGAATAGATTGGTAGCATCATAGGTGAGCTTCTGATAGTATTAAAAAAAACATTTAAAATGAATCATCCATATATAGAAGTAAATTATCCCTTGTTAAAATTATACTGTTCTATATAATTCTAGTAGGAGCAAGCTGAAAGCGTTTTTCTAACTGATTGAAATAGAAGTTACATGGGGAAAAAAAAAACAAAAAAAAACTCTAGACAAATCCATAATCTTATACAACCCAATACAACTAATAATTATATTAATCATTTAAAATTATACAAATTATTTTAATATCTATTTATAATCTGAAAGCTATTTAAAAATGAAAATAACATCTGATCTGAATTATTTTAACAAATGTTACAAAGTCTATAACAATTATTTAAGATGTTTTTAAGAAACTAAATATGTTGAAGCAGTAAGAAATGGTTCAAGATAATAAAAAAAAAAAATAATAAAAATTGTTAAGAATGAAAAACCTTTCAATACTCATTAGAAATTGCTTAATTTTGTAATTTGTTCTATTTTTCATATTGCAATATCAGCTTGAAATAAAGCCAAAAAGTTATTTATTTTTTTTAAGTACAAAATCATTACATTAGTATTTCATACAGGAGAAGTAAAACCCATTATTAAATTGGTTTACATGAATCAGATAAATAAATCTTATGTTTAAAAACATGAAAATTAGAAACTTAAATTAATCAATAGAAATATTTTAAATTTTTATATTTTCCTATTTAAATTGATGTTAAAAAGTATAATCTTTTGATTTATTGATTTTTTTTTTTATTCATCTCATTTAAATATCAGCAATCTTTATATAATAAAATTAAATATTAAAATTAAAAATAAATTGATAAACAGTTGATATAAGAAATATGTTAATGAATTGTTCAAAATAAAAAATTTGCATATTTAAAAAATAACTGGTGAATATAAACCAACAATACACTTGTAAAAAAAGAAGACAATAAATTTTTCTGGTTCTAATAAGAAATTTTATTTTCAGAATTTTTTTATTATAATAAACTTAAAAATGAATGAAAAATTTGCTTTGATTTAACATATTTAATATAAAGAGAAAAAAAAAGATAATATTAAAAAATATATATATATAAATCAAATTATTTTTTATTTAATGAAATAAAATTTCTCAAAAATATGCATCTTGGATTTTAAGCATTCAGTTATAAAAATAAGAACAACTAATAATTTGTCTATTTAGTAAACTAAATAATATTTAACAATTAAATTACAAGTTATACTTAATTTAAATATGATTTATAATAAAGAAACATATTACCTGAAGAAAAACATAATTATTTACAACCAAGAATATTTTAAGTTAATTAAAAAATTATTTATTCATCAAAGAATATGAGATTTTTTTTTTTTTTTTTAAATTGAAAATTGCTCTTAAATGAAATTTTAAAAAATATTTTAGGAGAGATATGAAAAAACAATATATCTTCTTTAATTTTACTTTACACATATTTCTATTTTCTAATAGTTATTTAACATTTTAGGTTTAATTATCATAAGTGGGGATAAAAAAAAATCAATTACAACCCATTGTTTGGTGTAATTCAAATGAGATTACTCAGAATAATTATAACTTTTATAAAATAACAAATGCAGTTGTAACAAATAACTTTTATAAAGTACAAATTTTAGCTTAAATAACAAATGTACTTCATCAAAATAGCAATACTCACTTCCTTTTGGCCCATAAAATTTGACACAAAATTCATTAAGACCTCCCAATATAGTTACTTCATGCTTACTTTCTATGCTTAAAACATAAGGTTAAGGCTTCTTTTAAAATGAAACATTATACATGATACAACAAAGTATTTAGAAAAATTAATATCTTCTAAGCAAAAATGTTAATAAAATAAGTTTTAATCATCTTATATGCTCAACACATTTTTAATCAGAACAATCTTGTGATAAAATTTTAATAAATACATACAAATAAAAGATAAATAGTATTTTAAATAAAACATTTAATATTTACTAATATTAAGTAGATTTAATAAGGTATTAAGTAGATTTTATTAAGATTCTAATAATTTTATTTATCATATATGTAATCAAATCATTTATTCATAAATAACATTGAATACTTTCTAAGTTTTAATTTCAAACATTTATAACTTTTTAATAAAAATAGACGAATTCCATTTTAAAAATACGACTTAAGTATATTCTGCAAAGAAAATAAAATGTGCCTGGATTTTTTATCCTACTTCGCTTTTATTTTACAGCACTTGCAATGCAGTTTTTGATTATTTATGTGCAGAAAAAGCACAAAAATTAAAGCTTTAAAACTATAGCAAAAGAATATTCCATAAGAATACATCGTATAAGAAGAATATTCTTTAAGAATACTTCGTATATTAGCTAAAACCAAGCAAAGTTAAAATTAAATTTTCAATGCAATAGTTGATAAGTGTTGTATTTGTTAGATAGTTTTTCATTTTTTTTAATATTTTGTCAAGGGCAAATATATATACGTAATATAAAAAAAATTAAACATCAAATTTATTTTTAAAAATTAAATTCTCGAGAGCATGAAAGTAAATCAATTTTTTAATCGATCTTTGAGCCTATTTCACTCTAATAATAAAAGGCATATTAAAGAAGCTATGATGCAACTACATAAACAAACGTTTAAAATTTATTGTTATTAGTTTCTTGCTGAACACAAAGGTTTAGGCCTATTTAGGCTTACAATAATGATATTAGTTTAAATATGTATGAACCCAAACAAACTTCATGCAAACAAAACAAGCCTTTAAATCGTCACAGGGGTTGATCAAGAATTATTCTTGAAAGGATACAGTTTAATAACATCAGTATCCATTCGTCGCTTTCCAGCGCTAGGTGACGACATCTTTTGTTCGACTATATTATGCGTTTGATCTTTTTAATACCAGCTGGTAGAGAAATAAGAGATTTGAAAATACGCGAGACTTCCACAATCCAAGTCCTCTCAGCGAAATGCACACAACATCAAACCTTCCTTCACCTTCAATGCAAACAGCTTGGCAACTATCCTTTTGACGTCACGTGTCATGTGATGCGTATTTTGTTTTGGTGCGATTCTACCTATATTGATTTCCAACTAATATATTGCGTTATTTTCATCAAACTATTTATATTATGGTGTCAGAACTTAAAAATAAATTCACTAAATGCCATAACGCACGCAATGAATTAAAAGAATATATAATTAGCAGTTTAGTTATGCCTAGAATAACTCACAAATTTGGTCGTGGTTTATGCTATTAATACTCGTTTCAGATTTGCAATTATGTTTATAGCTTTCCCCAAATTTTTATGCGCTAAAAGGTGCTGCTTAAAAAAGGCAATAATTAGTAACTCATTCCAAGAAGCTTAGTCCCGCCCACTTCGGTATATTTCTTTCGTTTTGAAGAAGCTCCGCCCAACCATCTGACAAGCGTAAACAAAACGCGCAATCAATTCTTGAAAGTCGCTAAAATTATGAAAATGTCGCAAGATATTTTTTTTATACTTCAGAAACATTTTAAAAACTAAAACATGGGAAGTTTTGCATTAAAATAACTTGATTGTAATCTCTAAAGACATGACGTCAAAATGCAGATTATAAAATTAACGCGTCATTGACCCTTTAATGACTGTGCAGGGGATTAGGAGGTGGTGTGGATTCTTATAATTCTTGGTAACTCTTAGTTATGGTGTGCAAAAACATTCACTTGCTGCTTAACTAAGTAAATTTTTTGTAGGGGTGGTGAAGGAAGTGCAAAGCAGAATTATCTTATTTCAGAATTTATGCAAGAAATTTAAATAAATGTAGTTTTTATTTATTTATTTATTTTTTATGTAAAGTTTTTTGGAATATTAATTGTTCAGGCAAAAAAATTAAAAACACATGAAAAATTAAAAATGTTTTCAAGTATTAGTTATTCTTAATTAGTTATAAAACAGCATATCTGTATTTCCCAAATTTTAAAATGTATTTTTTTTTCAATTTATAATAAATATTGTTAATTTGCAATTAAAAATAAATTAATATAAACATACAGTAGTTAAATATTTTATTTATATTTAAAAAAAATCATCCTTAATCAATTGAAATTTTTTTTAAAAAAATTGAAGAAAATTATTAAATAGTAATTATTTAAATAACACAAATAAGTTGATATTATTATTCCCCCTATTAATATTTTAACAATATATAAATTAATGTTTATAATTTTTTTAACATAATAAAATTATAAAGAAAATCATGTTATTTCTTTTTAGCATTACAAGACAATTAATTTAATATGCAAATAATTAAGGTTTTACTACTTTTTTTGGAGGGAAAAAAGGAGTTAACATACAAGCAAATGGTAGAAATAAATTTGAATTTAAAAAAATTTCATAGAAATATTTGCATTTAAAAACTTTTATTGACAGAATTTAAATTCTATTTTTCTGTTTTTGTTTTTTTCATTTGCTTTAATTTTATCACTAGTATTTTTTATAAAATGTACACTTAACAAAATCATCATTTAAGAAATAAATATTTGATTATATATTTAATAACTGCTTTAAATAATTTAAAAGATATAAATTTTACAGTGATAAAATATATAAAAAGTTTTTTTTTTTTTTTTTATCTTTATAAATAATACGATTTTTTTTTTTTTTTTTTTTTTTTTTTTTTTTTTTTTTACTCAAGTTTGAAGACAATTCTTTAAATATAAGAAGTTACAGAGAAACATCTTGTTCTCATATGTTAATTAATAATTTTTAATAAATGAACAGAAATCAGATTATTTACCAAGAGTCATTAGTGTTCCATATAAATTTATATTCTATGATAGAAATACTTTATAGAATATATAACCCTAATAAGAAATATTTTGTTTTCCTAAATTAGGAAATCGTAATGAAATTGAACAAAAAATAGACCAGAACTGAAATTACTGTCAAAAAGACATATCAATAAAATTCACCTTTTTTTAATATTGAGATCAAAATAATTTGAATATGTTAATTTGTAATTACATTTAAACAAAAATTAAATTAATTATGATAAATATTATGACAAATTTATAACACAATTTTTTTTTATAAATTGATATTTTTAAGTTTAATTTTGTTTAAGCTGAGAAAAGTTTTCATTGCTACTTTAATTCAATAAAAATCTTAGATATTTTTTCTTTTAACTATTTTTGAGATCATGCTTAAAATAAGAGGAATTTATAAAAGAAAATCTAATATTTTTCCTCAACATGATATTGATTTTTCTGAAAAATAATAATAATAAAAAAAAAACATTTAAAAAATGTCGCGAATTTAAATAAAACAGAAAAGTATTAATCATGAAGAATACTGTTTGGATAGACTCTTTGAAAAATCAGAATTATTAAACTGTATTATTTTAATAAGAATGCATAATTATTTTGAAATGGTACATATTTTTAGAACATTAGGAGAATATAATTTTTAGATAAAATATTTCCCTTGGTGTTTTTATGATTAAATTCAAAATCACATATTTACTCAAATTATGTTTTAGTAGCTTAACAAACTTGGAAACAATTTTTTTTGCTTCTATTTTAAGTCAATAAATATAATTTAAAATTTTCTTTATTACTCAACTGATTAACTTTTTATTTATTTTTTTTTTTTTAATTTACCAAAAAGTACATGTTTAATAAATAAAAAGTTAACAATAAAAGATAAAAAAATTTAGAAATTTTTTTGTTTCAAATGTTTTGCAATAAACATTTATTTTCTACATAATAAAAATGCAGTACACAAAATTCATAAAATGTATGAATTTTAATTTTCAAAAAATTATTCATTCGAGTTAAAAAAAAAATGCTTTTATAGTAATAAAGTTACTGTAAAAGCATTTTTAAATAAATTTTTCATCTTCAAGAATTAAAATTATTCATTTAATTTTTTTTTCTTTATATTGGTATGATATATAAATCAGTTTTCAAAAACAAAATGTATTTAAACACTAAACAAGTCATTACAAACACAACAATTTTTAAAGAAAAATTTATTTTCTATTAACATAGACATTTTGCATACAGCCTTGTTTAGACTACAAAACCAGTAGAGTTTCATTTTCTAAAAACACATTCAATAATTTTTTGAAAAAAAGAATTACATACATTTTAGAGTATAATTTCTGTATCACCAAGTTCTTCATCAGAAGGCAATTCAATTTTTTCTGGATCAATATAATTTTTATCTACATAAGGCAAGCCAAGTTTTTTCCGTTCATTCATTCTAATGTAGGCTTCTCTGTTAGTCCAGTCTTGATTACTATTTAAAAAAAATTTATATCATATATATAATACTGCTTATTGGAAAATTTATTTTAATTTTAGTTCTTGTTTATTAAATGCTACAAGAATTTATCATTATAAATTACTTGTAATGGCTATTTATTTTTATTAATCATATATTAATGGAGATGTTCCTATTAAAAGCAACTTCAAATTTAAATTTAATACCTTCAATTCTTTACACTTTTCTAAAACATTCAAATTTTCCAGTTTTAATAAAAAAAATTTAATCATAAACAATACTATGATGGCAAATTGTAAAAGCATATAATGAATAGACATAAAATATAATTCAAGAAAAAAAAATATTTGAAATTTCATCTTGAAACAATCTTTTTATTTTAGGCCAAAAAAATATATAGTTGACCAAGAAATCAGGACTTGAATCAAATAAAGTAAATATGGAAAATTTTATACTGTTTTAAAATTTTTGTATTAGAAAATTACATTAAATTTTTATTTTAGTTTTAAAATTTATATTATCTGTGCATAGTATCTGTGTACTTTATAATAGATTATTATAAATGCATAATTATTATATATATTTTTTTAAAAATACATAAATATTTTAATTATTTTTTTATAAAATGATATATTCAGTCAGAATTTGTTATTTCTAAAAGTATTAGAAAAGAATCTTTAATGAAATAATTAAAAAAAATTATTATTAACTCAATTCATTATATTTTATTTCACTGATCATAAATTTTGTTAAATGGATGATTTCAGCTATTTCTTCAAAAAATATTCATCATAATAATATCATAACTATAAGTTAAAGAAATTTTAAAATAAAACTTGCAACTAAATTGGTTAGAAATTATTAGTATCAGAGAAGATTATGTGATAACTTATGGTCTCACAACCACTCAATCATTTGTTAATGCATAATTAGAGCATTCATGCCATGTTTCTTGCCATATATCTTGACACCAAAGGAATCAATCAAAGAGGGAGAAAAATGAAGTCACTTCTCTCTTTGTTCCCCAAAAGGAACCAAAATAAAAAGAAAGAATGCAAGAATGGGGATAATCAAAAAATCTTAATAGACTGGAAATAGGGTTTAAATAATGTGATGGTCTAATTGTGTGTTTCATCTAACATATATTAAAGTGAAGACTAATTGATTGCTTAAAGAAATATTGTGAGGAATAATTAATGTGTATTGTAAATAATTCTACTTGAATGAATTTCTACAAAACCTGAAGTGCATATTTTTAAACCATACAATGGAACAACACTATTATACCAGATACATGTTTTACAAATTAAGACAAAAATGTAGATAAAAGTGGGTATTAGTTTCGTTAAATCAATTTATGTTATATGATTGATTTGCTTATTAAAGAATATTCTTAAAATTGAATAAAAAATAAACTATAATATCAAATATTCACAATTATTTTTTCAATTTATATTTCTAAATATAAATAAAAATTATATAAGAGCAATTTGACACTGCTACATAATTTATATTAAAAATTGATTTAAAAAAAATAAATTAATAAGTAATGTGAAAATAACATCTGATTCATTTAATTACTATTTAAATCTCTTTGTGAAGGTTATAAAAGTGTAGATCAAAGTGGGTATTAGTTTTGTTAAATTAATTTATATTATATAATTGATTTGTTGTTAAAATTTTTAATTTTTATTTCAGTGGAAAATAATTAGTTTTGTGTGTGTGTGTGTGTGTGTGTGCGCATGTATGTATGTAATTATTAGCTACACACTAAGGAAAAATTTATTTTAAAGTGGAAAAATAACCTCTCAATGTAAAAGTTTTTAAGCAACACAAATATGCACACAATTGTTATTCTATACAGATAAAAGATAAATACTAAACTTCATAACAGATAATCAGCAATTTTTATATATTAGCTATTAAATTTTTGCATATTGTTACACATAAATAATTTTTCCATTTCTTGAAGATGTTAAGCATTGTGAATAGACAATTATATCCAATTCACTATTAAATGCCTTTTTGACAGAACAGATGCTACATTTTTTAAAAATATGTTAAAACTAATATATTACATTTACTTAATAATGGAAGGAAAAATAAATATATAATATGTTTTTTTGCCAAGTACTTAAAAAATAATTTTTTGGATATTAGAAACATTATCTTTTTCTATAAATTTAGTAAAATGTATAAATGTACTAATATTATTATCTTCTATGATAAAAATCTAGATTTTAAGTTTATTTTTTGGCATGTTAATCAATAACCAATTTTAAGAGCATTATTTTTTTTTAATTATTTCAGCAAGTAATTTAAAATAAAAAAGAAATGATATAATTTAAATTTCAAACAATTCAATAACATTTATCTTTTTTTTTAATTATTTATGTACATTTTAAAATAAATATTTATCATTATTAAATAAAATAAAATTATGAATTAAAACAGCATGCCCACAACTTTTCTCGAAAACTAATTTTAGCCAAGCAAAATTACCTATCCTCCTAACTATATTTGAAATCCTATGAAGGAAAAAAAAAAAAAAAAAAAAAAATTGCACAATTATTTTATGGTTATTATAACAAAAAAATCATAATTTTGCTAAAAAATATAACAAGATTTTGTGAAATATCATTATTTTAATTGTTTTAGTACAAAAAAAAAAAATAATAATAAATAAATAAATCTCTTATCGCTCATCTAAAAACTATTCATAAATTCTTTACACAGTGAAGTTAAACATTTTTTAGTTTTTAGAATATGAAATTTCTTCATGTATGCAATATCAAAAATGTCATTTAATTTATTTTTTGAGGATCAGTAAAGATTGTTTTATTATTGGAATTAATAATGAAAAAAGAAGTCAAAGTGATTTTACAGCAACATTTTTTAAGTTTCAATAAAATTAAATATAAAATAAATTATATATGATTAAATTCTTCAAAAAAATGTAAATATAAATAACAAAAAAAAAAATTTAAATAAAAAACACACAATATTTTATAGAATTATATTTTTTACTGTTCTAAGATCAATCATGTCAATTTTGATAATTAAACGAAGATAAAATTAACGTCTTTTCATAAATGGCAAATAAGTATATTTTTATATTATATATGTATTTCAAGAAATTTTGCATCGAAAAAAAAAAAAAAAAAAAAGAAAGATGTTTTAAAAATAAAGAGTGGAAAATTTATTTTAAATAATATAATGCATAATTTATTGTTTTAGTAAACTATTTTAATTTATTATTTCTTAAACATTACTGTTTTAAACTGTTATTGTTTTATGCAATATTTTTAAAATATAATTATCACATTTATCTTAGTCTAATCAATTAACAATTAAAAGTTCTTGTTATGCATATTAAATATATATTTAAACAAGAAAAATGATTTAAATAAATAAGATTTAAATTGAAAACATACTATATATCTGGGCTATATGCCACGATGAAAGTACCTCCACATACTAATACAGTTAATAACATGAAGTTGATTACTTTATGATCATGTCTATCTTTTTCATAATTTTCTTCATCATAGCCATAAGAGACCCAAAACTGAAAAAGAATTTAATTATTATTCAATAAAATAAATTCAAAATCACACATTTATTCATTATTAGTTTAAGATTAAGACCAATATCACTAAGAAAAATTCTGTTGGAGGCATAATCTGTTTTAATATTTAACTGTATAATATTAAATAAAAAATTATTTGGTTTCATTGTAAGGTGAGAAATAAATACAGTGGTATTCCATTGTATTTACACTTTTAAATACGTTCAATTTGATATGCCTCTAGTTTGGTTCTGAAAAATTTTGTTTAGTATAGGACTTGCATACATTAAAATATTTGTTAAAAGGCTGAATGTCAAAAACTTTTCAGAGAAGTACTATCACAACAAAGCCCTAACAAGTCATAATAGCATTATATAGAATAACAAACAATGTCCCATTTCTGAAATATCTACACAAGGCAAACACAAAATGCTTTGGACATATTTTAGTACACCTTAAATCTGATGCTCGTTCACCACGTCCCAGTACGTTAAAGAAAAAATTAAATTTGGCAAACTTTCATTTGTGTATATATATCATCTAACTGCTTTTATATTTATGTATTTTAGTACCAAACATTGTTTAAGTTATTTAACAACACTCAGCAATGAACACTAAAAATAAGAGACTAAATCTCTAACGAGATAATAAATTAATTTAAACGCGGAAGAATTTATCTTGAATCATAAGGTAAAATATGATTTTCATCATTTTCTCACCTTTGGATTTTTGGTCTCTGCAAAATCTTCTACTGTTTTTGGAGGTGGTGGTTGTTTTTTAGGAAAAAGATTTTCAGGATAAGCAAGGGTATCTTTAGATTTTTTAGTTGTTGATATTGGTGCTATTTTAGTAATAGAATATCGTTGAAATTGGCGTAAAAGAGAAGGATAAGTTTGTGATAATCTACTCAGAGACATATTTGTTTGGATTTCGGTCACCTACTGCCATTTAAGTTGAGTTAACATAGGGCAACTCTTATGAATTCCACAGAATAAAATAAAATTTTCAAATTAAATCACTTTTTAGTTTTAATAAAATGATGTTTTTAATTTAACATTATTACAAACATTACATTAAAACATAAATAATTGTGTTTTTAATGATAGAAATTTAATTATGAAATATAAATTTCAACCTGAGAATTATTTAAACAGAATAAAGTTAAATAAAATGGCAACAATGAGACAAATTTTGTTAAGCTTTCAACTATTTTCGGTTTTGATTTTTTTATTTTTAGCATGAGAATACAAATCTTTGACGAATCTTTTTCATTTTCTGGAATTTTCAATTATCGGATTTTTCTCCGCGCACAGGAAGTGGCTAACGACTGTTGTACTGTTGACTGACAGTAGTCCATCTGTACAATTCGTTTTATTTCAACTCTTCTAATTGCTCTATTTTCGGTGATTTAAAGAAAGTAAAATACTTTTTTTGTTAATATTATTCTCAAATTTGGGTAAGTTAGCTATATTTTCTTTATCATTTTTTTTTTTTGGTATAATAATTTTTGTTCCATGTAGATCAAACTGTTTCTATCTTCCAGGTAAAGAAGCCTTTAGCGAGTATAAATCTGATAACTAATGTCAAATTAAATCAAGACAAATATTTAGCTAATATATTCAGTATTTATTTTAACATTTATGTTAAGCTTTAACGAAGACATAGTAGATAAGACACGAAAATAAAGATTTAAAACTTAGATTCAAAAGGCAGTAGTTCATCGTACAATCTCTTGATCTGTGATATTTCCAAAAATACTATTGGTATAAAACATCAATTTTTGATAAAATAAATACTATTTCTATATAAATTTCAAAGATTAATTATTGCGGATTTATATGCATATCAAATTAAATAAATCATATAGTATATTTTTTATTACTGAATGTTTTATAAAATACCGCATACGCATACATCATTCGGTTCCATAAGTTGAAAACTACAAAATTGTTCCAAATATTCTACGTACAAAAGAGGCAAAAATTGTCACATGTTTTTGTACATTGAAAAAAAAAAATAATAATAATAATAATAATAATAGTTTACGGTGGAGTTTCTCCTACATACGTCTCCTTAAAAAAAAAAAAAAAAAAAAAAAAAAAAAAAAAAAAAAAAAAAAACGAATTGCGATTTTCATCATATTTTTAGCTTATAATTCATTTGAATTATCAATATAACGCTTAAAAATCAAATGACGTTAACTTTCAGTAAATTTAGAAAATGATTATACCAAAGACATATCTATAAGACTTATAAATAATTCATTTTTAAATAATTGCAGATAAAAAATTATTTGTTTGACTAGTCTTTTCATTATAAACATTATTTAAGCGTAAATTAATTATGTTGTTGTTCTCATGCAGCTGGCAATACAGAGACAGTTCAACGCTCTACGATGTTATTAGACCAGCACCTAGGGTTTAAAGTCGATTTCAAAGCATTACAAATATCCATAGCACCGCTGGTACTCTAACCCTGTCGGGTAACGAGCGCTAGCCACTCGGCCATCAGGCTCCAGTGTATATTAATTATATAAACATTTAATAAATAATTATGTAATTGAGAATAATTATTCTTTGTTACTAAATTATTTTAAAAATTAAGAGATATTAATTTTTTTCATAATTCTTTTCTCAAATCTCTTCACGATTAGATGTTTTATGATAGAACATTTTTTTTTTATAATGATTATTGATAAAATTAAGATGTTAAATGAATTATATCTGATAAAAAATAATTATGATTTTTAATCTACCCTGTTAAGTAAAAAATAGCTATATTTGTTTAATATATTCAATATATAATGCTCAGGAAACCAATTCTTTTATGTTAATTTAAGAAATTCTTTTTTGTTGCAATTTTGTTCCGTTTTATAATCTCTTGATATGCTGACCACCAATCCTTTTGCTTATACCTATCCATAAATCAAGTGAAACATTATAATTTTTCTAATGAATTCGTTCAAATTGCTAGCGGCCTGATGGCCAACTGGCTAACGCTCTGGCCGTTGGTACCCCAGGTTTCAGGTTCAAATCCTGGTTGTGGCATGGATGTTTGTTGGTGGTTCGGAATCCACGTTAAACTGTAGGTCCCGGTCTGTTTAACCCTAAGTGAGCACAAGATGACCACAGAGCGACAAACCAACACCGACAAACTTATAGAACACTACC
The DNA here is from genome assembly GCA_021605075.1 of Caerostris darwini. Taxonomy (NCBI): domain Eukaryota; kingdom Metazoa; phylum Arthropoda; class Arachnida; order Araneae; family Araneidae; genus Caerostris; species Caerostris darwini. The sequence goes on along the minus strand of BPLQ01013634.1, from coordinate 329,283 downwards.
CAGGGGGCACGTGTAGATTGAAGATAGACGACGGACGCGAGTCCCACTACCCCAACAATGCTCTACGGTCTTATTAGACCGGGATCTACGGTTTAAAGTGGATTCCGAACCAACATCCATGGCCCCATCGGGACTCGAACTCGAAATCCGTGGTACCGAGCGGTAGCCACTAGCCCATCAGTCCCCATTATTATTATTATTATATTAATTATTATTATTTATTATTAATTATTTGTTAAACGGATACCTCATTCTTTTTCAAGTGCACAAACAATTTTTCTTTCTCTTGAGAAATGACCTCTTATCACTAAACGCAGCATTTTAAAGATTCTACTAAAGTGATATTTTTACAAAAATTTCAAAATTATTTAAATTTTTAACAAGAGAAAAATCGATCTGATAAAAATAGAATGCATTTATTTGACATAACAAAAAAGAAAGTTTGAAAACAGTGAAAAGGATAAATATAATTTGTTGTACACCCTGTACAACATTTAATGTAATATTCATTTTCCTTCAAAGTACGATTTTCATTTAAATATTTAAGAAATGAAAATTTTTCGCTTTTTCGAATATAAGAGCAGCATTTGATATATTCTTACTGGATAAAATATTATAGTAGAAAAGATATAAACTAATAATTTCTCTGTAAAGCTAAGATAATGCATTTCATGTGTAAAAAGCAACAACATTACACTCTATATGTAAATCTAAAAATATATCACATGTAGCTACAGAACTGTACAAGTAGAAGAATCATTAAAAAAAAATATTTGTTTTTTTTCTATTATTTTATATCAATACTTTTTATATATTTATTTTAAACTGCGGACTCTTATTATAAACATTTATAAACATTTATTTGAGTTAAAAAGTTATTAATCTTTATTTACCATGATTAAATATGAATGTATTTTTTTTTGTTGTAATGCAGCTGGCAATCACTTAGACAATTGTCTTTGATGTCTTAATTCAAGCGCTGCACCGATGTTACTCACTTAGCACTTTCCAAGAGGTGTGTGCAGCTTGAAGATAAGCTACGGACGTAGAGTAACAATACCCCCCGCAATTCTCTACGATCCTGTTAGACCGGGACCTACAGTTTAAAGTGGATTCCTAACCACTGCAAACATCCATGGCCCCGCCGATACTCGAATACTACCTGTGGTAAGAAGCGCCAGCCACTCGGTCATTCAGGCCCGTTATGACAGCACTTATATAAATAATAGTAAAATTGTTCTTAAGACCGAAATTGTCTTTATATTCTTAACTATATGCATTGCTTTTATCAAAAGACTTCTATTTCAGGAGTCAAAAATTTTAATAACTAAAATGTTTTTCAATGAAACCATTTTTTGTTTATTATTGCTGTCACTTGTAGATGAAATAGCACAAATTTAAAATAAAATAAAAAAAGTTAAGACCATTTCTATGTAACTGAGTTCATTTTTTAGATACTGAGCATATTTTCTTCTTACTCATTTTTCATCTATAATTTTAAATGTTTTTTTTTATTTTTTTTATTTTTTATTTTTATAAATGCTATCTTCGGGAGAAATACAATTAAAGTTATTATTATTTTTTTTGTTTCAATGCAGCTGGCAAACACCTAGACAGCTTGGACTTGGATGCCTTAAGGCAAGCTCTGCACAGACGTTACTCACTTTGCATTACCCAGGGGGCGCGTGTAACTTGAAGATACGGACGCGGAGTAACAATGCCCCCGCTACGCTCTACGATCCTGTCAGGACCGGCACCTACGGTTTAAAGTGGATTCCGAACCACTACAAACATCCATGGCACCGCCGGGACTCGAACCTGAAACCTGTGGTACCGAGCACCAGAGCGCTAGCCACTCGGCCATTCAGGCCCTTAAAGATTATTATGTCTGGGGCGAATTTAGCTAAAAAACTTATTAATTCATTTTCCAGTGTGCTTACATGACCTAAAGTCCAGATAAAATTGGGTTCTAGTTTTTTTTAGATGATCTCCAAGAAGTTTTATAACTCATGTTGATTGAAAAATACAATTTTGGAGAGCCCGAAGAACCGTGTCAAATATAATAATCTAATTGTGAGTTTTGAGTTCAATTGCAGAGATTGACACAATCAAAGGCAGGATTTCATCTGTAGAAATGCTATTGTAATTTGAAATTTTCCCTGATAAGAATTCTTGAGGGAAAGAAATAAGTTTTTGACTACATAATTTGGTAGTTGTTTGTTTTAAAAGGGTAAATCGCCTAGCTGGAAAGTAATTCTATCATTTTTACGAATGGATGCAGATTGGGAATTAAAAAGGAATGAGGAAAGTTAATGTTTTCCATAAGGTCAATGAACAAAATCTGAAGGAAATAGAATGTTTAAAACCTGGAGAACAATTCTCAAATCTGGAATATTTAGCGAAGCGAGGAGGGCTCGTAAGAAATTTTTAGAAAAAAGTATTCTGCCAACGTAAACTGTCTATGAAAGAGTGGATTTTACCTGCTTCTTTGCATAAAACTAGCATCCATTAGAGATAGAAATAGAGTTTATTTGCAGACCAAGTATTCATTTTTTTTTTTTTTTTTTTTTTTGCTAATATTAAAAATAGTTTACCACTTCGATTAATTTATATCTATCTGTTTATCTCCTATGTAGAAAGAACACATCATATCAATATAAAAGTCAACCCAAAGGAATGAATTATCCATCTCGATCAATTTGCAAAACAAAGCTACAACAGTATACATACATACATACATACATATATATATATATATATATTCTTGTTATACATACATATATTCAAATAAAACTTAAATGCTTATATATAGCTGTTATATGAACGACAATGTTAACTTCAAATTTTAGTTATGAAGAGAAAAAAAAGTTGAAGGAAATGGCAACAATTAGATAATTTTTGTAAACATGTTAGCTAACTTTCTGTTTTGAATCCGAAATCAAGAAAATATAAATAATTTTTGCAAACATCAAGTACGGAAATTCTTTATTTGATTCCTTCATGTAATTTTTAAGAATTGGTTATTTTTAAATGACCGAATTTTTTTTTCTTTTTCATGAACTGTCTTTTTTTTTTGGATTGCTTAAATTTCTGGGATTTGATTGTCAATCGTAATTATTCTAAGTTACATATTATGTAGGACAAATTATACAATTCTCATATTAATGTTACTTAGTAAAATTAAAATATAAAAATTTGCATGAAAAAGACTTGATTTGAGTGGCTATTAATTTTTTCTGTTTATTTTCTATAACTAGAAGTATTGTTATTTATTTATATATGTTTTATTAATTTTTTTCCTATTACTAGAAGTATATTTTATTTTCGCTAAAAAGAAAAGGCTACTTAATTAAGAAAAAAATATTCAAGCCAATTGTAATTATTTCGTTTAGATTTTCATAAATAAATATCTAATAAATTTGAAATTCATTTATTTTAGAATTATTTGAAAGTGACATTTTTTTAATATTTTTTATTAATCTTTCTTATGCTTACTTTGCATAAAGTTTAGTTGAGTTATAAATAATTATTGTCATGAAAGAAATTTAATGAAAAATATTTTATAGTTTATTATCAGTTTAAGCATAAATTTGTGATAGTGTGACTATGAATAAATTGAAAATAATTTTTTGAATACATTTACAAACATATTTTATATTTGAATTCTAAAGATATTTAATTTCTAAATTTTTGTGTACTATGTTTTTTAATTTTAAATTATATAATATGTTTTGAAATAGAATATTCATAAAAGGAAATGCATATATAAACTTTCAATTTTATTAATCGAAATGTTTTCTACATTTTCTTTTTTCCATAAACAATAATCTTTTCTAGAAATGCATGGATATTCAAGAAAAATCTGTATTGTTAAAATTTTTGTATAAGACATAAATGCATCGGGTTTTTTTTTTTTTTTTTTTTTTTTTTTTCTAATAGTGAAATTTTATTTTAAAACTATCTTTGTGTTATTTTTCAATACAAAATGACTAAAATTATTTGTCTACAAAACCTATTATTTTTGGAAACAATTAAAATAAAAATATTTAGCATGCCATTGAAATATTTGTTTTATTAGTTATTTAGTTCTTTAATTTTCAAAGAATTAAAAATGCTTTTATATTTATTGTGAAATTACTGAAAGAGAGAGACTATAACTCTCAGCAGATATATTTTTTACAAATTATAAATTTTCATTTGAAAGACTTAATATTAAAAAAAGGTTTTAAGGTTGACCAATGAAACAACTAATTTTAGATAACAATTTCTTAACATTATCTTTTTCACTTCCTGCATGATCTTAAATTTGTTATTTGAGAAAAGGAGATAATGTTTATTCGATTAATTTTCAGTAATATTTTAAAAGTTCAAGAGAAATTGATTCTTCTTAAATGAGTGATTTATCCATTTTTTAATCAAAGGTTAGCTAATATGTTTTGTGCATAGTAATAAAAGTCATACAGTTTTTAGTTACTTCTTATTTATAATGAGGGAATATTCTTATAAGGATAATTTTAGAAGAAAACCAAAATGTTATCTGAGTTCAAGAAATTAAAAATTATACTTTAAAAAATATATATATATATATATATATATTTAATTTATATATTAAAATTATTATATTAATCATTCTATTTGAACAATATGGAAAGAAATGAAAATTTTATCATAAAGAAAATCTGCATAAGCTTATTTTTAATACACAACTCATTTTATGCCAAACTAAATTACATTTTTTATAGTCAATTAATTGTAACATAAGAAAACTTGTGTGAAAAGAAAAGTAATCATCTTATTTTTAAGTTTATTTTATAAATGATATTTGATAACATTCACAGTAGTGACTTCTCATAGTATTCATGCTCTTATAATAGTATCACTTGAATGGAACTGATTAATTGGACAATTTTAGAAGGTTACAATATATGCTTGTTATAGATTTTAGATATATTTAATTTTATTTACATAATTTATCATAATTCTAGTTATCTCTACATTCAATTTTCAAGTTATACTTAAAATATTTCTCTTGTACTCAATTCTTATTTTTATTTTTATTTTTTAAGCATACAATTTTGCAACAATGATTACATTTCCATTTTTTTATTAATTAATCATGCAACATCAGTATGTTGAAATCTTTTGTAAGTGTCATAATTTCCTGTCTTTGATCACCAGTGTTGTGTAACTTGCAGGTGTAATGTTTGGCCCTCAAAACATGAAAACTCATATTATCCTTGCATTTGTTATTATTTGCAGTTTTTATACTATGGCAATGCATTTTTTTTTTAGTTTTAAATAGTTTATTCTTTAAATTATGTAAAAAAAAAATTTAAAAAAAATCTGTTATAAATTTAAGATAATGGAAACCAGAAACATATGCATTTAAAAATTATGAAGACAAAAGAAATAATATTTTTTTGATAATTTAAGATTTACATATTGTTCTAATGCAGCTGGCAATAGTATTCTAGTTAATTATTAATTTGACCTTATGTAGAATATTTTTAATTCTTCTCTACAACTTTTTTTAAGTCTTTTTCAATACAGACAGTTAATCTTTATGCCATAAGTAAGGGCTTCACCGCTATGACTCATTAAGCACTACTCAGGGGGGCATGTGTTGCTTGAAGATAGGATACAGATGCAAGTCACACTACCCCCACAATGCTCTACGATCGTATTAGACTGGGACCTGGAGGAAGGGGATTCCGAACCACTACAAACATCCATGGCACCACCGGAACTCAAACCCGAAACCTGTGGTACTGAGTGCCGGATATTAATTATAGCCACTCGCCCATCAGGCCCCAGATCAACATATTTGTTAGAGAGATGAAAATTTAGATTAATATTCTAGTTAATTATTAATTTGACCTTTTGTAAAATATTTTTAATTCTTCTCTACAACTTTTTTTGTCTTTTTCAATCCCTAGCACATATCTACCTAGGATGCACCTTTTTTTTTTCTTTTTCTGATTTTATAGAAAATTGTCAATTATTGTCCATAAGTATTATTTTTTTTTTTACATTTATAAGATTGTTTATTTCATCTCTCACACATTTTTAGATAGATATTATGTAGAAATGATTTTTATAAAATTTTCAAAAAATAATTTTAATAATTCCATATATTGTATGCAGTAATTTATAATCCATATTTCAAAATTTTAAGATTTCTTAATATGTTATCGGAAGATTATAAACAGGAAATTATGGTACATTAATATTCGTAACTTGTCTGAATTTGAAAATTTATGTATTTTAAGATTTAAATGCTCTGTTATCATTTTTCTTTTATTGGTATGTTGTGAAGTATTTATTTTTTATATCTTTTTGTGCAAACATTTTTTAAAAATTTCTTCTAAAAGTCTGTCTTAATCATTGATTCTGCCTTAATTTTTTTCTTGTTGAACATCAATTTAATTTATAAAATCATCATTTTTTATCAATCTATCATTTTTAGAATTTTAAAAGTGAAAGTAATATTTTTGTTCTCCTTTGATTAGTGTTCTAGATTTAAGTAATATTTACTTTGTTTTAAAGTATTTATAATAAACATTGAAAGCAGCTGCTTACAAATTAAATACTTAAAAAAAAAAAAAAAAAAAAAAAAATCAATAATCTATTCTTGTAAAAAAACGTTGTTTTTAATTGATAAAGAAAAATAACTTTGAATAATTACATTTTATTTTATACTTGCTATTCATATATGAATATATTTTAATATTCTAAACATTAGCCATTTTTTTAAATGACAAATTTCATGTTAAAGCAACATAGTGGTTCTTAAATTCAAATTCAAAAATTTTATTTTATTCCGAAAAAAATTTTTTTTTTTTAATGTATTTGCTTATTTTATTTCATTTTATTAGTATATGAAAGTCAGTAGTATTTTTAATTCAAAATGAAAACATTTAAATTGCAAAAAAAAATTGGGGAATTCACGTTTTTGTGTAACTGACAAACATTTCATTTCTGACTGGGGAAACGGAAAAATATAAAATATCATAGATCATGAATATAATGGATGCAAAAACATAATGTATTAAGTGAAAAGCCTTTTTAATTATATTTTTTATATTTTGACTTGGAATTTAATAAAAAAACTAAATTATAACAGAAATAATTTTGCATAAGTGCATTATTATAAAAGAATACAGAAATTTTAAGGATTTGATTTAAAACAGGAGTTTTTAACATTTTTAGTTATTTTGAAATTCATAATAATTAAAATAGTTTAATTTTTATTTGTAAGTAATCATTATTTGTATACTTAAGTTTTTATTTGTTTAAGAAATAAGTTTTCCTATTCAACACATTGTGTTCATTTCCTGTTTAGTTTGAGAATCTGTGATGTAACATATTAAAAGGTTTTTTTTAAAGGCATACCCAAGAATGCTGATGGTTTCTACCGAGAGTTCTTACAATTCATCCAATGCTACTTCCATATATCAAGTTGACTTCAATACTACGACTTCCAATATTACTTTGATACAACATGGGGGTGATTCCGATGATAGCACAGCGTTTCTTGATTTTGTGATACTCCCTTTAGTGGCCATAGTAACTGTCATTTTTGTTGTGGGGTTAGTCACAATAGTTATGAGGAAAAAAAGGTAAAAAGTTCTACAAAATTAATTAGATCAAAAGTTATAACTTTATAATTAAAATCCATTTCTACTTTTTATTGAAATTCTTGTGAACCAAAAAATGTACTAGCTATATTAATTTTGATATGCAAGAATAATTTATTGATATTTTTTTATCAATTATTTTTTTCATTTAGAATAAGAAGTATCTATCTGATTATTAGAATAATGACTTGGATATATCTATCATTTTTTTTTTTTTTTTTTTTTTTTTTTAAGTTTAATGTTAGATAATACAAAGAGAATCTCAAAATCAATAATAAAATATTCTTATTAAATATAAATACTATTTAAAAAAATGTGTGAACTTTTGTAAGATTTTTTTTATAGCATATTGAAATATTTTGAGATCATTTTAAATTTCAAATCTTTTTAATTTTTAAATTTTTTCATTAATCAGTAATTCTTAATTAATATTTAAAAAAAAAAATATATATATATAGTTTTGTTTTACTTTTAGCAATATGTTGGTGATATTCATTTTTAAAATAAGAAGTTCTGTAGCTTTTTATTTCATAATATTACATTAAAATTCCATTTATTGTAAATAATTACAGTTTCATTTATATGTAAAAAGTTAAAATATAAGTATTCATGTATTCCTTATTATATTATTAAGAAATCCATTTTCCCACTTTCAGGTAGTTTATGTTTTTATCTAGTGTACAGTTAAGTTGCAATGAAATGAAACTGTTGAAAAAATTATTATATGTTCTAATTTGTATTTTGTATGCCTAATATTATATCTTTAGTTAGAAAGCAAGAAAAGAAGCTAGATATGGGATGTTTATTTATTGTTCATCCCATCATCATTTATCATGTTTATTTATTATATGGGATGTTTATTTATTATTTTTTTCTCCATGTTTTAGGTTTTATGTCAGTATTCTACACTTCTTCAGTTCTCTTGAATATTTTTCTTTCAAATGCTTCAAACTGAGAAAAGCGATTTTTTTTTTCTGTTTGTTTATTTATAACATTAAAAAATATATATAGGAAAAAGTTGAGTATTGGTAATAATAAAGCACAAACACTTTTATGATGTAACAATGCTAAATTGATTATGCTACGCTCAAAAACAATATAATTAAAAAAATATTATAATGAATGTATATTTATTAATTATATTGTTATTAAGGATTTTTATAATGAATATTTATAAAAACTTTATATATAATGTATTAATTATATTTTTGAGACATTTAGTAAAAATGTTACAATGTCATGCAAATATTTTTTTTAAATAAGTGCATGCAAATGCCAAGATTTTTACGAATATATGATGAGTTGCCTTCATTACATAGGTTTGAATCAGCCCTGAATTACAAAACGCTAAACTCAATCTTTGTTTCTTTTTTTTTTTCCTAATTCTAAAATTCTTTAACATTCTAAATTTTTTTTTTTTCAAAAATTTTAAATATCATTATGTTATGACATAGTTATTTGTCATGATGGATTGAAAACTGTCTAGAGCAGGGGTCGGCAACCTGCGGCTCATGAGCCACATGTGGCTCTTTGGATGTGAAGCTGCGGCTCTTTAGTTTGCAAATATTATTTATTTTATCAAAAAAAAAAAAAAAAAAAAAAAAAATTTAAAAATCGTTTAAACATGCATGTACGTAACGCAACAAAAGTGGACAGCTTTAAAAGAAATGCCGCGAGTTGAAGCACTTATATTCGACGCATGGAATAGTCTTCCAGATTGCTACAGTGAGGTGAAGAAATTGGCATTTGGAGTGCTGATTATCTTTGGATCGACATGTTCGTGCGAGCAAGCGTTCTCTTGCTTGAATATAATTAAAAGTAAAGTAAGAAGCCAACTAACAAATGAAAATTTAGAGTCATGTTTGAAACTTAAAATAACAAATTATGAGCCAAATTTATCCAAACTTTCTAAAACAATGGCAGAGCCATCTCTCCCATAAAATTTGTTTGCTCAATTGTTTGTTATTGAAGTACGAGTTAGTGTTGTAAGTAAATGTTTAATTGTTTTAATTTTTTACTTAGATAATAAGTAATTATCTAATAATGCCATATATATATTATCTAATTTGTTGTGAAAAACACTACTAATATATGAATAAATATATATTTTTTCTTATGAATAAATAGATTAGGTTTTTTTTATCAAAAAACTTTATTTATGCGAGTACTATTTATTGTTGTCAAGAAAAAGTTTTGTGGCTCTTTAAACTCTTCCGACTGAAAAGGTTGCCGACCCCTGGTCGAGAGTATATTCCTTCTGGATTGTTTCTGTTGAATGTATACAAAGTTGCATTCATAAATTGGGTGTCTCTGGAGCTAAATTTCTGTCGATGTTCCAGGCTGGACAAACTTCGCCATCATCTGATGCCTCTGTACAGTTTTGATCCAGCAGAGGAAGGGGAAGACTGGGAAGCCGAGCTTCTCGAGGAAGGAACGGATCACCAACACAAGGCAAAAGTAAGTAAATAATTTGTTCTAATTTATAATTTTTAATTAGTTTCAGGTTTTCAATTTACTGTTGATGTGCAGGATGCATTCTTGTATGAAAAATTTATATTTTAAGTCCTTTCTCTTCATGCTATAGTTTTTTCCTACATTTCATATGTGATGCATTTTATTTAAGTTTTTTTTTATAGTAATATGTCTCAATGTGTGCTTCCTTTCTACCTTACAAAAGGATAGGCCAATCTTGCTTATTTATGTGTTGTTACTATTCCCCCTGGTACAGTTTGACCCGATGGCTAGTGCTCTGGCCTTTGGAATCCCAGGCTTCAGGTTCGAATTCTGGCAATGACATGGCTGTTTGTGTGTGGTTCGGAATCCACTTTTAACTGTAGGTCCCGGTCTGTTTAGCCCTCGTGGGCACAAGATGACAGTAGAGTGACAAACCAAACCCTGGTACAGGAAAACTTACACCAGGTCCGGAAGACGCTGTCGCAGACAATTGGGCCATGGCTAAGGATAATAGGCAGTTTCACTTTAGCAAAGAACCATGAGAGCCGAAGACTGACTAAACCTGAAGACAATACTCTATGATCCAATTAGACTGGGACTTACGGTTGAAAGTGGATTCTAAACCACTACAAACATCCATGGCACCACTGAGACTCGAACCCAAAACCTGGGGCACCAGCGTGTTATTGTAATTATAATGATCTTCCATGATTCTTTTCTTTTGGAATAATTTTTATTAAAATTATTAATTTATGCCAGAAAAAAGTTTTTTTTTTACTAAGTATGAATGACTTTCTGAAGTTATCCTTTTTATTGTAATTGATATTCTACTATGAACATGAGCACAATTGGATTTTTATTTTAAAATTTTGTAAACACTCATAGAATTTTTTTTTTTGTCAAGAAAAACTTCACATCTTTTAATGCATTTTTTTCTGTGTGTTTGTTAATTTCTTAAAATTTCCGTATTCAAAATAAATTGTTATTGTTAAGTTTTTTTTAGTTTATTTTGTTATTTTAGTTTAAAATTTTTATGTGATGTATTTCATTTATAAATGCTCAAATCCTTTATTAATAGTATTTAAAGTTTTAAAACAAATACTTTGATGTGTTAAGTATTTTTATTTTAAAAATGTTTATTAAAGAAATTATTAAGACTGTAGTCGCCCTTCTAATCATGTTAAAAAAGGCATAACTTTGTCAGAAAATGTCATTTTGGAGGGATTTTAATTGCAATGAACAGAATTTTTAATAAATACAATTTTAGATTACATGTGATACTAAAGGAAAAGCTGGAGAAAATAATTTTACAATCACTATTTTACTTTTTTTTTTCTCTCAAAGAAGCTTGGTGCTACATTTCATTAGCATCTCTAATGGCAATCAGTTTGTTTCTTTCTATCATCCCACCTGTGTTCAGGTTATAATTAATTAATTAGGAATTACAGCATTTAGGCAGTTATTCATAAATATTTTAGTATCTTCTCTTGCTGTTTATATCTAATAAATTAACTATAAGTGAAATTATTGAATAATAAATTTTTTTAAGTAATAATAGTTTGCTTTTAATAATTCAGTTTCTAATTTTTGACCTTATAATTTACTCAATTAATAATATAGAAAACAAACTTTGTAAACTAGCTGAATGCTTTAAGATTAGTTCAATTTTCATTTAGTAAAAAAATGCTATATATTTTTTTGGATTATTTTAATATTGAATAGGTATAAATTGTTTAATGTTTTTGCTCATTTGATTTTAATCGTGAAGTTCCTTAGTTTTTACTAGAGAAACATACAAATATGCAATTCCTATTACAAAAATTGCAGAATGAGAGAATGCTATATTTAAGTATACATAAAAATTCGTAAGGCTTCGTTTACACCAACTTTTGGAGCAGGAAGGCATCACGTGAAAAAAAAAAGTCAGCTAGAAAGCTTTTTGACCCTTTCACACTAAGATGGCAGATATCATTTTAAACCTAGTAAAGTTCCCATTTCTCCTACTAGATAACAATTCTGATTACTTCTAGGAAAAAAAAAAAGGATACAGTCAATTTTTAAATTGATATTTTATTTAATATTGCATAAATTGTTTCAATTAACCAATTAAAATTTTTATGGCCTGTTTTATAAAGACTACATTGAATATGAATGCGCATTATTTATGTAATATTCTTAAGTCTGAAATAATCATTAATAAAAAATTTTTAAATTGGTGATAAGAACTTACTATATATTTTATAAATTGTTTCAATTAATCTATTTAAAAATTTATATTATTATAATGTATACAAAAGCATGAGGTATAATTACTCTCCATTCTTGTTTATTGCAAATCATATCACCTGTCACTATTTTCCCTCATATATATATATATATATATATTCCTACATGAAACTGTAGTGATATCAGCCATAAGAACTCTAAAAACCCAGTAAAATTTAGCGTCGATAAAGTTGTCAGAGTTAGAAGTCATAAAATTAAGTGCATTGCATGTTGTCAAATGTAAAAAGTCCATGTCTTCACCCGACGAGCACAGAGGACAGATATCATGAGTAGTTACACACCCATGCAGTGCAAAATGCAGACGTGATTATTAAGAAAATCATATCCTGGAAATTTGCTGTAAAAACTGCATGAGGCAAGTCCATTGGGATGAGTGATGAAACAAGTATATTCCATGCATTCCCTCATTTTATGAGATATTTATCCAAGGAGAAGAGACTTTTTAATGCACAAAAAAATTATTTCAACACACTAGTTCTACTATACAAACAATAAATTAAAAAAATTTCCATAACACATGTTCAAACCTTATTGGTCCAATCCAAATGTCATGCCTCATCTTGTGTTATTCGCTGAGGTCAATTCTTCATGCCTCATTGCATTTTTTTTTTTTTTTTTTTTTTTTATTGTAAATGAAGTTTTATTTAACTTTAGTTTGATAAGTGTTTCTTCTAAAGAATAAAATTTCAAATTTACAAAATAAATATTTCTGTAATGAGTTGATTAACTATTTTTCTGTATTGACCATTTACTGACATTTTAGCCTTGTTGAACAGTATTATTTCATTAATTTATTTAGACCTCCAGGCCATCAGAGCAACCACAGCTGTCATTTCGAAGCAATCTCTAAGCTAAGAGAAACGCTGATGTGGATTTTGTTGAAGGGAAGATTTTGCTAATGTGTACATATTGCGAGAATTTTTTCTTGTATTCTGTGTGTGCCAATGTTTAGACAACTTAACTTATTATTTATTTTATGTTTTATAGAATTATGCAAGTGAAGTTACATGTGTTAATATTTTATTTTATGTGTTCATTTTATAAAAAATATGAATTGAAACATATGATATGTTATGTATTTATATTTTGTCTTCCCAATGCTGTACAGTTGCTATACCAAGGCTCTAACTACTTACTTTTGTCATGCTCACTACAAGATATTTATAATGCTGAAATAACAATATTTTAACTTAAAATGTGTTTAGACTTTCCTATTGTATTATAAAATATTGAGTGTATATTAAAAAATAACTATGTTTAAAAAGATTTTCAAATATATTGCTTTAAAAAAATTTGTGTATATATATATAATATCAGATTCACTATTATTCTTATTAATTAAAGTGATATGACTAAAGTGTTTTTTTTTTCTTTCCTTTTTTACACAAGTGTATTAAATTCCTAAGGGTGCTTTTATTTTCTTATTAAATTAAATGTATATCCTGCTGAATAGGATAATAGGAAATTATTCATTCTCTAAGGCTTTGCTTCATGTTAATCTTTTAACTAAATCATATATAAAAAAAAAAGATGTTTCGTGGACCAATTTCATAATTTTATTGCTTTGATTTCAAAAGCACATTTTTTAAAACATTTCAAATTGTGCTGCACATATCTAAATGTATGTGTAAAAATGAAAAAAATTGTCAGTATTAAAAAAAAAACCTGCAATTTTTAAAAATATAAAAAAGGAGATAAATTATTCAAAACTTTTTTTCCAATTTATTTTTCAGTTATGTGATTAATCCGCTTTTTTCTTTTTGTAAGTGTGTAAGCGTATGCACTATTTAGATTGAAATGTGAATAAATATTTTCTTTTGCAAGTTTAAATGATTTTAAATTATGGTTTTAAAATTCTGTAATGTATTTTTAATTTTTTTTTTTTTTGTGATTTATTTACATCATTGGCTCATATATTTGTTTCATTACAAACATTTAAGTATTTTATAGCTAGGATTAATCTGAAAATAAAATATTATATTATGAAATATTATTTTAGTTTAACACAAATTTAAATATTGTAATTTTTCAGTTTAAATATAATTAAAAATGGTGCTATTATTGCCAAAATTTTGCTTTATTATTATTTTTTGTTTTAATTCAAATACATGCTCTTCTTTATTATTGTATGTAAGGGAGTAATTATTTTATAATAAAAATAGTATCATTATAAATGGAAAAAAAAACTTAGGAAAAATTTATTATTTGTTGTATGCTATATTAAGTTATGCAAATATTTTTTAAATTTTATTCTTTTCATGTTGATCCAATAAATATAAAGTATAATACTGCTAAAGTATATACTAATATATTATTATTTCCTTATTTAATATAATTATCTATTTATACTATTATTATTATTTAAGAAAGATGGTTACAGGTCGTGAAAACATTTGAATTAAATAAGCTTTTGTTACAAGCAATGTCATTAAATGTATCATAATTTTTTGTAATTTAAAAAGATTTTCATTTCTAGAAAATTCAATAAAATAAAAGTGTGAGTTTCTTTTTACTTTTAAATTATAAAAATGTTTATTTAATTAATTTTGTTTTTCATTGTAATGTATATATACTTATTTATAATTTAGTGGTGCTAAAATACAAGTTCTGATTTTTTTTTCTTTTCAAATTTTGATTATAATTTAGTGATGCTTTGTTAACTAGATTTGCAAATGCTACAATTTGAGTTTCCTTTTTTTTTTTTTTTTTTTTTTAACCTATAATTAAATTTTAATTCACTGCTCAAAATTGCAAACACTAGAAATTATTAATAAATAGTTTATTGATTATTTATCATAAAATAAACTATTACTTAAATAAAAAAAAAAATATTATTTTCAATTAAAATATATTTTTTCAGACTGTGACAATTGATATCTTAGAAATCATTGAAATTTTTCTTTTAAAATGCTTAAAATCTTGGCTGCGAAATTTTTTGATAAAATAAAATTCAGTTTCTATACTTTCTATGTTCCAAACTCATCACTTTCAATTGAGTACTGTTCATTTAAGGAATATCCTTTTGAAAATTTCCATGCAAATAAAAATTGTCTAATTCAGATTAGGTATTTGACTGACATAAATTGAAGAATACTTTTAGTTTCTCTATGAAACAATTTCTGTCAGGATTTTTTTTTTTTTTTTTTTTGCCAATAAAATAAAAATGCTGTTGAATATTATGGTTGATAAATGAGGCCATACAAAAAATTATGAGAAGTAGCATTTGCAGATTATTATTATTAATTTGTTAATATATATGAACTATAAGTTTGAATGTTTTTAGCAAATGGAGGGAAAAAAATAAACTCAAATAGTATTTTATACATACAATTCGTTATTTTTACTGTCTTTCAGTTGTTATTTTTGTGTTTATTAGTTAAATGTTCGTATAGTCCTATATAATTTATATTTATCGGTGTCCTTCTCAATTTATTTTCGAGAAAAGTATCTCTGTTTCAGCTGTTATAGATGTATTTATCTTAATTTTTTTCATTTCTTATAGATGTGATTGTCATGTAAAAGTTATTTAATTTATTTTAATGTGAAAAATAAATGTTGAATATTTGTACCCTTTCTATGTAGCTCAATTTTTATAATATGTTGTTTATTATCTCCCGTGACATTGATTATTATTTCATAATAATTATTAATATTTTTCATTTGTAAAATAAATTAAATTTATACATTTGCATTTTTTAAAACTTGTTATTCTGAATTCAATATATGTTGCAGTAGAATTGGTTTAAAATGTTTCCATGTAAGAGTTTTAGCTTTTGACTGCATTTATAATTTTATTTTAAAATCAAAATTATATCTTAATATATTTAAATGTATTTAATAAACTCTTAATGAAATTTGCCTTATAGTTTGTGTAATTTTTTTTTTTACATTACTGCTAAAGTTTTTATTTGTTTTCAGCAATTTAAATCATATTTTCTTTTAATGTTTTTCACTTACATTTCTTTCATTTATTACTATATATATACATATTTGTAAAATTTAATAAGACTTTTTTTTGTGTTGAACATCAGTGGGCTTCATGTATCCCATAAACAGCCTACCTATGCATAAGTGGTGGACTTTTAAGAGTAATTGTCCCACATTTACATATTGTGTGGAAGAAAACTGGAAAACTCCCATCAAGCAATCTGATTGTCAATGCAAGATGCATTTTCACATATTGTGACAGTCACCATTCAATCTCCTTGTTTCTGAAAGCATTGACTACAACAATGTAAAATTTAGATTTACATGGAAGATTTGAAGAAAAGAAAACATTGCATTTATTTAGGTAACATGTATTTAATTTTTATACACATCATCAAAACGCTTCATAACATGATTTATTAATGTATCAAAGAAAATTTTAAATTATGAATTGCTACTGCCTTATTTAAGATTATTATATTTTTTTTCCTACATCAAACTGTAGCAATATCTGCCTCTAGCAGCCCCAAAAAATTTATTCTTGGCAAAGTTGTCAGAATTAAAAGGCATAAAATCAAATGTAAGTGCATGTTGTCACATATAAAAAGTCCATGGCTTCACCCGATGTGCACAGAGGACAGACATCCTTAGTAGCTGCACTGATGCGGTGTAAATGTTTATTGAGAAAATGATGTCCTGTCGGAAATGTGCTGTAAAAACTGTACGGGGTAAGTCCATTGGGATGGGTGATTAAACAAGCATGTTCCATGCTTTATCAGTTGAAAGGAGTTTGTTTTAAGGGTCTGTCTGTTTTCTTCTTTACCTCAGAACTAAATGGATGAAATGATAAAGAAAAATGTGGCTGTGGTAGCTTTACAACCATTTTTGGCCAAGAGATCGGTCTTTTCATTTCCAGGCACCTCGCAATGGCTGGAAATCCACTGGAAAGCAATCTCCCAGCCAGAAGCAATTGCATTGGACAAATTTATCTTAGCCTCTTCAACAAGGAAGCAATCACTAGGTGTATAGAAGACAGTTGCCAAGATTGCAGCTTGGTAGTCAATAAAGATAACTACTTTATTAAGATTAGTAGTTAGTCCAAGAAGGTTTAAAATTGCATTCCTCATGGCAAAAATCTCAGCATCAAAATTGGAGGCATTTAGATCAACTATATACGATTTCTCAAAAAATCCTTTACAATAGAGACCAGCACCAGTATTTCCATTACATGCAGAGCCATCGGTGTAAATATGGATCCATTCAAAACCATTATTTAAGATTATATAAAGCATTATAATGACACGAACTCACTAATTTTATACATTTTTTACACCATTATTAAAATTAAAAACTGACTAGATAAGAATTGCCTTTCTGTATATCTCTCTAAAAAAAAACCAGTGCATATCTGTCAAATATGAAGAAAACCAGTGTATGCAGCTAATTTAATATTAAAGCACATTGTATTAAACTGTGTTTTCCATTGCCTCTACTTATTAAAAATTATAAGCTTTTGAACCTTTTTCTATAAAGAACCCCAATCCATTTCCCCTTTAAAGTCATGGTTGTTTTTCTGTGTATAACATATTTGTTTTCTTTTTGAAAAGACGTGCATTCTTTCTGAAGTGTAATTTTTTATTTTTAAAGACATATATATGATCTCATTAGTTGAATACACCTTATGAAAGCCAGTTATGATAAGAAGTTGCTCACTTAAGTGTAAAATTTTAGCCTAGTTCAGGCCAGGCATGATGACTGAATATATATATATATATTATACATTTATTTATGCACACACATAGATAAGATTTTTTAAAAAAAGTATTAGTACAGTTGCTCATTTTGAAAAATAGTTACAAAACAATTAGAAATTTTTTTTTTTTTTAACTTAGATTGTAATAAAATTAAAAGTTGATTAAGCTTTATAGATACACGTTTAAATGTTATGAATATCAAAATTAGCAATAATAATTTCTAATTTTTGGTCAGAATGTTAAAAATATTGATTTCTTTTGTAACGATAATTTATGACGAAGTTCCTAACCAAATATTTTAAACATGACAATATATCAATTTTCAAAAATTTTGTTCTTCAGCATATTTGAAATATTTAAATTAAAAAAACATTCAATCATGTTTATATATTGCAGAATATCATATATTAATTATATATCTCCAAACTTAACTGATGAAATCACTTTGAAAGATTAATATTATGTATACTTGATAAAAATAATCCAGTTTCTTTTTATATAATAGCCCTTCATTAAACAACACATTCGAATATTTTGTGCCCTACTATTAGAAGGAAAAAAAATATACATGTAATATTTTTTTAAATGTTAAAATAGTAAGAAATTAATGTATTGTTGGTAAATTATTCTCTATTTTTTAAATTAAAATTATATCACGAGCTTTTAAATTACCACTGTTAACATTTTAAATAGTATTAAAATTCAAATACATTGTGCTTCCATTACATGTGAATAAAAAGGGTTTTGTATACTCTTTCTTTTTATGAAATGGATACATTTTAAACACACACAAAATGACTACTCTACTTGAAAAATTAGATTCATCCCATACTTTTCTAAAATCTCAAAAACCCTAATAGAATCAATATTATCAGTAACCATATAAAAAAAGTTTGCAGAAATTAAAAAAGAATTTGGTTACTTCATAAACTTCTTTGGAAATCTGAAAGAAATTCATATAAAAGCTAACAATAAATTTATTGGCAAAATTAATTCATTTTATTAAAGAGTAATATAGTTTTACATTTTGTAATCACTATTGCTGTCTGGCCATAATCTGAAACATTTGTGAACTGATTCCAAAACTCTCTCACCATCAGAAAAGCCAATAGATCTTTTCAATAATGGCAATGGATTTTTCACAAGCATCATTCTCATTCTATGAATTCTTTTTCTTGACAATGAATTAAAAACTTGAAATGATTCTAATTTTAGGGCCATAAAACAGCAGAGTACTGCAACTTGCATAATAATTTAAAGGCCCACTCAGATTTGTCGCTTTGTCGCTCTACGATCATTTTGTGCACACTTAGGCTCATTAGACTTGGACCTACAGTTTAACATGGATTCCGAACCACAAACAAACAACCATGCCACTGCCAGGATTCGAACCTGATGCCTGTAAAGTAAGTTAAGGCTAATATTTGTTGGAGTGCCTAGGGTGTACCTCCATATCATAATTTATAGTTAAAACATAACTATTAATAAAATTTACCAAAATTAAAAAAGAATTTATAAAGAGCACATGTTCTGTAAAATATAAGAAAATTAGGATTAGTAATTTAAACAATTCATATTTATTAAATATTTAATTTATAAAAGTAAAATATTGAGCAATGAAAGAGATTTAAACCTGAAGCCTGTAATGCCAGAGCGCTAGCCATGCCCATTCAGAATTGGGATCACTAAGAAAATTTTCTAATTTACAGATTTCAAATTAAATATGCAGTGAGGAGGGCTGTTTTTTCTTCTACATCATTGTTTCTGGATTTAGTTCAGCAATATCATTATCTAAATGATCATGAATAAATATATTAAAATCATCTGGCTAATTTAATTTATTGCTTGCAACACATCCCGGCCAAACTATTTTTGAAATTCTTGGTTTTTATTTCGGTGGAAGCAGGTGTAACATGAATTGAACAAGAAATAGAAAATTGTTCCCAAATTCTTTTTAGTTTATTCCAGCTGAATTGGTAAATCTGCTTGATATATTTTAAAAATCTGCAAGTATATCTTAATCTAATAGCTGAAAACTAGTTATATTAAGAGAAAGAAATCTGAGAATATAGATGAAATACAATACAAATCACATCTTACAGTATATATCCAATTGCTGCCCCCTTACCACTTTGAATTCTCTTTTACTTAAGAAAGTCAGATTTAAAAACAAAACTATTATTATTGATCATTTAAATCCATGACTAATTTTATTTCAAGTAGAAAAAAAAAAAAAAAAAACACGATTAAAAACTTTATTTCAGTATAACGATTTAAAAATTACATTTTGATGGAGGAAAAAAAAAATGTAGGGCAACTATTTTCACATAGCAATATACATATTTTTAAAGTCGTTTATAGCAATCTTTATTTTAATGTTTAAAAATAGAGGCATATTTGTAAAAAATGTTCTCTTATAAAAAACATGCAAAATATCTGAGGCATCAAAGAGCAACTGTATTTGGAAAACAAGATTTTCTACAAGTGCTCAAAACACATCAATTCTCACTATTTTAAATGCTAGTTATGAAAACGTTCATTTGATTATCTAAATCAAATACCTTACATTTTTTCACAAAGAATTCAAGGCAATTTTCAACAATACTTTATGTCTAAGTTTTTAGTATTGCTTTATAGCAATACTAAAAAGTTATTTGTTTATATGAAAAATTTAAAATCAGTACTTCAATGGCTAACAGCATTCTATATATTATTTTTTACAGATGACAACTGATTTTTTTTTTTTTAAACATGTATTTCAACTAATACAGTCAAGTTTTGGTGTTATTTTGCAGACAAAGAAAAATATGCCCAATTTATAATTTGTTGTCAGTTTAAAATTTTAGAAAGATAAAAATTCTCATTCTCTTCCAGTTGTTTTATTAAATGCACAATTATAACTGAAGAACAATAATTTGTATTTTTATAAAATTTTGCTCTATACTATTTTTAATGGCATTTGTTTAAGTATTTAGAAAAATGCACATTGGTGTCCAGAAGTTACATATAATTTTAAATTATTTGAATAATGAAAGAAACCAAAGTACAATTATAAGGAACAAATTAAAATTTAAAGGAATGATGAGTCACCTTGATCATTCAAAGAAATTTTGTTGTGTTCACTTTTAAGGAAAAAGTAAATGGGGAAAAAAAAAAAAAAAAAAAAAAAAAAAAAAGTGTTTGGTCCCCTTTGATAACGATTTCCCACACTTGCTATGGCATTATGGGTTTGAATATTTCCAAATATCATAGAGAGCTCTGAATCGGAGCTTCATGGCCACAGAAAGGCTGCAAGACTCCCAAATATATACCATATTAATAACTGGGGACAAGATGAAAGTGTCGATCTTGGTATTTAACCGGAACTGATCAATTTAAAATGGCATGGCACATGAAGAGCTACGATCTCTCTACTGCAAGTTTTTCTGAAAATTAAGGAATGGAGAAACCACAAGAGGTAAAAAAAAAAAAAAAAAAAAAAAAAAAAAAATGTTTTTGTGCAGATGTAAAAGTAATGCAAACATATTGTTTTTGATGTATAAATCCAGACTTTTGCAGTTGGCATTATTTGTACGCTATTTTTTAAATAGAAACACAAATAATGCCAACTGCAAAAGATGAAACATCAAAGTTAATAGTGCTGTCTAATTAAAAAGTTATCAAATATTAGTTTTTCCACAGGATGATGTTAAAATATCAATATATTAACATGTGACCTGGACGGTTTAAATCTCGAAATAGGCAATCTGAGAGTGTAAAAAAGTAAACTCAAACAAAAACAGAATTTAAAGAAAATGCTTTATTGACAAAATGCATCACTTCACACAATGGCTACTTGAAACAGAAAATGCACACAACACTGAGTTAATACTATGACATTATCAATGGCTTTGTGTCTGCAGCAAAGCACATAATTAAATGAAGGGAGCACATTTTCAGACTCAAAATATGGATGAATTTTGTGAATAACTGCACAAAAAAGAAGCTTTTTTTTTTCAAGTTAAAAACAACTAGGCAAGGCATACACTAAACACAATTGGCAAGCATGAATAATGACTACAATGACATATATGCTAGAATGGTGAAGCTTAAACTCAGAAATGGCTTTAAAACTATGCTGTGACATGTTTTTCAACTAGGGATGAGTTTAAGTTGATGATGGCAGCCAATCCCTGCTGGGCTGGCTGCTGCAGACATATTAAGGATGACAATGTTGATAAAATAAAAACAATGATAAGACTTGTACTGTTACATATAAAATGGTTTGTGAGAAGGGTGTTGCTCTTCTTTTTTTAGTTGATTACAATAAAGGGACAGTAAAACTCATCAATTGCAATCATTTCGAGAACAACTAGCCGAAGTGCTTCAGATTTGAAAGCTGGCTCCTCACAAACCTGGAATTTAAAAAAAGATGGTAAATGCTTAAATGAGTAGTTTAAAACATAATCTTGTAAATATTAGTTAATACTACGAAAGATTACATTGGAACAAAGATATTTACTAAGTATAGACCATTTATCGTTGAATTTCAATAGAACTTGAAAACACCAACCAAATGTATATTTTCCAACACAAAATTATAAAAAAAAGTAATTTCAAATCAATTGCCCCCCTTCAAAATAGTAACAAGCATCTGCTTTATTTTGATATTTAATTTATTATACCAACTCTGAAACATCTTTAATATATTTTGATAGTAAATGACCATCAATAAAATACATCATTAAAAAACTCCCAACCAAACACAGAAATCTACAAAATAGTTTCTTTCTTTAAGCTGCATATACAAAGGCAAAGGTTTTGTTTTCTTAGAGTGCTTCGAAAATAAAATCTTTGTACCTCAATTTACATAATTAAGATATTAGAATTAAAAATATTAATTTCAAAAGGAAATTATATTTAAGGAATTTAAAAAAGAAATAATTAAGATTAATTTGCTCAGGAAAAATTTGTAAGATAAATATTTAAAATAATAATAAAGAATTTTAAGGTTAGTAAAATATAAAAATTTAAATTTAATAATTAAAAGATTTAAAAATTAAATAAATTGGAAGTAAAATTTACCTTTACACATTGTAGAAGTTTAATTCTAGGGGTGGGTTCAAAAAGGTAGAAGGAAAAAGAATTTCGTGGGCAGAGCTACTATAGACGTGCCTGCTATTGGTCTATCGAATGGGTATATACAGGATTTATCAAGATATATTTTAATAAAGTTAGAGAATTTGTTTACTAAGAAATAATAGTCGTCTAAATAATAAACATCTAGCGCATAAATTTTGTCACATCCTACATTTCTGTTGAAGTGCAACGTATTAGTTTTTGAAAAATTACTTATTTTGAAGGGATTACAAGGAAATTTCCCCACCCTTCTTAAAAGTAGCAATAAATTTATTAAAAGCACATTTTCTGTTTAGCATTTTTAAACCATATTGCTTTCCATGTTCTTTGTAGTATTACCAATCCTAAAAATTTGCAAAAGTTGAAAATAGTGAAAGCTTATAAAAATAAGAGCAGGCTTAATTTTAAGAATTAAATTTTCTTTTCAAAAAAAATCGTACCATAATTTGGCCAGACTTTAGTCGTCCTTATCATCACCAGAATCTCCTTGGTCTGATGAGTTCTTAGAATCTTTAGCATCCTGTAAATATAACATATTTAATAAAAATGGCCAAAAACTGATATATAAGTTTAAAACAAATATATTTCAAACAATACCTACACTTTTCTTGGGCCTTCCACGGCCACGTTTTGATGATCCTCCAGAGCTACCGCTGCTGGCAGTCTGAAAGATAATATTGCAGATTAATTAGTAAGAAAAACACATTAAGACCCTGGAGAAACTCAATTATCTAAAATTAACAATAAGGAATTAATAATAATTGCATAATAATTTTTATTTTTTAAAAAGATATCACAATTTATCCAAATCAGTTTAGGGACCATTGTTTTTTCAGCAATTCAGCTTAATTGAAAAGGGTCAATTTCTATCATCCATTGCAGTATTTTTTTTTTTTTTTTTTTGTTTCTTAAACTCAACATTATTAACTTTTATTTATGTATTTTTAAATTATTGATCCAAATATTTAATGTATCGTACGATAGACATGTGTGACATATACTTGACTATGACATTAGGAAAAGGCCAGTATGGAATATACTGCTTCACTATAAGTGTCGCAGTGAGGGCTAGCACCTTAAAGCTCAGAGAAAACCAATCGACACAGGAGCAAGGCTACCCACACTAAAGGCTCGTGCTCAAAGCTCAGACCAAAATTTGACCTCACCGCGGTCGCCTGAAACCGGTTTGCAGCTCGCCGCGTGGAGTAGACCAACTTTCAACTTCAAGCGGTTTTTCACTATGCGTAATGCTATTTCTGACGTTTTGCTGTGAAGGGGTCGAAAAAATTTGGTCGCTTGCCTCTTGCATCTTCACGTCTCTCGCCTCGGTGGGAACGAGCCTTAAGAAGATACTAATTATGTAATGTGCATATTGTCAAAAGGAATAAACGTTAAAATTTTTTATATTAATTATTTTTTTCTAATCCCCCTTCAGTAATCTAATGGGGGTAAAGGTGTAAATAAGAAAAACTTGCTATCCCTGTCTTACCACACAAGATAAGCATAGTTTTTCCATCATAGCATAGTGCTTTCATTTTTCACCTTTAATTATGTTGCACATAAATCAGCAAAAACTCAGTGTTAATTCATAATTTAGGAACCTGATAGCCGAGTGGCTAGCGCTCGGTACCACAGGTTTCGGGATCGAGTTCCGGTGGTGCCATGGATGTGTTTAGATAGGTTCGGAATGCACTTTAAACCATAGATCCTGGTCTAATATAATCGTAGAGTGTTGCAGGGGTCAGCATATCTTTCTTCTTAAACTTGCCACATTGTTATGAATTGTAATTTTTAATTTTTTTTTAAAAATAATTATTTGTTTTAATTAAAATTTTACTTCACAAAATCAATCAATGTATGTGGTAGGATCTCAATTCAATTAGAAAAATAAGCTGTGGTTTTGAGCAGTTGCCGTCAAAACAAAACTCGCCAAAAAAATTCATCATCTACGACGTGATTTTAACAACGGATTATATGCAATAGACCCTAATTCCCAGATATCACACAGAAAGTTGTAACAATTAAAAATTTCAATTTTATAGAAAAAAATTTTACATTTAGAAAAAAAGTATAAAACAACCTCCATATTTTACAGTCACTACCTTTAGAGGCATGGAGGGCAATAGAACACCACTTCCTTTTGCCATCGGCGAACAGTTAAAGGCAGTGTCTTAAATATATTTTTAAAAAAAATTAATATGCGATTTAATCAATTTTAAACCATGTCTCTAATTTAATTACTAATAAAATAATATATCTTGAATAAGTCATAAGTTTTAGGGAATAAGTATTAGACAACTACTCACCTTCTTTGCTTTCTTGTTAGCTGTGCCTTTTGGCCTTCCACGTCCCCTCTTTGCTTTGGGTTCATCAGTACCACTATCCTACATAAATAGCAATGGGAAGAACTTTAAACTAAAGTAAAACTCAACAGTTAGGTATATATTTACAAATATTTACTAAAAGAATTAAATTTTGACAATGAGAGCAGGGAAAAAAAAAAAAAAGTACCTTGCTTTCACTTCGTGGCTCCAAAGATTTCTTTGGCCTTCCACGTCCTCGCTTGGTCGAGTCACCTCCAGTCTCAGAATCAGACATAATGCAAACTATTAAAAAAAAAAAATTATTACAGATTTCACTTGAGTCACTAACATAATGTTGATAATTACAGTGTAAAAAAAAAAAAAATCTAATTTTTGTGATATATTTTCTTAGTTGAAACTGGGTCTTTAGATGCAGAAATATGAACTTCCAATTTTATAGGATGACCTTTTGTTTTCAAAAAAATTAGGTTGTGTTAAAAGAAATGTGATGATTCACTATTTTTTTAATTATATTAAGTCGAACATAATCACACTTTAAGTTTTATACAATTTTTAATTGTACATTAAGTCAATCTTGAATTTATAGATACCCATGGGTAATAGTGAGATTAGCAATTACAGACCTATATACAATAAAAAGTAACTAAGTATGAAATGAAATCCAAAAATTTAGATATTTAAGTAATTAATATTCATTTTAATAGTGATACAAAATGATTGCTTAACACAACTTTCCCAAGTTAAAACGATAATATCTAATTAATTATAACAATAATTCTAGGTACTGGATTGATAATTTACATAAAAAATATGTTATTTGACTTGATTATTTAACATATTTGTTTTGTAAATTAACAACTCCGCATCATTTTCTAAATAATAACATTAAAACAAAACTAATCTGAGCCTAAAAAACTACTTTGTATCTAACTTAGGACTCACTGTATTATGAAACAATGAAAATACTGAGAATAAACACTCTTATACATAATACATTTACATAATTTAATAAGAACTATAAATAAATAATTATCAATATTAAATAATGTATTTAAATCTAATTATTATCTTACAATACCACTTAAATAAAAAATAATTAAAAAATTAAATTGCAAAAATTAGATCTATTGAATATACACAAAGAAATTGATATTAGAAAATTATAAATGTACATTCTTTTAAAAATTTTTTATTCTAATTAATTATTTTTGTTTTAACGTATATATAGCAAAAATAAAGAATAATAATTTTAAAAAAATAAATAAAAATACATAAAACTGAATATTATTTTTAAAAAAATTTTAACAAGTAGAAAAAATTAGAAAAATATATGTATTCAAAATCGGTATATAATCCCAACAATATCTAGACGAGATCTTCCTATCAATAGATTCAGCCATTTTAAGCGACCGAGAATCATAATCATCCAATAAATAAAAATTCAATACATCAACACTAATCAATATAAAAATACAAATAAATCATAAATAAATCCTATAAAATAGTTAAAATAATTACAAAAATTCCAAATAACACTTAATTAAGCTTAAATAACTGTTAACAATAAATTTAGCCATTTTGTATCTTACCGAGAAAAATCAGTTATTTAATAAAAAATATTGCCACAATGATTTGGGAATTTTAAAAAAAATTCAAAAAATCATTTAAAAAAATCAGGAATTTTTATAAAAATTCCCAAGGGTATTTAGAAATTATTAACAGCTTCTAGATCTCAATAACGAAACCGATACAATTTAGCTACTACCAAGACAGACGCCAACTTAAATCACACCGTATAATGTCCGGTATGAATAATATGAAAAAAAATTTTAATACTAAATATTCCACACCTAAAAAAATACGAAAAAATATAAAATGGGTTTACTTTAAATTACAAATATTTCACATTTGCTAAGTAAATGCCCTTACCACAGGAAAATGGCAAATTGATACAGTAAAGAGACACTTAAATTACACCATATAATGTCCAATATAAATAATATGAAAAAATATATTAATACCTAATGTTATACTCCTAAAAAAATTAAGAAAAATTTAGTTTCGGTTCCTTTAAATACTAAATATTTAATACTTACTAAGGATAAAGCCTTACGAGAGGAAAATGGCAAATTGGTACAGCAAAGTTAAGTATGCCAAGAGCCCGAGAGACTATGCAGCCGGCTGATATCCCGCGCTTTGTGTGTTAGCGGCAGATGGCGATGGATGAACCAAAGAGGAAAACCGGCAAACGATGGCGCTGACGGACGAAAATTTGAATTTGGCAGCATAAGTTGCCAGATAAACACAAAATTCCGATTCGAAATGGAAAAAAAGAACCACTTGTAAAAAAAGGAAATGCTCTTAAATTAGGGTTTTTAAGAATTCTAGAACTCCACTACTTTCCAAAAAACGTTTTTGACTAAAAAGTGTTCTAGTTTCGATTCCGCTCAAGAACAACAATGGAAGTAATAAGAAAACGAAATAAACGTTACGATAAAAAATGAAAGTATGGTGATTTTAAAAATATCTAATTTTTGTCGTTCAAACATATAATTTTAGAAAAGGTCAAAAATATAATTTTAAATGGAGTGAAGCAACGGTAAGATGGATGTTTCGTCGTATCATTTTAATGGAAGAAAAATATCTTTTTTAAATTCTGTTTTAGAATGGTTAAAATTAAATTTGTAATTCTTATAAAAATACATTCTTATAAAAATGTTCGTTTCATTGTTTTTCATAATCTATTCGCTGGATAAATAATTAAATAACTTTAAAAAATTTTGTAGTAAAAAAAATGATTGTAGAAAGAAATCAACATATTAATTAAAACAAAAATGCATTTATTTAAATAATATTTGGAGAGTTTTTTCTTTTCTTTTTCTTTCATTATTATTATTATTGGGTTTTTTTGGGTTCCAATGATATTAAAACTACTTTTTTTTGTAAACATTTCAAAAAATAGATTTTTTGAATACGTACTAGAAGTACCATTGCAGTTTTATCAGATTTGCACAATTAAACACTGGTACAAATTTTGCAAAATTATCATACAAAACATAAAGATTAGAAAGAAATTTGATCAACATTTTATTTGATAAAATATTTTGATTTGAAAAATAATATGCATATTTGCTAGATAGAAATACATATTTGCTAGATTATTTTTATTTATTTAAATAATATTTGTAGTTTTTTTTTCTTTTCTTTCATCATCATTATCATTATTATTAGTATTATTGGATTTAAATGATGAAAACTAACCTTTAAATGATATGAAAACTATTTTTTTTTTTAGTAAACATTTCATAAAATAGATTTTTTGAATACTTGAAGTACCGTTACAGTTTTATCAGATTTTCACAGTACTGGTACAAATTTGGTACAAAACACTGGTATAAATTTTGAAAAACTGTCATAAAAAAAAATAAAGGTTAGAAATAATTTTGATAAAATATTTTGATTTGAAAAATAATATACATATTTGCTAGATAGAAATACATATTTGCAAGGTAATATTTGTGCATGATAAACTATTAAATAACTTAAAAATTATGTATTAAAAGAATGATCGTAGAAGGAAATCATATTAATGAAAGCAAAAATTTATTTATTTAAATAATATTTGTAGTGTTTTTTCTTCTCTTTCATTAATATTATTATTATTAATATTATTGAGATTTTTTTTCCTTTGGTAAAAATTTCTTTAAATGTTATTAAAAAATTTTTTTTTTCTTGTAAACATTTCATAAAATAGATTTTTTTGAATACTTACTTGAAGTACCGTTACAGTTTAAACAGATTTGCACAGTACTGGTACAAATTTGGTACATAACACTGGCACAAATTTTGCAAAACTATCATACAAAAATAAATAAATAAAATAAAGATTAGAAATAATTTTGATCAAAATTTGATTTGATAAAATATTTTGATTTGTAAAATAATATACATATTTTCTAAATAGAAATACAAATTAGCTAAAAATACTAG
Source organism: Caerostris darwini (assembly GCA_021605075.1). Taxonomy (NCBI): domain Eukaryota; kingdom Metazoa; phylum Arthropoda; class Arachnida; order Araneae; family Araneidae; genus Caerostris; species Caerostris darwini. Next base: position 299,793 of record BPLQ01013634.1, on the reverse strand, counting down.
TTATAAATACACATTTGCTATACAAGCTAGAAATACATATTTGTGCATGATAAACAAATTAGTTTTTCGTAATTTATTCCTTGATAAATAATTAAATAATTCCAAAAAATATTGTATTAAAAGAATGATCGTAGAAGGAGGTCACCATATTAACTAAAACAGAATTTTATTTATTTAAATAATATTATTAAATGATATTAAAACTATTTTTTTTGTAAACATTTCATAAAATAGATTTTTTGAATACTTACTAGAAGTACCGTTACAGTTTTATCAGATTTACACAATTAAACACTGGTACAAATTTTGCAAAACTGTCGTACAAAATATAAAGATTAGAAAGAATTTTGATTAAAATTTGATCTGATAAAATATTTTAATTTTGAAAAATAGTATGCATATTTGCTAGATAGAAATATACATATTAGCTAGAGAAATACGTATTTGCTAGATACATATTTGTGCATGATACACTAAAACTAAATTATTTGCAATGAAAAAAAGTGATTTAATTAAAAAAATACTTTATTTTCAAAGACGGAATTTTTACTGCCTTTGACAAAAATTAATTAAATAAAAGTTATGAATAAAAAACACGACATTTTTCAGAACTTCGAATTTTTTTAAAATTTTATTAAAATTATTAATGAAATATCATCAAATGTCGAAAAAATGTTTTTTAAGTTAAAAATGTTCTAGTTTCGATTCCACTGAAGTACAACAACAATGGAAATAATAAGAAAAGGATTCAAATTGAAAATAAAAGAAACATTACGATAAAAAATGAAAGTATGGTGATTTTAAAAAGATCTAAATTTTGTCGTTCAAACATAATTTTACAAAATGTCAAAAATCTAATTTTAAATAGAATGAAGTAACTGTTAAATGAATGGTTCGTCTCATCACTTTAATCGAAGAAAAATATCTTCTTAAAATTCTATTTTAGAATGGTTAATGAAAATTAAATTCATTGTAATAATTCTTATAAAATGCTTTCATATCTCAAGAATTCAATTTCGTTCTATTGTTTTTCATAATCTATTTGTTGATAAATAACTTTAAAAAAATATTGTATTAAAAGAATGATCGTAGAAAGAAATCACCATATTAATTATGTGTAAAGTGCAAAGTTCTGTAGGTTATTAAAAAATTTATTTATTTAAATAAAAAACAAATTTAAAAATAATATACATATTAGCTAGATAGAAGTACATATTAACCAGAAATACTAGCTATAAATACATATTTGCACAAAATTTTGCAAAGAATTTGGATCAAAATAGCTAGAAATACATATTTGCTAGATAATTATTTGTGCATGATAAACTTAACTAGTTTTTCATTAATCTATTCGTTGATAAATAATTAAATATCTTGAAAAATATTGTATTAAAAAAATGATCGTAGAAAGAAATCACCATATTAATTAAAACAAAAATTTATTTATTTAAATAATATTTGCAGTGTTTTTTTTTTTCTTTTTCTTTCAATATTATTATTATTATTATTATTGGGATTTTTTTTTTCCTTTGGTAAAAATTCCTTTAAATGGCATTAATTTTTTTTGTAAACATTTCATAAAATAGATTTTTTTGAATATTTACTAGAAATAACATTACAGTTTTATCAGATTTGCGCAATTAAACACTGGTACAAATTTTGCAAAACTGTCATACAAAACATAAAGATTAGAAAGAATTGTAATCAAAATTTGATCTGATAAAATATTGTGATTTGAAAAATAAAATATTACGTAAAGCAAAAAAATCATAACTATTTTCTTTTAAATCAAGAAGATAATATATATTTGTACATGATAAACTTCAACTAAATTCATAGCAATGGAAAAATGTGATTTAATTTAAAAATATTTTATTTTCTATGATGAAATTTTCACTGCCTTTGAAAAAAATTAATTAACAAAAATTATTAATAAAAAACACGAACTTTAATTTTTTTTATTTAATTAAAATTACTAATGAAACATCAAATTTTTAATATCTAATCAACACAATACTTAATTAAACCCAATATCAAATTTAAATTTACTGACGAAGAATGCACAAAATTTCGTACAAATTACGAAATGATAGTTTTTAAAGACACAATTTAGTATTTTTTTTTCGTTCATTTATTATTTAAGTAAATTTCAAAGCTTTAATAACGTTTTTGCATAAAATACATTAATATGATTTTAAAATTAATTCTATTTATTTTTTACAAATGAATTGCATGTTTAGTATGCTTTTCTTTAAATTAAGGCGAATAATTTAGTTAATTATTCGGCAGAATGTTAGTCGAATTAAAGTTGTAACGAATTGCATTTTTTTTTTTGGAGAGGAAAGAGACTCACAAATATAACAAATTAATAAATTTAAAAAATGGAGCTTATTGCACAAGCTATTAATGTTAATTTACGTATTAGTGTTATTTACAGTAAATGGTAATATAAAATTAAAACCAAATGTTACAATAATTTATTTGCTTCTCACTGTAGGTGTTTAATAAATAATTCAACATAAATAATAATAAGATAGTGTGAAGTTGAATTTTTAAGTATATAAGTCATAACGGTAGAAGATATTTACAGACATATTAAAAAATTAAAAAAATACATGTTACTAAATTATTTTTACCCATAAAATTATGGATATTTTGGGGAACGGGGATGTTTCATGTCCTTGATCAGTTTCTCGTTTCCTTGAACACTTTCACCGTTTCTTATTGGTTTATTCATTTTTTTTTAAATTTCTTTCATGTACTTTTTTTTTCTTAAATGTTCGTGTTTTTTTATGGAATCGTTTGGGATTCTGTAGTTATTTTTAAAAAAAAATTACATATTTTTAATACGCTTTTATTAGTTTCACCTGTATGTTTTTGTTTGCATGTTTGTTTGTATGTAACTGACTCTTTGGACTCGATTTTGCCCTACTTTAAGCGATTCGATTTAGTTTAAACGTTGTAGACTTATCAAAGACCGACGACACTAAAATATTTTGATAAGTTTATTCTCTCATCATGATTAGGATCGCCAGAATTAATGATTTAATTTTTACTTATGAAGAGCAATTTAACCCATGTAGAATGAAAGTATTCAGTAAAGACATTCAATCCTACGTGGGACAGTGGCACAACGGATCACGCGCCTGACTACGGATCAGGAGATTCCCAGTTCGAATCTTGGCTGGTTCGACCTATTTGCATTTAGCTTTTGTTTTACTCACAATTAAATTATTGTAAGAACTATAGTTCCAGTCCTCCGTACCGGGACCTCATTTAAATATTATAGTTTAAAAACATGCTTTTAGAATTAATCAAACTAAAATGTAAAAAATAAATTAATAGTTTAAAAAAACTAAAAAAACACGCTTTTAGAGTTAATCAAACTAAAAAGTAAAAAATAAATTAATAGTTAAAAAAAACAAAAAAAAAACACGCTTTTAGAGTGAATCAAACTAAAAAGTAAAAAATAATTGTTAACATAAGAATAAAATGACTGACGAGAAAATGAATGTCACTGTTCTAAAAGCGTGGGGTGCTTTGAATGACATTTTTAAATTAACTCTGCATTTCGGAATGACACTAGTGAAAAATTATAACGATTGATACCGCTTTTAGAACATTGACATTCATTTTCTCGTCAGTCATTTTATTCTTATGTTAACATTTATTTTTTACTTTTTAGTTTGATTCATTCTAAAAGTGCGTTTTTTGTAGTGTTTTTAAACTATTAATTTATAAAATCGTTTGGAATTCTATAGTCTTTATATTTTAATCTGTTTTCTTTTTTCAGTATTGGACAATAAGTGATGAACATAATTTATTGATACTTTTTTTTTCTTTGTTTGTTTAAAATTGTTATTATACATTTACTTTAAATTCTAAGCATTATGGGTAATTTATATATTGACTCAGCCAAATTTTATTAAGGGGTACTAACCAACTGTTCTCTTCACTTGCCAATCCCTGTGATTTTAAAGTCCTACAGTACGGAAAGGTCATAACTCTGCAAATTATTTTCATTCACTGACTACTATCATATTAAAACCCAATGCAAAATAAAGAAGAATGCGTACGAAATACAGCGGAACCTTAGTTAACGACAGCCTTAGATAATGACTAGCGGCTTTATAATTTATTATTTACAATTTTATAATTCATAATTTTTGAACCTGATAGCCGAGTGGCTAGCGCTCGGTACCACAGGTTTCGGGATCGAGTTCCGGCGGTGCCATGGATGTGTGTAGTGGTTCGGAATGCACTTTAAACCATAAATCCTGGTCTAATAGAATCGTAGAGCGTTGCGGGGTTAGTGTACTCCGCGTCAGTAGCCTATCTTCAAGCTACACGCACACCCTGGGTAGTGCTGAATGAGTCACAGAGGTGCGGCGCTTGCTTTAAGATATCAAAGACAACTGTAAGTGTTTGTCAGCTGCATTACAAAAAAATAATAATAATAAAAAAAATTATAATTGAAGTTCGTATAGCCTTTACAAGTTCATTGTTCATTTATATCAATGATATTTTCAGTTTGAATTATCAGATTCGAGAAGTGCTTTATCAATTTCATCTGAAGATGAGACACAAGATAGCGCGAATCATTTTTTTTTTGCAACAAAATATTGAAAGGATTGTAAGACATTGAAATGATCAAGGTACCATTTGAGAGGAGAAAGTCTAACTGTCAAAACTGTTTGAAGGGAATTAAGAATTGCTTATCTGTCAAAATACAAGAAATTAAAGTTCGCATTTTTTTTTTTTTCTTTAAAAAAAACCGCATTGGTTATGAAAATAGCATAGCTACATATTAATGTTATATATCGTTGAAAACACGTGCAGCTACGATCTATGTGCATTTCATGTTAGTTAATGCAATATTTTTTTGTACATCAGTTCGGTTTCACAGAACGAATAAAAGCAAATACATCAAGAATAATAGCAGCCATGAACTTGTACACCTGTACTGCCTGTTTTATTTATGAGTTCGAATGAATAATCTTTAATTATTCTGCGAACATATGAGGCGCTCGCGTCTTGGAACATCTAATATAACGGGTTCTGTGTTTCACGCACAGTTAATTGATGATAGTAGAGCAAACCAGACTCTTAATAGTTGAAGTTGCTAGCGCTTTTGGTTCAACTGACACCCGCAAATCGTTTTTTTTCTAAAATGAAATGGACCCAACACAAAACACGGTCAAACATAACGGACGCAACGCCCATGACGATGTGCAAACACCCAAACAGAGATCGATTTGCAAAAGCTGAGTGAAAGAGTGGAGAAACACATATCGCACTTGTGAAACAAATATTTTTGAATGATTTCATTTTTTTATTGCATTTATATTTATATATATTTTGTATTTCATTTTTAGTGTTCCATATTTCTTTACAATGTTCTTTAGTATCATTGTCATTATAATGTCTATATTTACATGCAGGAAGAATAGGAAAAATAATAATAATAACTCATTCTTTTTCAATTTTTCACTCCCGAAAAATGTCTATAGTTTGTCTCAATCTAATAGGGTGATCTATAATTTGATATGCTGCCCGCGGAGTTAGGATGCATTTCCAAAGTAGCCCGCAAGATCGTTTGGGTTGGCCACCCCTGATGTAGCCTACAGTTCTCCAATTTAGAATATTTTTTTTTTCAGAATGTATTGAATTAAAAAGAAAAAATATACGTCTCAATACCTCTGAAGGGATTGAATTGCATTTACAAAACATGTAATTGAACCTTCTTTCAGAGATTTGATACGTCATTCGATCTGCAACTTGTTCCTTTTCATCAGACGATAACAATAGAGGAAGTTCAGCTTTTTAATTTCATTATTTCAATTGTTATTGTTCACCATTTAAACTGCTCTCTGATCGCAACAAACATTTTCTAAAAACGGGGTAGAAAGTTATTTTAAATTTATAGAAGAAATTATTACTTTTGAGAGAAGTATATATTTTACGTTTCTAATGTGGATTGCATCTTTTATTTTATTAAATATATTCGTGTTGCATAAATTGTAATTTGGGTTTCAGCAAGAAATGCAATATTGTTTTCCTAATAAAAAATATATTTTGTATAAATTGTGTTAATGGTAGATACAACTATCCCTAGGCAACTTCTAAATGAAATCGAAGTTTAAAACCACCTTACATAGTTTTTTTTTTTTTTTTTTTTTTTCTTAATTGCAACATCCACTTTGGCCTTTTTTTTATTTCATTCGTTTGTTCATCATTCCAACACATCTTTTTAAAATTAAAAAAAAAAAATTCCTGAGGCAATATCCTCTATTATTATTATTTTTTTGTTATCCCCCTCCATGTCAAGCATTTTTTCAAATTTTGTTAATCATGTTTCGTTACATCCAAGCTTTTTTATTTCAATTCCTTCTATTAGCTCACACTCTCCCTGTATATATCGTGTTCACATTTTCAATCGTTCATAAAATACTTTTTATTCATCCACTCGAGTTCAAATACATTTTTTTTTTAACTTGATATGAATACAGTTTTTTCAAATATTCATTCAGTCATTAAATTTAATTCATTAATTTGAGTTTTTTTTTTAGATTTAAGTTGCATCTGTCTACCCATAAATGGCGCCAGATAAACTTAAAAAAAATGAATGAACATTATTTATAAAAGACTTTCTGCAATATAAGGAAAAAAAAGTAGGAATTGACTTAAAAATGTTTTTCTTTATATTACTTGTTTTTCATTTGAGGGTGCGCAGAAGATCTACCTCCCCGTGGTGCACCTGATAACACTTTTTAGTGGCTAAAAGATCTGCAACTTGGCATTATTGTTAGATTAATGAACTCTGTTTCAGCATGTTTTGTTGTTGTTGTATGTAGTTTTTTTTCATTGTTCTTTTTTTTGCTGGAAAGTTGAATAGGTTTTTGAATCTGTTCATAATCTGCCATTGGAAAAAAAAAAAAAAATGTTTTCATTTGAAGTCGAGCAGATGATCGCTTCGCGACCAGTTGCTCCTGTAACTATTCAACCTGGTAGTATTTCCGTTGGGTTCCAGGATAAAAGCAGAGGATGTGAACTCGCCAGTTATCATCCCGTTGGGTGTTCTTTCCAGGTTACGGGGAGGGGGGCACAATGTGATATACTGGCAACTGGCGTTCCGATTACGGAGTACCAACAGGGGGAAATACCCCTTAAACCTCCTCATCTTAATTCATAGATATGCTTTAACTTTTAATTGGCTGCTTAATTAATGTTAGTAGAAATACTAGATAAAGTTTCAAAAATTCAGTTAAAGTGGTACTAAAAAAAAAAAAAAAAAAAAAAATAAAATAAATAAAGTAAAATGAATAAAAGAATATAAAAAAATAAAAGAATTTAAAGTTAAGTTTAAATTCGGAAAATTTGAACAAGGTATATATAGGGAGAGTGTGAGCTAATAGAAGGAATTGAATAAATTAAAAAAAAACTAAAATTAATGAATTAAATTTAATTACTGAATTAATATTTGAAAAAAATAAATGTATGTTGAACTCGAGTGGATGCATAAAAAGTATTTTATGAACGATTGGAAATTTGAACCAGATATATAGAGGGAGAGTGTGAGCTAATGGTAGGAATTGAATAAAAAAGCTTGGATGTAAAGAAACATGATTAACGAAATTGGAGAAAATGCTTGACATGGAGAAAAAAATGTAATTGGACCAGTTGTCGATGCCACTAAACTGTTGTAAAAATGTAAGTAAAAACTTAGAAAAATGTAAGCAACACTGAAAGGGTTATGCTGAACGGTGGGAGCCATGATGAATGATCTGAAAAGCAAATGTTAATAATCTACACACACAAAAATGCCGAAATCAGAACCGATATTTTTAGTTATTTTTCTTCTTATATTTTTATTTGATTTTAATCCATCTTTTTATTTTCCTAACAAAAAGGGGAGGGGTAAAAAAGCGTACAATAAAAACCTAACTATTCACTCGGCTTTTGTATAATCAGAGTAGGGCTGAATAGGTTGCAGTTCGGTATTGAATGACGCCAAATGTAGTCCTCAATATTTGATAAATTCATTTATTTTTTCTGATTGAATTTATTAAACAAGTAATATAAAATTATGTTTTTTAAAGTCAATTCCTACTTTTTTTTACTATATTGCAGAAAAGTCCTTTACAAATAAAGTTGAAATTTTCCTCTTACATCTGGAGCCATCTCTTGGTAGATAGATGCAACTTAAATCTAAAAAAAACTAAAATGAATGAATTAAATTGAATGCATGAATGAATATTTGATAAAACTGCATTCACATCCAGTGTCATCCACTACAAGTTAAAAAAAAAAAAAATGTATTTGAACTCGAGTGGATGAATAAAAAGTGTTTCATGAACGATTGAAAATGTGAACAAGATATAGGCAGGGAGAGTGTGAGATAATAGAAGGAATTGAATAAGTATAACTTATTAGTAAATGTTTGATAATTGTTCTTACGATAAAACATATTTAAAATTTTATTTTGATGCCCACAGCAGTGATAACAGCGAGTTTGACGTCTTGGTTGATGGATCGTTTTGAAAAAATCAAATGTCGAGCTTCTTTTAATTTTATCGTGCTTCAGAACTGCGATACTGTCTTTAATCAACCATGCTACGAATCATGAAGTAGAATGGGAATGCCCCAACGTGCCATCACTATCTAGGGAAGATGACGAAAATTATTCCAGGGCCTCCTGTACTATTGGCGACCTGATGGCCAAATGGTTAGCGCTCTGGCCTTTGGTACCACAGGCTTCAGGTTCGAATATTAGGGGTGGCATGGATGTTTGTGAGGGGTTCGAAATCCACGTTAAACTGTAGATCCCTAATTAGCCTAAAGTGTGCACAAAATGACCGTAGAGCGACAAACCAAACCTTTATCATTGTGTGCAAACCAGAAACTCTATTGTTCAGTTTACACAAATATATTTTATACGAATGTCATGAAATTTGTATTTGCTTGGAATATAAGACACTTTGACTAAGCGAATTTTGTTTAATATTGATGAATCTAAACTGAAAATTATGAATGGACTTCATTTTCATTGTATTGGCCAAGGACCAATGCAATATTAAAATGGCCCAGTTTGAATGTTGTCTTCAATGATTTAATGATTATATTATCAACATCGAAGCATTAGTTGCGGAAACAAGCAGTTGGAATGTGAAACCTATAAATCAGAGATATTTTTTTTTTATCTTCACCTTTTACCATAGAATTCTGATCCTTTTTCATAAAATCAATGATAATAATTTTTAACATAAAATATGTTTTATAGATATGTCATAAAAACCTTACACAAACGCGAGACAAAATCCATCCTATTGTCAGAAAGTCAAAAACAGTCGCTGAATGAGTAACATTAAACCACAACGGTCATGATCAAATTTATTGTTCTAAATTTGGAGGTATTTGCAAAATTAAATCATTTAAAAACATAAGATTGGTTAAGAGCAAATATAAATAAATCCTTAATAATCATGAATCAAATTTAAATAAATCATTCATTTAAATAAATTATTAGAGCAAAATTAAATAATAATAGAAAAAAAAAAACATTCATTGCTGATAATGAGTAATTTTTTCTTCATATTTATCCATTTTCTGTTGATTTATTTAAATAACTTCATTGTAAGACCGATTAAATTAGATTGGCCGTTCAGTAAATGAGTATATCAAGCAAAATATTTATATTTCCTAAGCCATAAATAATAAAGTTACCGTTACTTGTTTTGAATTTATTACCTTTTTTATCGAATGCGTAGTCAAAAAACCACGAAATAAATCTTAATAATTTATAAATAAAAGCTTATTATTATTATTTTTTTGTTGTTAAATAGAGTTTTCAAACTTTTTGTGTTCATAATTCATCTGCAAAAAAATTACGAATGGGGCATGTTGACATGTTTATCGTTCTCATTCATCATTGTGATTCATATTTAGAATTTAATCTTTTTTTATTCTTTAATTATTCCATTAATTAAGAATTCGTAAGAATTTCAGCGAACAAGTTAAGAAATGTTTTACAAATTCTATTCAAATAAAAAAAGAAAAAGAAAAAGAAAAAAAAAAAATTAAAAAAAATGAATTTAAGTTTTTGGATTCTTTTAATATCTTTTTTTGTTACTTTCAAATATTCTATTATATAAGAATAAAAAATTGTTTCATTCTAAACTTCATTTTATTTATATTAAAAAATAGATATTTATGCTTGTTATTTCTGTAATTCATGATTGTACTCTTCGACCAACAGAATCGAACACAAAAAATTCCTATTTTTTTAGTTAAAAAAAATTACTAGCTAGTTTATATTTCTCTGGATTTTATAGCACTTTTCACTGATGTTTTCTTTTAATTAATTTTATTAAAGTAAAAAAAATTAATTATTTCGAATATTTCTGAACGTTTGAAGCTAATTAATACCGGATCGTATGAACTACATAAATGTAAAAAAGGCACACTAATTATAGTATCTTATGAATGTACCATTTCTATCATCAGGGCAACGGGCGTACCGGTCGAATAGTTCCAATGTGGATGGTACCGATGTCGTACCGGAGTTTCAACGTGGTTTTAAGAACCACGAAACCTCCACATCTTAAAATTAATTTAAAAATCTGCACAAATAATGCTGCTTCAATTATTGAATTAGAATATTAAAGAAAAGAAAATAATTTTAGAAAAACATCTCTTGCTTGAGAACAATTAAAGCAGGAGATCGAAAAAGCAAAAGTTATCGGTACAATTAGGTGTCCGTTACACGATGAAAAAAAAAAAGTACATTGTATAAAGCACAGATGTTACATAAGGTTACATGTTTCAACAATTACACCAGACAAAATAAATAACATAAATAATTTTTTACCATTCGACATTACAAAATACATATTCTGGCAACTAGCGTACCGATGGGGGATAGACCCCTTAACCTCCTCGTCTTAATTCATATACTATATAAATTTACGATTTCAATTGGCTGATTAAGGTTAGTATGTGATAAAAAATAAAGTTTCTAAAAATTAAAAAAAAGGGTACTCAAGATCAGGGGTCTCCAAACTTTCCAGCCTTAGGGCCATACTGTTTACTCCAGTAAGTACCAAGGGCCAAAACCATTTTGATTTTTCTGCCATTATCTATAATTTCCAGTTAGTTGTTATGCTTAAGTTAATTTTTCCGCGTATTATGCTTGTCATTAAGCTTCACCTAGCAAGTCAATAAAACCGAGTTACTGTCATTCTGTGTTTTTTATCCAACTTATTACAGCAACAATAAGCTATTCGCTGTCGCGGGCCGGATGGAGGACACTGGCAGGCCGTAGTTTGGAGACCCCTGCTCTAGATAATTAAAAAATACTAAAATTGAATACTAAAGTTTAAAAATTAAAAAGAATTTAAGTTAAAAATTTTAAAAAATTAATAAGGGCCCAATTAATTTTTCTAAATTAACTAGGGACCCTTTGTCGATGCCATAAAATATTTGTTCGTGATTTAAGATTCTGATTGCTGAACATGTGGGAATTGTAACGATGAATCTGTAAAGTCAATGAATTATTATGCTCCCCGGAAAAAGGCACATCTCAGAACCAAAGTTCAGGTATTTTATTTTTTCATATTTTTGGTCTATTCTTTTTATTTCCTTCATAAAAAAAAAGGGGGGGGGTGTAATAAAGAAAAATAAATCTAACTGATTAGTAGTCGGTAGAAAAGAATTAAAGTGCACATCGTAGCTGGGCTTAAATTCGAAACTTCAACATTACGGTCAGTGATCCGTTTCCTTACCCCTACGCCAGTTCGTCTTGTTTACTGATTGGCCGCAAAAATAAAATACACATTCTACATCCTTCCTATCTATCAAAATATATTTCCGGATTTTTTTCAATCCTAATTTTTATCAGTATTCGGCGTAATGTATCTTAACATTGTTTCTATACTGAGTGTTTCCTGGCGCGAAGTGTTCTGTCTTCACTATCCATAGTAAAAGAAAAGATAGCGACTAGTCCAATTCGCGGCCCGCCTTGACTATTTTCCCGGCCCGTCAGATGTATCACACTTTCACAAAGTATATTTTATAATGGCCGAAGTAGTGAAAACCAATGTATTAAAAAAAAAACACATTATACGTGCATCCCTCTATTCAAGAATGAACTGTTGGAATTAAGAGAAAAAATGAGCTTTGTGATTTTAAAATAATATTCTTGCCACTATAGGACAGATAGTGCCTGTTTTATGGATGAGTTGACAGTCATGAGTTCGCAGAGTAATTCAATTAGTCTGCCAACTCATGATGCGCGCGCATCTTGGAACATCTCAGGTTCTATCTCTCAAGTGACCATCCCTAGATACGTACATTTGATTGTTGATAGCAGAGCAAACCAGACTCTTAGTTGAAGTTGTTAGCGCTTTGGGTTCAACTGACACCTGCGAATCGTTTTTTTCTTCTTTTCTAAAATGAAATTGACCAAACACATGAGGCATGTGCATCGATTTGCAAAAGCTTAGTGAAAGAGTGGAGAAGTAAATATCACAATAGTAAAATAAATATTTTAGAATAATTTCATTTTTTTTATTTCGTTTTTATTTATATATTTCATTTTGAGTGTTCCATATTTCTTTACAATGTGCGTTGAGTATCATTATGATTAAAGTACCTATGTTTACATGCAAGAATAATAGTAAACACAAAAATAATAATTCATTCTGTTTCAATTGTTCACTCCACAAAATGTCTACATCTAATACGGGGGTGTATAATTTTAAATGCAGAGTAAGAATTTTAAATAAAGTTAAATAGAGTTAGGATGCATTTCAAGAGTGGTCCCGCAAGATCATTTGAGTTGGCCTGAACTAGTTAGTATAGCATATTGCCCTTAAACTTTTCTTTTTGTTTTATTTGAGATCTCTTTCAAATTTATAAATTTCCAGCCATCATCGATATGTAAGAAAATATGAAAACAATGTAAGAAATCTATCTTTTATTTATTAATGTAATAAACCATCCATGAAAAATATGCAGTGGCTATATCGATTAATAGATATTAATGGATAAAGACTGGTTTATTTTAAATATGCGAAAAATAACTTTTTGATTGCTGATTTTTCAGGAAAAATTCTATATTCTTAAAATATTTAATGAATTTTTGTTAAGAAAAAGTTATAGATCTTATTATTCTCATTCTTAAATATTAATAAGATCTATAACTTTTTCTTAACAAAAATACATTAAATATTTTAAGAATATAGAATTTTTTTCTGAAAAGTTAGCAATCAAAAAGTAGCAACAAAAAAGTTATCTCTCATATATTTAAAATAAGAAAAAACTTCTACATAAGGGGTTGCCAACCTAAATGACCTTAAGGCCATTTTGGAAATGCATCCTAATTGCACAGGCAGCATATCAAATTATATATACCCTTATTAGATTGAGACCCCCTAAAGACATTTTTTGGAGTGAAAAATTGAAACATAATGAGTTAATAGTTTGCATTTACTATTATTCTTACAAGTGAATATAGATAATATAATAATAATGATACTCGACACACATTGTAAAGAACTACAGAAAATGAAATCATTAAAACATAATTATTTAACTAGTGCGACATGTGCTTCTCCACTCTTTCACTAAGCTTTTGCAAATTAATCTCCATTTAGGTATTTGTACATTGCAATGAGTGTTGCGTCCATTATGTTTGAGCGTGTTTTGTATCGGGTCCAATTCATATTAGAAAAGAAAAAAATATGATTCGCAGGTTAAGTTGAAACAAAAGCGCTGACAACTTGAACTAAGAGTCTGGTTTGCTCTGCTATCAACAATCCATTGTGCGTATCTAGGGAGGGTCACTCAGGTCATAAAACCTGTCATATTAGATGTTTCAAGATGCGCACGCATCATGAGTTCATAACTCATAAATAAAACAGGCAATATCTGTCCTATACCCACACGAATGGAGAAAATGGAAATAGAATATATAAACTAAATACCATTTTCGTAGGAATTTGTAATCTTTACATAACAAAATGGAGTTACTATAAATACTTTTTAAAGCATAAAAGATATCAAAACTGCATTATAAAAGAATATTTAAAAATATTAGATTTTATTTTAATTACAGTTCAATTGGAAGAAAGGCTAATTTTTATTTTAGTATACTTAATACAATGCAAAACTTTTAGGCATGTTTAAATAACTTATAAATTTGTCCATACATATATATTCCATGAATTGAAAGTGGCAAAATTATTATTTAGTATTTCTCATTAAATCATTGTCATTCAACAACCACAGAAGCCTTTTTAACCTTTTTTCAAAAAGTATTTTCTCCTCAAACCTGAAAACCTTATTTAAAAATTATTTTTGCATCAACAATGGTGCAGTTATAGCTAGTTAACCTTATGCAGATGTAGCACAAGAGAGCATGGGACGCAATATTGTGTCGCAAAACAGTTTACTTTTAAGCCATATTTAAATGGAAATAATTGAATTTAAAATAAAAATTAAAATATTAAAAAAAATAATAAAATATTAAAAACATTCAAACAATTTTGCAATCAGATAGTAAAATAAAATTGCTAACAGGATAAAATTTAAACACTTCCTAAAAAATTGTTCACATTGATGCATCAGCTTATACAGCAATATTCATAAAAACAGAATTAAAAATAAAATAATAATTTTAATTTTTTAAATTAAAAGTATGAAGCAATTTTTTAAACAAAAATAAGATTATAGTCAAAAAACAATTCTATTTTTAAGCTAAAATGAATTGCTTCTTATTATGAATTAGAATTAACCATAAAACCAAATCTATAATCAGTTACTATCTTAGGCAGAATTATTATGCAGAAAGTAAAAATCTTACTTTTAAGACATTCAACAAAAAGGGTTATCTAATATTACTATCATTCTTTTCTAATTAGATATTGGCATATAATGATGAGTACATCTATCAAACATTGCTGTAAGTTAAAAAAAAAAAAAATAAATAAAAAAAAAATATATATATATATATATATATATATATATATATATTTGACAAAATGATATTAAGAAAATTTACCCCATTGAAAATTTGCACTTGAAGAGATGTCTACTTGATACAATGCCAACTCAGACATTTAAATACTGATTGCAGATATTTCTTTACATTAAGTCAACACTCAGAAAACTTCTTATGCCATTTTAATTAAATACTTGTTGATTTTTCTTTGAAAATTCTGGAAATTTGAACATAAACTGGTTAAAACAAAAAAATAAAGTAAAACAGATTCCTTTATAAATATCTCAGTAACATAACAAAACATTAAGCTGAAAATCTATGATTCATTTAAACAAATTAAAATTCAACTTTTGGAATACATAAACATTTATTGATCATGAGTCAACGGAAAGTTGATAAATCAACATTCCTTTTATGTACAAATAAATGACAGCTGCCACATTATATACAAAATTATAATTATTTAGCTAATGTTTGGACTTGAAATATCCATGGTTTGTGACGAATCTTCCAAAGGTTCATCCCAATCTAATTCACTGGTATCATCTTGGAAGTCCCACAGATCATGAATGACATCTAAAAATTAAAGTCAGTCAGTTTACAGCACTATTATTTATTGGCAAATATATACAACTTTTAATATTAATGATATCTATACAATATTAGTGCATTATCATTGGGAAATGTACCTTCTTATGTTAACTTGTGTCAAAAACAATTGAAGACAATATTACAGCAATATACAGGATGCTCACAAAATTTAGTCCTGACTATAAAATTTATTGTAAAATAACCATTAAATGTAATTTGGTATCATTGGATAGTTCATATTTGATAATTTTTTTCTGCAATAGATCTCAACAGAATTGATGTCGAAACAATTACTTAGACAATTATTTGTTTTTCATATGAATCAATCTTTCATGTCTGTGGAAAGGTAAATAAGCATAATGTCTCATAATTAAACACATTTTGGGGATCAAAATCCTTATGTTTATGTACAATTAGTGAGGCACAGCCCTACATTTAAAGTTTGGTGCAGCCTCATGCATACCAAAGTGGTTGAGCCATTTTTCTTAGAGAAAAAAATCATCACATAAGCAAGAAGAATAAGAAGAGAAGAATTTAAGAATTTCACCATGGATTATTTACCAGCAAGTTGGAGCACATCTTGTTTGTGCATTTCTGAGAAATTTTCAGGCCAGTGAATTGAAAGGGATGGATCAATACAATGCCTCCTGATATTACTCAATTCAATTTTTTCATTTGGGTCTATATTAAGCACAGTCTTTGCTTCACTAGTTGCTGATGTTGAAGGGAAAACGATGTGTGTACAGTTACAGACGACATGTTAAAAAACCTTGACAAGAACCACTTTTACATTCTCCAAGCTACCAATGGGAAACAAGTCGAAATCCAATGAAGTATGTGGTCTTATTAAAGTTTTTAGATAAATAATTTCAATATATTAAAACAAACATGAAATCATTTAAATATACAACTTTTCACATAATAAATTTTGATAATAGCAGAGAGACTTTGTGTTCACACTGTGTAACCCTTTTAAAACTATAAGCAATTTGAATTTGCAATCTCTTTTACTGAAGCAGACAATTCAGCTTTTGGTAATAATCCAATTGAATAACAAATCCAAAATTTTTTTTTCATAAAATGTAATGAGTAAACATTATAAAGTAAAATGCTCTGATATACATTAAATGGTCTATTTAAATTAACTGAATGATTTTACATATTTCTATAGTAATCACAGTAACTTTTCTAAATAACTTTTATGCTTTTTTGATAAAACTTGATACTTTAATATGTAAAAAAATACCCTAGGATTGTTGTTGCTTGAAAGTGATTCATACAACTTATTAAATTTAAATATTATGTATTAGAATAAATTTATAAGTATTTCTTACCCCGAAACTCTTTGAATGCAGGATTTTCTTTGCTTAGAGTAAGCATTCCACATACTAAAGAAATGTAGTGATTTTCAAAAACTGCTCGTCTTCCCTTAAAATTAAGAACATATCTGGCGAGGAAATGCAGCAGAGTAAATCCTTTTTTAAGGACTAGAATGAGTTCACTGTTGTCTGGTTTATAATTTGTATACAACTTCCACAGGGATGTAACAATTCCTTGGAGAATCTGTCGTAAAAGAAAAAAACCATTTAGATTTGTATATGGAGAATTTAAATTTTGAGAATGCATCAAATAAGCAAATATTTTAGTCATTAATTGTGAGCAAAATATTTAACAGTTTAATCATTCAGTCCTTTAGGAATACAATATTGCTCTAGTGAAAACTATAAATAAAAAATTTCTTAATATTTAGTATATATTTACAATAAGGCAATTATGTTGAAAAATTAAATTAACTAACAGGAGTCTAAGGGGTACAAAGATATGTTTATATATGTTATAAGTGGTGCTACTTTTATATGCCCTTAAAAAACTGTTTAACAATTGAAAATGGTAAAAAGTTATTCATAAAAAAAATTTTCAGTTACATTTTTAATACACTTACATTGTACTTGTTAATTTTAAAATATACAAAAGATTAATCTCCTTTTGCTTTTCATTGCATATTTTTATTGTGGTACAAATATCTTCTGTTAATAGTTTGTAATGCAAATCAATTTCAATTAAATCTTTATGAAAACATTAATAATTGCTTATTTCAAAGATTTTGTCAAAAATAAAGTTTTAACTCTTAAAAAAATTAAATATATTGAAATTAATGTGTAAAACATTACATTGTCTTAAAAAGAAACCCTTTGTTTAATAAAACTATTACTTTTGAAAATTAAAAAGAAATGAAATAAAGCAAACTTTATAAAATAAAATTACTGATTATAACATGTTCTCAAAATATTCAAATCAATCTGCAAAAATTTTGAAATGCAATAAATTACACACATAAGCAACTAAATGTGATATATAAAATAATTTTTCATTTTCAAAGATATATATATATATATATATATAGTATTTTGCAGTAAGAAAAACGGGATTCAATTGCAATTTATTTTTTGTTTAAGTAAATCATAATTTAAGAAAAAGTATAAACAGTACCAATGATGAACAAGGGAATTTCTCTAGTTTCAATTCAGAGAAACTGTAAGCTGTGAAAAATACTGCAAAAAAATCTTCTATCTGGAAAAAAAAAAAAAAAAGAAAACTTTCATATTTAAACAAATATAATAATAACACTGAAAGTAAAATTTTTTTCAATAAATTTCCTTCTCAAGTTTTATTTCTTTATTAATAATTTAACCATATAAAATCAGTCGTAACTTTCTATTTCACTAATAATTCATTCTTTAAGCAATACAGAAAGAACAACACAGAAAATTAAAATTTTAAAGAGACAACTTTATGAATTAATTTAAATAGTTTTTATATATAAAATAATCAATTTTACTGATGACTATTAGATTTAAAATTTTGTTTACTTATAAATTACTCCAAAAAAATTCTTATTTGCCACAATTTCTTTTTTCTTCTAATACAGCTGATAATACAGAGACAGTTCGTCTTTATGCCATAAGCAAGGGCTGCACCACTGTTACTAATTGAGCATGTGTAGCTTGAAGATAGGCTATGGATGCGAGTCACACTGCCCCCACAATGCTTTACGATCCTATTAGACAGGGGCCCACGGTTTCAAGTGAATTCCAAACCACTACAAACATCCAGGGCACAGTCGAAACCTGAGCCCAAAACCTGTGGCACCAAGCGTCAAAGTGCTTAGCTATTAGGCCTCTTTTCCAGAAATTATATGTATGGAATCATTACTGGATAAGTCTTTGCCATTGATCCAGTCATCTAGCAAGCAGGGTTGTGGGTTTACATTCCTTGATAAAACTATCTTCAGAGTGTTACAATTAATTTCTTTTGGCTTTTTATAAGTTTTACAAATTTTTTTGGGCTTTATGGTGGGCAGGACAATTTGTTTCACACCCTATTATTGTATATTTTGTAAAAATATTTTGTGCTCCTTTTTTATCTGCAATGCAATTCTTGTCATTTACCCTTTGGATATTTGTATCTGTCTGATAATTTTCAGTTTTATTGTTGTAACTTATATGCCCACTTTGGATCTTGAACAATTTCTTTTTTCGAATGTCTGACTGTGAAGCACTTCAGAATTTTTATATTATAAATGCTATGACGATTTTAATATACAATTTGCATGCAGCAAATACTGTTGTAGATTTTGTTGTGTTTCCAATTCACTCCTTTGGTTTTGTGCTGTGTTGTCAGTTTTCATTATTATGTTGTTTGGAATTGCTCTTAAAATATATACATATATACAAAAATTAGTAATTATGTAAACACAATATTAGAAATTTAGTAGTATAATCCAAAATATATCATAAAAGATAAATTTTAAGGCACATATTCTGTCTCTCTCTCTCACTTATTCATTCATACACAAACACACATATAAAGCAAGACAAAATATTTTTATAACCTTAAAAAATTTCAATTAATATATATTTTGAAGATATATAATAAATACAAAAGATATCCAAACATATAGAGAAAAATTAAATATAACTGACAGCATAAATAATTAAATTCTTTATTTCAAATGCTTTATAGTAAATTTAAATACTTTTTATATATTTAAAAAAAAAAGAAAAAAGGAAGATTTACTGTAAGCATGACATTCAAGAACTTCATGGGAGATGTAGATATCTTCTGAAGAGTTAGTGAGGCTATACTGCAAAGGATGCACAGATCTGAGAAAAAATGAAAATGTAAATGGGTATGTTGATTCATGATCATTTAAAAAATACTTTGTATAAATATTGAATTTTGATTGCCAAACTGGCATTTTCATAAATAAATGGGGGTTTTCGTTAATTTAATTAATATATATATTGTTCAATAATAATTTTTATAAACAAATATTTATAAAAGAAATCGAACTTTATATTTAAAATTTGTATTTAACTTGAAACATATTGAAATGTATTGTTTACAAAAAACCCTATAAAAGGAAAAAAATTAATACTAGACTTGTCACAAAAATATATTGCATGCTATTGAATGTTGCTAAATAAATATTATTTTCTTATGCATATCAATAATCAAATTTTTACATGAAAGGCAAAAATGGTAAATAGACTGAATATTATTTATAAGTGGGGGGAAATAGAACTTAATAGTATCTTGAAAAGCAAGCTGAAATTTTAACACAAGCTTGAAAGAATGATATCTGTGGCATTTATTAAAATGAATTTCTTATAAAAGTTGAAGGACAGCTAAATAAATATGGTCTCTCAATAAGTGATATAGTTATAAAAAAATTATGAAAAGATTTCATTTTTTAAACTAAAATAATGTTTAGTTTTTTAAGTATTGCTATTGATAAATTTGTAAACAATAAGTCTTTAAAAACACTCAATAAATTTAGATAAAATTGATATTTAATGGAAACTCTCTCATCCAAAATAAAATACAGCAAAATCACTATTTTTATATGAAATATTGTAAAAGGACAAAAATTGAATTTTAGTTATTAATAATACATCATAAAATGTTAAACTATTTCATTTATAAAGTACTTTGTTAATTTTGTGGTGCTGTTAAGATGATATATTGCATTGTATTGATATCTTAAATATCTTTATAAGACTTTTTAATTAAACATTATTAGTTCCAAAATTATGTAAACATCAAAATATACTAACAAATTATTATAATATGGCTATAATGTCTCATGAAATAAACAGCTAAATAAACTGAATGTGCAGTAACTTATGCTACTAGTCCAATTTGACAGAAAAAAATAATATGTTAAGGCATCTGTAAGATAAAAACTATTATAGTAATCTCCCTTTATCCGCCACCAATCAAGCCTTCATTTTTTGCACTTTTCCATATGGATTTGGGCATTTGCTGATCTTGACCACCAAATGGTGACAAAATGTTGCTCACATTTTCACCCAGTGTTTAACATATCTAATAGTTTCCATTTCAGTTCAGTATTACAAATTAAATCTGTGCATTTTTGAATCTTATAAATTTTTATCTAAAGTGCATTAACTTTGATATTTCCTTTAAAACTATATAGACACTCGATAATCCGGCACAATCTCACATGGTCCTGAATTAAGATGTTTATTATAGCTGAAAATATGTGACATACAATATTTTTATACAACATACATCTATACATATATACAACATACATATAGTACAGGGAGAAAAGTTATCGATTACAATGCAGTGAAAAATAATTTTCAAGTGCATAAAATGTCCAAAATATTTTAACAACAAATTCATATTTATTTTCTTTGAAGTTATCATTGAGTGACAGAATGAATCCACTATTTCAAACTTACCCTTTTGATGTATGATTATAGGAATTATTTCTTTACATGCAACCAAGTTTATGAGAAGTTTCAGAACCATTTGAAGAGAAGCAACAGAATAGCGGTTAACAAGAACAGCAAAAGGAATTTCACCAATAAACTGAATTAAACTAAAAAAAAAAAATATATATATATACATAAATTAAGTATGCAAGACATATTAGATGAAAAATAAAAAGAAACACCAAAATTAAAAAGGGGACATGTTCTAATTGCTTACTAAAAAAGAAGTACTTACTATATTCTGTTATTTTTTATTGTTAATTAGACTTTTATGCAATTACTGTTAATTATATTATTGTAAATTAATAATTAATCAATGAAACTTGAAGTAGTTTTTAGTTTTATTGTAATAAGATTTGATTATATTTCAATAAGAAAATAAAATAAATAGCTGAAAGCTTTATATAGTGTATTATTATGAACTAAAAGTATAACTTATATACATAAAAAATAAAACTATCACCATATTCAAAGCACTGACATTTTGAATTTAATTTAAAATAATTTATGGTATTAAAGAATTGATTTTTGTTACATTTCAAAGCATTAATATAATATTTTCATTAGAATTGTTTTTTCTAGTAAAATCATAATTTTGATTTTATTTAATTATAACTTCATAGTATATTGTTTTAAAGTTTTCATAATAAGGGAAAAAAAAAAAAAAGTGATTAGAGGTAGTAAATGTGGTAGAAAATTTATTGTTATTAAGTTGTTGGAGCATACAGAATCAAAAACTAGTAAAGTGATAACCAAAATTTTTTTAAATTTAAATTTAAATTGTGCTGTATGCATATGTATCATAGGTTTTGGGTGATTTCAATGATATAAAAAAAATTTGAAATTCTCATAAATATTTTGTATTATTTTAATATATTCATATTACTTAAAAAATTCCATGTTTTTAATCACTTAAATCCATTCTACTTCATAAGGGGCAGTAATCAAAATTTAATTTTTTTTAACTTAATAATTTAAGAATTTCTACAATCAAATTCATTACTAATAATTAATGCTTTAATTATTTATTGATTATAATTAAGAAATTACAAAAATTCTTAAAATTAGCAGATAAAATATGAAAGGAATTTTAATAAAAAGTATTAAAAAATAAAATGGAAACAGGGAGACATAGATATTAAAGATTTAATTTTGCAAATACTAAAGCATTTTAAAGAAAGATAAAGAAATTACAATTTTATATTATAACATCCATTATAATTTAATTTAATTTATTATAATTTTATATTATTTATATTTTTTTATTGCTTAAATGTAATTATTTATCCTTTAACGAATATTAAATAAAATAATTTAAAATAAAATTAAAAATGTTAATTAAACAAAATAAATTACTTGTGTGGAGCTATAGATGACAAAGAAACAAGGCAAGCAAGAGACCCTTCTATTTCTTCACCTTTTCCATAACCATTCTAAAAAAATTTTTAAGTAATTATTACATGAAAGATTAGTCAAATTAAAATACATTTTTTCTTTGACCATGATTAAAAAGTAAAAAATCCGTATTTAACAACAACAGGATTTAAAAAAAAATATTCATAAAATCATCATCATCAGTGGCGCAACAGCCCGTTGGTGGGCCAAGCCGTCTGCCTGCTGGCAGATTCCTAGACAGGAGATGTTTTTTTTTTTTTAAGGGGTAAGGTTGTCAACACTATGCCCAACACTCTACAGCCCTATTAAACAAGGACCTATGGTTTAAAGTGGATTCCAAACCACTACAAACATCCATGGCACCGCAGGGACTTGAAACCTGTGGTACCAAGCACTAGAGCGCTAGCCACTCAGCCATTTATAAAATATATAAACTAATTTCTAAAAAGTTTATTACTTGAAAAATTTTAATTAGTAATATATTTAAAATGAGATATATATCAATGTAATTACATTAAATTTTATGTACATAAGGCTGTTATATGAATTTTTAATTTAATTATTTTGTCAAACAATTTACTTGTCAACCATTTTAATATGAATTTTATAAATCTTACTCAAAGAATATATACCTAAATAATTATTTTAGAAGGTAAAAGAAGTTATAATAATATTTAGTGATAATTAAAATTTATGTAGGAATGATTAGAATATTTCTGATAAAAAATTCACTTTAATTAATAAAGTACTGGAGCAGCATTGAATTCTATATAACAGTTTTTTAAAAAAATATTTCTTATTCAGTTAATAAATAATGTATACAACAAATTCAAGATTATTCCAAATTCTACCTTATTTTCAACTCACAGGATAAGTATTTGGATTTGATAGACACACCAGGGATTGTATCAAAGAGTGCATCTTTTCTCTAAGTTTAGTTATTGTTCCATCGATTGTTGATTCACAGTTTAAAGGTTGAAACCTTTTATTTTGTCCAATGAACTGAAAGGTAAAATATTGTTAAATAAAACAAAAATTAAAAATTTATAATTTATTCACTCTGTTTATTCATCAAATTACAATAATCTTTCTTCTAATGGATGCAGAAAATTCAGTGGGTAGAATTAAACATTAATTTTATTTCTTACAAAAATATTGAAAATTGACACAAAACTTTTATTTTTGCTAAATTTTTTATAAGAAAATTAAAAAATATCAGAATGTAGAGAAGTATTGATGTATACTATAAAAATAAACTTAATTCTTCAAATGCAAGGGTAACTCTGAAATTTTTGAGACAGTGGCAGACAACAAACGCACGAAAAAAAATATTCGTTGAATTTGTAAATTTGAACTCTTTTATGACCACAGACGATAATTTGTGGCAACAATTGCAATTTAGCTGTCGCAGAATAGATTTTGGAAGAAAGGAAAATGGAATGGACACGAGAGCATTATCGCGCTATGATTTTAAAGTGGGGTTAAATCAAGAAGAATGCCTTCATCTACAACAAGCATATGGAGACGAAGCTCCCTCTCATGCTACTGTATTTAGATGGTTTACAGAATTTCGTAGAGGTCGAAGTTCTCTGCTGGATTAAGAACACACAGGAAGACCTTCATCAGCTGTAGTTTAAGAAAATGTGTCGGCCATACGAAAAATGTTAGTCGATGATAATCGCTTCACTTACCAAATGATACAGAAGAAACATTAACATTGTATCCGCAGCTATACATAGAATTATTCATGAAGAACTGCACATGAAAAAATCAGTTTGTTGTTGGGCCCCTCATAATTTAATAGAACACCAAAAAATGGAGTGTGCCAGAATCGATACAGCAACCACACTATGATGGACACCGCCTTATTTCTAAAATCATAACTGGTGATGAAACTTACATACCGTTTTTTAATGTTCCAACACAGCAAGAAAGTAAAGTGCGGGTCTTTGAAGATGACCCCAAATCAACAATGGTGAAAAGACAATGAGCAACGAAAAAAGTAATGTATGCCGTTTTCTTCAGAAGTACGGGACTTGTCAAATCCAACAATCTGGAGGAACAGAAGATAGTCACAGCTAACTCGTACACCACTAAATGTCTGCCAGAAATTCTTCAAGAAGTGAATGTATGGGGATTCATGCTTCACCATGATAATGCATCTTCTCATACGGCAAGATCGACAGTCGAATTTCTTAAACAAAAATACATCAAAGTGATAGAATGTCCACCCTATTCTCCTGATCTTGGCAAGTGTGACTTTTGGCTCTTTTTAAATCTCAATAAAAATTTAAGTGGTTGTAGTTTTCATTCCGAAGATGAGATTGATAAGGCTATAAAAGCATATTTTTCATCAATTCCAAGAAATGGATGGTGTGAAGCATTTAATCTTTGGAAAAATCATCTGCAAAACTGCATTGATATTGGAGGGGACTACTTTGAACACTCTTAAAACTTTGGTAAGTTAAATTTGTACCATCTAGCTGTATCTGGAAAATTTTAGAGTGACCCTCATATCACTTAGAATAAAAAATTAAAAAATAAAATGACTAAATTCTTATTTATAAAACAGTACTGTAAATTTAATTCAATTTACTTTTATTTATGCTAGAAAATATAGATAGGATATTATATATGATATTTATTTTTATAACAAAAAAATTTACAGAGAATTTAAATGCAATATTTCAGGAAATGAAAAATATAAATTCATAAACAATGCAAGTCAAATGCGGTTCTCCAAATACTATGTGTGTGTGTGGGGGGGAGTGAAAAATAACATTCATTAATATTACATATAAATTTATAATTTTTATGATTATGTTGTGAAATATTTATTCATTATAAACATTAAAAAATTTGTTTATAACTTGAAAATAAAAATTGCATTGAACCACAAGCAGTACTGTAAAAGAGAACTAAACAATTGCATATAAAATTAACAAGTTTTATTATTATTATTATTTTCAATAAAGACATCTTTTTTAATTCCTATAAATTTATCACAATATAATCAGGCAGAACAATGCATATTTCACATGGAACAATATTGAAGATAATATTATTGTAATTTAATGTGAATCTGTAATCCAATATTGTCTTATTGGATTACAGATTTTTTAGTCCCATATCTATCTGTCTGATATATATATATATAAAAGAAATTTTTTTTTTAATAGTTTACATTTTTAAAATTAATAAAATAAAGTGTGATTGAGAAAATGAATAAAATGAAGTGTGATTGAGAAAATGAATAAAATGAAGTGTGATTGAGAAAATTAAACCTTTATTGAAAAATGTAATTAGCAAGAACAACAAATCTTAAAAATATAATCACTAAACAAAATAGCTATTTATATATTTAAATTTATTAACATTATAGCTGAATATTAAGGGAGAAAAAACACATACATATTTTATGCCTTTTGGAAATATTTTAGGAATTTTATGTTGACATTGTAAAATTTGATAATCTTGTATTCTATATGAAATAAAAAAGTTTTTAATCTTCCATATAAATAAAAAGTATTGACCTTTAAATAATAAATTAAGCATAATTCCCTTTCGTTAATTTTAGCTCATTTGTACAGCAGCAAATTTTAGAAGTTGAACTCAAGCATGTAACACCTAAAAAAACTTTAAAAAAAAAAGGTAAATTTTACCTTTTTATCTTTGCCAAGATCTGCATTTGCAGCCTCCAATTTCTGTATCAAAGAAGAAAATGGATGGCAGGAGAGAAAGAAAGCAAGATCTTTCAGACTAGCAACCACAAGGGCCCTGTCTTGCCTGGATTCTTTTTTCCTGAGAGATAATGGTGAAGTACTACTGGGACCAGCCACAGCATTTCTATTAGACACACTTTTCAAATGTGTGAGATAGTTTTTCAGAAGGCAATCAAAATAATCAAGCAGTTCTTCAGTTTGTCTACCAAAATTAAGTCTTGCAATAGAAACAGCAGAAATTTGGAGTGGGGTTCTTCCCAATACATCTGGATTTTGCGTCAACGGAGAGAAGAAAAAATTTGATGCTGGAGGCACCACAAGTCTGTTACATAAAAATGAAGATACAATGTCAGAGCCTTGAGTTTTACCTAAACAAAATTTATTCTTCAAGTTACTATCTCAATATTAATTTGCATACATTTATGTATAAAGTTTTTTTTTTCAGAAATATTTTATTAAAAATAATATAATGATACATAATGATTATACATAGTATAATAATCTGAATTTTGTGTTAAAGACTCTTCTTTAACACAAAATTCAGAATGTCAACAAGGTGAGCATAAACATGAAAATATCAAAATTATATGCTATTATTTACTAAAAACAAAGCAAAAAAGTAATATTTACATTTAAACTAATAAGTAAATACTAGTTTCAGAAAATTACTTAGCTAAGAATTTTATATATAATGAAAAAAATCTGATTATAATTCAAAGTTTTTAAAATTAAAATCAAACATTTGATTCTTTTCAATATACTGTGAACCATTTTTTTTCCCCCTACAAGTTTACACTATTCTTAAATTTATATATTTTAAATATTATTAAATTGAATATATTATGGAAAAACAAATTTCTTATAAAATAATAATAAATTGGAAGAATTTATTAATAAGTGAAAATACCATAAACATTTATTTTTTAAGAATAAATCAAATAAAAGTCACAAAGAATGTATTTTACCTTGAGGAGTGTCAACCTGCAACTTATATCTCCTGAAAGAGGACTTAGTTTTATCTTGCGCATCAGATGCATTTAGAGATTTAGCCTCAAATTGAAAACTGTAAAAAGAAATTAAAGTATAAAGAGTTCGTTAAATATTAACAAAAATTTATAAACTAATATATTTAAAAAAAAAATCAAAATTGTCATAATTTCAATAAACTTCTCTAATAATAAACTGTTATTTATAAACTGTATTTATAACTGTATTTAAACTATTTTATAACTGTATTTATAACTGTTATATCTAATAATAAACTGTTATTTTATAAAAATTCTTCTGTTAATAAACTTATTTATAACTGTCACTTTTTAAGAAATTAAGAGACTGTTGCTTTGAGGCTATTTCAATACTAAATATCCCAGTATTCTAGATATCATGACTTAATTAAAAGCAAAAAAATGAAAGAACTTTCAGAAATTTGGAATAATGTGCATGGAAGATCTAAGACTTGGCACAGATTAGTGCGACAATTTATGAGTTTTCTAATCAATGGAAAACAAAAATTGTTAAAGAACAGATTTATTAAATCTTATAATGGTTAACAAACAAATAATATTTTAATAAGCCACATAGAAAGCTTTTTAATTTTACTGAATAACTTTTTAGTGAACTGCTTGTTTAGTTGATCACAATTATACTATCATAGTAAACTTTAACATCATGAAATAAAATATATAACAGAAAAAAAAATCTAAGCCATGTAAAAAGCTGACTTAATACATGGACGACGAAAACTTAATACACAGAGAATAGAAGTATTGTTAGCAACTATTCTTTTCACATAAGACATTTCTTAATTAAAATTTTTACATCAAATTTTATTTTTGTGCCTAAAACATGCAGTTCAAATGTTTTAAAAAGCAGAACTATTTGTGCATTCGATTATCTAATAAATAAAAAGTAAATAAAACCAACATATACATTAAATTCTATGATAACTATAATAGAATTTATCTTTAATTATAAAGACAGATGTTTATAAAATAATGGGAAACATATGATTTGTAATATAAAAGTACTGATATTATCAACATTGATTCACAATTTATAGATTCACTATTATCTACATTATTCCAACACTAAATTAAAAAAAAGATTATGTGTACTTGTGGAAAATCTAAGCTGTTGGCTTGCATACATGTTACAGATGAGTAAAAAACCTGATGCTTTTATTCGTTGAGAATGAAATCTGCATATAGCATTTCAAACATTATTAAAATACCTTTAATTTTGCATTTTATTTATTTTTTTGAGTATTTATTGCTTAAAATTTAGCAAAAAGAGGGCTCATTTTCAGACAGACAATTGAGTGATTGAGAGTAAAGTTGCAATTCTCAAAAACCGATAGTATCAGCTTTTCAAAATGCAATCCCCTCTGCTAGCCTCCAATTATGAAAGAAGAGTAGGTTATTAGAATGTAGTATGTCTGAGTATTGCAAATTTGAGATGACAAACTGTTCATTGGCATGATTAAAATTTATTGTACACATAAATTTTAATTTGGATAAAAAAAAAATATATATATATATATATATATGTCAACAGAGAAATAAGATTTCATTTACAGTTAAAAATCTGTACAATACCTTTTTTAGCTAAGGATAAAAGATCATCATTTTATATTATTTCACTTGTTAGTTATTTTTTGTAAAATAAAAACTTTCAAATGAGAATACATATTCATATTTTAATAAAATGTTTTTTCGGACTGCTTTGTTAATGCTAATGCTTTGTTCGGACTGCTAAATGTTTTTTACTTTTAATATATATGTACATAAAAAATAACATTTAATAATAATAAAAAGTTTAATATTTAAAAGAAAAATATGCTTTTTCTCATGATAAAAAAATTTAACTGTTAATTAATTGTTTTGATATTCAAATCAGGTAGTTTATCCAAGTTCAAAACTTTCATTATTTTTTCAGTTGCTGGGATCTCATTTCCTTCATAGAAAATATGAACTTTTCTTCATCAAAATAACTATGATTAATCAACTATTTTAGTCGTGAAGTCGAAAAAGTCAAGTCACTATATATGTTCAATTTCATTTTTTTTTCTCTCTCTCACTTTAAAAGGTTTCTTTCCTTCAGAAGTTTTTAACACACCTTTTAGAAGAAATTCATTTTGCATTTGCATTATACTAGTGACAGAAACACCAGATAAATTTGATACAATATTGAACAGTTCATTATGAAACTTTTCTGGTCCTCTTTAAACTTTTGATTTTGTTTATCACTCTAAGGTCATCCTGTGTACGTTTTAGGCTAAATAGACTGAGACCTACAGTTTAATGTGGATTCTGAACCACCCACAAACATCCATGCTCTCGCCAGCATTCGAACCTGAAGTCTTCAGTACAACAGCCAGAGCACTAGCCAGTTGGCTGCTCTTTTAACTTTTAAAAAACATTCAATGTAATGACTTTTGCAGACGTTTAGGGGGATTTCCCCTTTTTTTTTATGATGTTGAAATGCATATTTATTTTATATATTTGAAGTTATAAAATCAATGAGTTTAAATATTTATGACGATTATGAAAAGTCTAAAGAAATTCACCAATAAGAGCAGTTAGAAATGCAAATAAACAAATATATATTCAGAGATAAACAAATGGAAAGTTTGAGAAAATTAAGCACCATGGTAATATTTTTTTTCAACCTTCTACATGTAAAGTTATTATTCTAAATATAAAAGACTGCCAAGTAAGAATGCATTCATTATAAGTATTATTGTGTAAATATTTAACAAAATTAAAAAAACATACCAAGACAACAGGAAAAACTAATTGAATTCCTAATAAATAGTTGAATAATATTAATGATTTTTTAATATTTTTTTTTTCATAAACCTGCATTGTCAAAAAAAAAAAAAAAAATATTTTTCTATGAAAGGATAATTCCTGTAGTATAAATCGCACAATCAACTTAGGTTGCTCCCACAATATAGGTTACTTCAAATTATTATATAAAAACCAAAAATCACTTCATTTTGGTAATTTAAGATTTCCTAATTTAATGACTTATCATAGAAAATATAATAGTTTTTTAAGAAAAGCTCAGCTACAGAAATTTGCAACTGCAACAATCAATTGAAATTTATTAAAGGATTTTTTTCAAATATAATTAATAAAAATAGCTATTAAATTAATTTTAATATTCTTCCATCTTAAATTGATATAAAAAAATCACAAATATACGTTTCAATAAAATAATTATTTTAAAAAGAAATGAACTTATTTGACATATTTTTAAAATCAATGTATTTTTAAAATGTATTTACTCTTTAAGAATACTTATGTTTAAAATACAGCTATATTCTATTAACTAAAGTTTTATTATAATTGATTCAACAAAGAAATTTATATATTGTAGGTATTTAAAAAAAAGGATACCAAAAAACAAAGGTAAAGTAACAAGAAAAGAATATTTTATTAATATTATTATTTTATTAATTATTAACATTATTTTATTATTGCAGTATCTTAATAAACAAATAATGATGTGATTATATGTTATAAATAAAAGTTTTTAAAAGTGAAATATATACAATGGCAATGATTTAAAATGTAACAATTAAGAAATTTAATACTATAGTTTAAAAACAAATCTGTAACTTTATATGCTATCGCTATTCAAATTGAATTTTTTCAACTTTTTTTTTACACGAATTTAAAAATATGCAAATTGAGGTAGCAAAAATTATTTATTATATTTTTTTTAATGATTTTTATTCATTTTTAAGAGATGGATGCAAAGAAAAAATTTAGAAAGAAATCTATAATTCTAGAAAATTTTTTGAGAATATTATAGAAATAATAAATAATTTTGTCAAGAACCAATGGTAAATTCATATGTAAATTTCAAATTT
Organism: Caerostris darwini; assembly: GCA_021605075.1. Classification (NCBI taxonomy): domain Eukaryota; kingdom Metazoa; phylum Arthropoda; class Arachnida; order Araneae; family Araneidae; genus Caerostris; species Caerostris darwini. The sequence continues at coordinate 268,407 of BPLQ01013634.1, read as the reverse complement.
TCATTTTATTAAGATTAATAAATTTTAATCTAGCCAAAATACATTTCTTTTTATGCATGATTTTTAAGAATCTAATATATTGTATCCTTTTAGATGATTACATATAGGCCTTACTGACACATGGAATTTTTTTTAGTGATAGATGATTAGCGATTATTATGATTATTATTTTAAGTGATTTAGAGTGATATCTTAGTGATTTTTAATAATGCATAAGAAAACTTTTACTATTTAAATATTTTCAAGAATACATTAATTTTTATTTAAACTTACTTCTTCAAGAATTCATCTGAAGCTTTAGATGATTGTGGGCTTCTTTTCTTTTCTTTTATAGTAGGATCCTTTTCATATTTTACAGAAATATTTTTATCTTTTTTAGAATTTCCTTCTTTTCTTTAACTTGTATTTCAAGAATATGTACCTTATCATAAACAGTTTTCATTTCTTGGTTCTATAGTAAGTGAAATTTTTGGGCAAATTAGTAATTTCAGCAATTTATTTAAGCCAAGATCATGAAATATTCAAAAAATATTTAAAGAAAACAAATTACTTTAAACTGTAGCATGCTTTCCAGTTTTTGAATTTCTTTACGAAAAATATTTTCTTTTTCCTGAAACTCATTAACTTTTTGAGCAATAATTTTATCTCTGTTCAGCTTTTCTTCTTTTAATTCTGTTTTTACTTTCTCAACTGAATCACTTAATATTTTTACTTTTCCTTCCAGCTCATATTGTTGCTGCTTCATATCTTCCTCCTAAATCCAATAAAAAAATTAGTTAAAAATTTGTTTCACACAACAATTTGGAATTTAAAAGTAAAATTAAAAAAAAGATGACAAGACTATGATGATGAAATTTCTAATACAACATCTGCAAAACCTAACTAGTTAAGTTTAACTTGATTAGTCAGATGAACTTTGCCATTCTAAAACATTTTTTTATAAATAATTTAAAATATTACAATCAGATGTAACATATTGATTGATTTATCATATTTGCACCACATTATTTATCCTTCCAATAATATTAATAAATTTTTTTTTGTTCTAATGCAGTTGGCAAACACTTAGACAATTGACTTCGATGCCTTAAGGCAAGAGCTGCACCAATTTTACTGACTTAACACTACTCAGGAGATGCGTGTAGCTTGAAGATAAGCTACGGAAGCAGAGTAACAATACTTCCGTAATATTAATAAATAAAAACTACAATATTATGTATTAACATAGTAAATAGTTATGTATTAACATAGTAAACAATTATGTATTAACATAGTACAATATTATGTAAATACACAGTCTCAGTATCAGTAATTTGTTGTTAATTTAAAAATTTATGAGGAACAAAGGATGAAAAAAGTTTATCTTAATTAAATATTGGTTTATGTACTTGAGAAATATTATTTAAAATTATATAAAGCTTAAAAAAAATCTTTTTGTAGCAGTATTAAACTGTCAATACTTGAAAAATATGGTAATTAATTGTAAATTATTTTTAATATTAATAACTAACCAACAAATCTAAAATATAATTTTTTAAATATAGGTAAATTTATTTTATAAAGAAAAATATATGATAAAAAAGATAACTGAAATGTATTTAAAATAAAATGCATCATGTTTTATTCTTTTTTTAAAAGAGCACAATTTTATACATAAAAAAATATTACTTTTAGCAGAGTTGCTTGTTTGGTCCCATTGCTTATTGAAATGGGTTGACAATATATATTTGAAGAACTTGCTGCCACTTTTTGAGTTGCTTGAACTTCTAGCATATCAAATTCTTCAGCAGTAATATCTTCTCCCCATAAATCATCATTCCCATCACGATTATTGGGCAAGTCTAATTTGAGTTTTTTACTCGGATTTTTGAATTCCATTGTCTGTTCAAATAGCCTTTTACGTTCCAATGAGAATAACATTACAACCAAAATTTTTCACAACCTCCTGGAAAATAACAAACTTTCTTAAATATATAATAAATATTGCAATGTATGAATTATCACAGAGGTAAGAGGAGTGCCAATTTTAACATTCAGATTAATTACTATAAGTTTAAAAATGAAAAAGTTGGTCAAAATTTTTTAATAAATGAAAAATTTGTTTCGGTAAACATCATCTGGAATATTGCATTTTTCAAATAATTTTGAGCAAATTGAATTCAAATAAATTATGCAGAAAATAGAAAAGTTAAAGTTATTTTGAATGATTTAAAATAATAATAAGCAAAAATTGATATTATTTATTCACTGAGATATTTAATAAAATAAGTATTCTATAAATCACACAGCAGTAAAGAGCAGTTCATTTATTATAATTATTCACAAATAACTGAACCCCAATGAGAAGCTTAATTATAACTTATACAAATTTAATTTTAAAAATTAGTTGTCATATCAAAAAAATAGTTTAACATTAAAACAAATATTAATGATAAACTGGAAAAATATTATTACCCATCATTTTTGCATTATTAATATTTAAAAGTCCCATAAATAAAGTTATTGATTTTTATCACAAAATATTTACACCGATATGTATTTATATCAATGGAAATTACAATTTATAATACCTTTTATCAATGATGAGGAATATTATTGAAAAAATGCAAATGCTAAAAACATTTTCTTAAGAAATGTATATATTTTACATCTAAATACTCATATTAAATTAAGCATTTGATTTAAATATATTTTCATGATTACAGAGGATAATTTTGCCTAATTGCAAATATTACACATTTTTTGTTGAAAAATATATAATGTATAACTTTCACATAGATAAATAATAATAGACTAATAGATATATAATAATCTATTAATTGTATTTTAAATCATTCAAATATCACATCTACAATAGCATATGGATAGAAATAATTGATTACTAATTTAAAATGTAGTATTTTTATTTCATTTGTTTTTTTTATTTAAAATGCTCAGCAGATTCAAATTTAATTAACAAGACACTAGTATGTGCTTAGAATACAGAACTCATTGCATGTACTGATCTCCATACCTCGAGATTTATTAAAGGAGTACTTAAAATAATAAAGATTATTCAATCAAACAAACAACATCTACGCTATTTGGAAAACATTTACATGAGATTAAACTGTGGAAAAATATAATTATAATTAAAAATAGTACGGTTACAAACAGTTATGAGTAATTTTGTTTAAAAATTTCTTATAACTTACTTGAAACATAATCATCGAACATACTTTACGGATAATCTTATTTATTATTTTATCACAGCAAAATTTACCATAAATAATACAAGGCTGTTAATGTAAAACCACAAATATATATATTATGAAATAATCAACACAAAATCAAATTTTAATATTGACCGCGCAAAACTGTCACCTCATCTTTTATTTTGCTTCGGTGCAATAAGATCAATGGCAATAAGGAGATGCTCAAGACAGGTATTAGCACCTTTTTTTTCCCCTATTGAATCTGAGTTTTCCCCTTCTTAGGTGCAAGAGGTTGCAGCTAAAAGAACCACAGCATTTTTCTCCAAAATGTGGTTGAGTGTTTACTTTTCTTTGTGTGCTGTTAGTTGATTTTTTATATTATTTTTTTATATTTCAAAAATAATAATAATATAAAATTAAATTTTTATTAATTAACACATCTACAAATTATTATTAAAAACATCCACAAATTTATTTCATGTAAAAAATGAACTTTCATTTCTAATACTAAAATATAGTATATATATATATATATATATATATATATAGTATCAATTCCCCAAAAAAAAATAATAATAAAAAAAAACCCTTGGAAAAATTGAAGGATAAAAACATCTGCCTTGACTAAGATACGAACCGGGTTACGGCGGCCACAACGCAATGCTGCAAATTAATGTTAGTAGGCTATTAAAATAAAAATGTATGAAAATAAAAATTTAAAAACAAAAAAGTAAAAGAAATAAAGAAAGAAAAAGAATTGTTTAAATTTTACAATTTGGTGCAGTTAGTTACGTATCATAGTAGTTGTAAAAAGTTCCCTAAATAAAAAACGCACTTTCACACAGCTGTTAATTTTTTTTTTTTATTTCTTCAGATTTTTTTTTAATAACCTTTTTTTGCAAAAGTTGACGTGTGAACATAATTTCCTTTCAATAGTTAGGACGTCACCCCGTATCGGCTGTTAATGTGGGAAGTAAAATTCCATTCAAATTCTGGCTACCAGATACTCAAATAAATTACAGTGAGTTGCAAACGAGTTAAATTATACTTATTCCAAATAAAAACCTTGATGTCTCTTGACAGAAGGTCATAGATGGCCCGAACTAATGCAACATATTAATAGTAATGTAAAGTAACTATTATTAGTTGATCATAATTATTGAAACATTTCATCAAAATATGCATGCACAATTTTGTAAAACATTAAAACAAAAGAAACATTTCTCCAGTTTTACTTTTAAAGCAATTCATTTAAATTAAAAATGGAGAAAAACAGTAATTAAATTACTGTAAGTGCTCATTTAGAATATTTATATATGTATAATTGATAGATGGCGCTACCAGAAAACATACGAAAAGGATAGATTTTCCAGAGTAGGGAGGTGCATAGATAATGTCTGGAGCCTTTCCTCGGCAATCGGCATTACAAAGCAGATTTCCGGTGTTTTATTTGACGTCGCAGAAAATTAGAAAGTAAATTTCATTTGCATTCGAGGTTATAAAATATTACGTGATGCGGGAGTAAAATGATTATACTTTGGACTAAAAATATTTACTATAATTTAGAATAATGGTTTTCTACATTTTAACATCCCTTCATTTTTAAAAAATGGATGCTGTATTTAACTTTTGACTTCTTTCTTTATTAAATAAAATATTATAGTATACGCTTTATTCAATTTATTTTCTAGTACAATATATCTAAAACTTTGTCAAAATTAGTTAAGACATTTAAGTAGTAATACTTACACTTGCAGATTACCATGAACAGATGAAAATCTTCTGTCAAATTTATAGAATAAAATGTAGTTAACTGTATCTTCAAATCATAAATCTTAATTTTAAGCAGAACAATAATTTTATTTTAAAAAGCATTTATATATATAAAGCACCTATTTTCTTTATTCAAAAATTTTCAGTATATTTCACTCGAAAAAAAAAATAGTTAAATTATGAGTAACCAATCAATTCAAATATTCATAAAGTATAACAACTAACAAGTATTTAATTTCTACTTGTAAAAAATCGAACATTTAATAAAAAAAAATTTTTCGTTTTTAAAACATTTTTTTAAACAAAAGTTCTGTCACAAAGATCTAAAATTTTTAAAAATATTTTGATTTAAAATTTGATTTCATATTTTACAAAACACTAGGGTAAGTTTTTCCAGAAAGTAAATAAATTGATTAATAATTTAAAATAGAAAATTCTTTATTAAAGTGCATGGGTAATATATTATTTTTTAATTTGTATTCATAAATAAAAGCTTTCAGTTGGGAGTAGATGTTACTTCATAACATAGGAGAATTTAGATATCGTTTTAGAAACCGGACCACAGCTCAGTATTCCGCTCAGAATTAACTGCTATAAGCGAAGCTCTGAGCCTAGCTTTAGACTTTAAAGTACCTGATGTTTGGATTCTGACTGATAGTAAGAGCACAATACAGTATTTGAGAGATTGGCCAAGCATCCTGGACAAATTGGGGCAGGATATAGTTTCTAAACTAGTTGTTTTGGACCAGATCGGATCGATGTGCTTACAGTGGATTCCCTCCCATGTGGGCATCTACGGAAATGAAATTGCTGATCTGCTCGCTAGGGAAGGTTGCGAACTTCCCAAAGCTTCTTCTTCCAATCTGTTAGCTTCAGAGCTTCATTCCATGACTTTAGCCAGAGTGACTACCGCTTGGAGGACGCCACCCATTCATTCATGGTGCGCCGCTAAATATCCTGGTATGTCCTTGCAGTGCTCCTGTCCTAGATCTGTTCAAACGGCTTTAGCTAGTCTAAGGACTGGCCACACTAAGAGTTTGACTTTCAATGGAGACGAGAAGACATATACCCTTTGTCATTGTTCGGTCATCGCGTCTCCCTCTCATCTCATCGATTGTATTGGTGCCTCTGTGAGGCAACTGTTGAATGAGGGGAAGACCGTTTGCGATCTATTGATGCAACATGATCTACTGGACTTGGAGGACGCCACCCATCCATGCATGGTGCGCCGCTAAATATCCTGGTATGTCCTTGCAGTGCTCATGTCCTACATCTGCTAAAACGGCTTTAGCTAGACTAAGGACTGGCCACACTAAGAGTTTGACCTTCAATGGAGACGAGAAGACATATACCCTTTGATCCTGAACATGACCCTTTGAACATGATCTACTGGACTTGGTCTAGGATTCTAATTCAAGGGGATAAGCAAAACAACAACAACAAGTAGATGTTACAACAGAGTTAAAAAAAAAACAGAAGCTTCATTTCTACAAACAAAGAGTTAAAGAAACAAACGGCTGACATATTATGGGATATTTTTTTATGTATTATATAACTCCCATACATTATGGCTTATAGTAGCACGTCCGTGATGAACTCCTGAGCCCATTGAAACATCAAGGATAAATATCGTAAGCCGTACGAGGATGTTCTCTTACTTCTACAAAGCATCGAGTCTTTAAAATTGAAAAGCATCATGATTCTTTTAAATTATGGGATTGCTATTTGTCTCTTCCCCACTCTTTCCTCATTTATCAATAATTGTTTTGCTTCTGTTTTTCTACAGAATATTTTATTGTTCACAACTTTGCACAAACACCACCAAGTGGGATGCTTAAGATAAGTACCTACCTCCAATTCTCCTTGAGCACAACTGAATGACATTCTAGTTAAGGATTTGTGGTGATAATCCTCGTCATAGATATACTCTGATGGAAAATTATAATAATTAAATACCAAAACGAAAATAGTGTAGACTCTAGAAAATGAGAGAGACACTAGAAAAATAAACATTTCTCTAGACACTAGAGGAATTAAATTTAGGCGAAATATTTGCCCAGGTAACAAATTTATTTTATTCACGTTTCAGGGTCACAGGTTAAAGTATGTGCGAGAAGAAGAAATGTGCGAAGAAATAAAGTATGTACGACTTAACCATATTAATGGTTATTAATGTAATCATTCCACGAAAAATGTGGTGCATTAATAGCCATTGCAGTATCTATGGTTTTGAATGCCTACAGGCAAACATGCATACATTATGTTTTAGAGGTGTCATATGTCATTTTGTGTGATGGAGTTCCATGCTTGTTGCCCATAATTAGTCAAATGAGAAACGGTCTATGATGGTTGTGGATGACTCTGATTTGTCCTCCAATGTGCTATATGGGAAAAAACTGGGGATTTTGTAGGCCAAGGCAAATTATATAGGTATTTAATTATTATTATATTGTAGAGCACTTTGAGAGTGACAACAGCAGTATGAAGTCGAACATTATACAGTTGGAAAATGCATTCTGGAATAGTGATTAAAAGCTGCAGCACAACAGGTTCAATCACCAGTCTGATGCACAAATTTGCTGTCAAGATCTCGCGGGATAACGACGAGAGTGCTCCTGCCATCATAGGAAATTTTTCTCAGACCATGATTGCTGGTGTAATTTTAATTTGTCCACGATGAAAGCAGATTAACTCCAAGCTCTCAATTGACTTCCTTCTAACCAATATATGGCTATTACTCGCTCTAACTCAGAAACGTCTGTCATCTCACAACACAACATATCTGCACTCTGCTCTCCGATGAACTCTAACTGAACACCATGCAGATGGCGGAAATGTGGAGTTAGTGGCAGGAACGGGTGTGGCTCGGACCTATACGTAAACTAATCGATTTACAATTCGTTGTGTCACTCCAGTGCCAAAAGAAGTTCGAATTTTTGTAGAAGATGCAGTACGATGCACTACAGCCATGAGGTAAATACGGGGGTCATCTCTTATCAGTAGTGGCTCGTGTACTGATGCCAACAATCATGCACAGTGGAGGAGGAAGAAGTCTGATGGGATTTTCCGGATCTTTTCCCACTTTGGTTCTGAAGAGAACTTTTTCGCCCATTCGAGATATTATCCATCAGAAAGTTAATCTGACTTACTGTCTATGATCATACAATGATTTGTTTTTTAAAAAGTTCATTTTTATTTTTAGCTGCAAATAAATGTAAATATAATTTTTCTAAACATTTAGCTGTTATATGCTATTAATAACTTTTCTTGTGCATAATCTTCACAGCAAACTGCTTAAAAAATAAAATATTCATTTATGTGAACTTTTTGTAATGTTTTGTTATGTTTCGTACAAAATGGGCAAGTTATATGCAAACTAACATTTCTTGTATCTATTTACATCATGTAATGTATTGTATATATTTATTATCATTTTATTAGAGTAGTTCAATAAATATATGACTTGAGGAGAAGAAGAATTTCTCGGAATCGCTTTGTAACCCATTTATGTTTTCTTAATGAATGCGAGCAGGGAAAAGGAGTCAAGAGTTGATAAAGCGATAACACTAGAACGAGAAGCACGGGAGATGTTTGTCTCAACTTTCTGTTCCTTTAGAATTGGTAGACGCGCTCTATTCTATTACTACTCTGTAGTTTGTGCCCTTAAAAATGTCGCTTATAATATGTCGTTCTTGTTATCCGACATACTTGCTGGTCCTGTTAATGTCGGATTATAGGGGGTGTACAGTAAGAAAAAATTATTATTCTAAAAATATGCTAGTGTAACCGTGGTTCCACCTACGCAACCTTGTTTCCTTCTGTGCACTGCAAGAGCACCCCTTGCGGCGTACAGAAGAAATCGCCAGTAGGCTTTGAGTCTCTAGCCAGAGAGGACGTACGGCAATACAGACGCTGCCGTTTGTGACGAGCTCTCATCCCGAGAGTTAGAAGTGGAATCCTTCCACAACTGTATAATTAGCTGCTACTTCAGAGACGTTTAGTTTACAGTTTCTCACACCAAGAAAAAAGACATAGTCAGCACTATACTGTGCATAAATTGGCCTACAGACTCTCATCCGGAGAGGAAGTCTATGTATTTCGTTATCCAGTGTGTACCTGAGTGACTTTATTTACACCTTAAGTAGAATTCTTCCACGAATGCATAGTTAGATGTTTTAAAGAAGATATATGCTGTGTATTATTTGTATGTATTTGTAGTGTGTGTGCTCGTGCGCTTGTGTAATTAAAATTATGCGCTGTTAAACGTGAGTCTCAATTTGGTCACATCCAGATCGAGCTGCACCAACCAACGACGACATTTAATACACTAGAAGATACTCCTGGCTTTAATATTTTTTGTAATTAAACATTTATATTTTCCTCCTGAAAAAAATTTTGTTTTTAATTTCATGAGAAAAAAATAATGTTTAGATATAGATCGACTATCGATTGTGTGGAAAATTGGCAAGGAGCCAAGTCGGACGGATTCAAACAGAGCGGCACAATAAGGGAAGAAAGATATTTTCGGAGGTGTTTTAATTGCAAAAAAATAATTTTTATTTTATTAATTAAAATTTTGAAAGGCATACTATCAAAAGAAAAATCAGATATAAAAAAATTCCATAATAGCTTTGCACAGTGTATATCTGGCTAGCACTCCTAACAAGTAATAGGTTCGTCCGTTTCCGCTTTGAAATCGGATGTTTACCTTTTCACACAATCGATAGTCCAACTATAGGTGTAATGAAACAGAAACAGAAATAAAAACAAGGCAGATATTTATATATATTTTATTCATTTTCCAGACATTTATACAATTGAAAAACCAAGCTAATCATTATTTGATCCTTTGTTAATTAATAATTTTTAATCCATTGTTAACTGAAGTCAAAGCAACCGGAAATCATAATAAGAAAACAAAGAAAAAATAGCATTTGATCAGACAATGAAGAAGATACAAAAGAATTACGCAGAGTAATTACATACACAACGGCTTCCAACTTCATCGTTTACCTGTAAAAAAGATAAAGAGGATTGTCAGGAAGAGTTATCTCATAGAAAACAACAAGAATTTGTTTCACAGTTTTTTTTTTTTTTTTAAATGGTAAAGTTTATATGTGTATATACATATATTAATATTTTTTATTTTATTTCCAATGGCAGATTATGAACAGTTACAGAACAACGAAAAATAAAAAAAAGAACAGAGAAAACAACAAAACATGTTGCAACGGAGTTCATTAATCTAACATATCTCCCAATATCGCTCGGCGAGAAAAGTCTTGCTCAGAGCAGGACAGTAAGGTAGATGCGTGGAGTCCATGGTCTCTCCAGAGGTGCATATCGGGGAAGGAACAATTTTGAGTCTGTAAAGATGTTTACGCAGACAGTCATGTCCAGCGGCTAGTCGGAAATGAGCGACTGCTCTACGCCTTGGACCATTACATAGATTTGGAATGGCATTCTTCCAGGACTTTTGGGGAACACGGTTATAGAGGTCTTCTTGAGCGCGGACTTTAATTAATCTTTTGATGAGATTTTTGATAGAGTGGAAGGGTATAGGACGAAATATTTTTTGTGTGATTAAAGCCCCCCTTTTAGACAGGAAGTTATATTAATATTTGTAAACATGATTTCCAAACTTTACTTTTTCTCCTTGCTCTCGCTCACTAAACAATTTAAAATCAAAGTCCACCACCTCCATTTCATAAGAAAAAGTTAAAGAAGCACGTTTAAGTCAAGAAGCTGTGATTAAACTTTGCTAACTACTACTACACCATCACACCACACCACTTTGCCTAGAGCTGAGTTGCCCTTTTACAGTTATAGTGCAATAGTACTATAACTGTAAAGGGGCAGTACTGTAAGTTTTCTTGAGTACTTAAGTTCAAATCTGTGAATTGCATCTGTTGCAGTCCCTACTTTCAAAACAGAGAAGACTCAATGGATTTGAACAGTGTGTATAAGCGTCTCGCATTGGCATTCAAGCTGCTTAGTGAAGTATTCTGAGAATTTAAAATATGAACTCCCCTATAATGACATTCCTAAAACTCTCCTAGAAAGACAATATTTCTTAAAATTTCGTTATGAAGGTAATACTCTACAAAATTCCTTTTAGGAGTCCAATCTTCCCCAAAACTCCCGTATGAAGACAGCTATCCCTAAAACTCCTCTTAGAAAGGGAATCGTTCTTAAAATTTCTTTTAGGAAGCCAATCTTCCCCAAAACTCCTCTTAAGAAGGCAACTAAAACTCCCCTTAGGAAGGCAATACTCCACAAAATTCCTCATATGAAGACAATACACCATAAAAATCCTTTTTGAAAGGCAATCCTCCCCAAAACTCATCAGAAAGCAATACACGCTAAAACTCCCCCTAGGAAGGCAATACACCGCAAAAACCCCCCTTGGGAAGGAAATAATCATCAGAACTTTTCTTAAGAAAGCAATGCTCCTTAAAACTCTCAAGAAGACAATACACCACAAAAATCCTCTTTAAAAGGCAATCTTCCCTAAAACTTCTCACAGGAAGGCAATCCTCTCCAAAACTCTTCAGAAGGCAATAATCACTGAAACTCCCATTAGGAAGCCACTACACTCTTAAACTCCTTCTAAAAAGGCAATACTCCCTAACCTCCTTATGAAGACGATACAACACAAAACTTGTATGAAGGCAATACTCCCTAAAACTCCCCTTTGGGAGACAATATTCCTCCAAACTTTTCTTGAGAAGGCAATACTTCTTAAAACTCCCCTTAAGAAAGCAATACATCACAAAATCCACTTAGAATGTAATCATTCCTAAAATTTCGCAAAGGAAGGCAATACTTCTCAAAAATTCTCCTAGGAAGTCGATTCGCCCAAAACTCCTCCTAAGAAGGGAATAGTCCCTAAAACCTCCTTCGGATGCCAATCCATAACAAAACTACTCCTAGGAAGGCAATCCGCCAGTCGGTGGGTTGTTTGCGATATTACATTATGTGGAGTACGAGGGCCGAAAGTGGAAAAAACAAACTTGAAAGTTGTCTACGATTGAAACCAGTTTCTGAAATAACATACTATTGACATGGACATTTTAGACAGTCATTGAATCACTTGGTTAAATGAAAACCATGACTTCGAGTATGAAGCAAGTAGGATACAAAATCCTCTAGTTTTAAAAATTAATGAAATGGATCTAAGTTTAATAATGAATTGCAAAACTATTCTAGTGACATATGGTGTAATATGCATTATAATATATATATAATAAATTATCACGACCAATCATTGCCAAGAAATTGATCGCCATGGAAGTTTTAATGAATTGCAACTATTATTTTGCATAAAGCATAAAATACTTAAATTTAACGAAAACAAAAATTCATATATTAGAGATCTGTTGTTAGTCTTACCAGCATAAACATCCATATATAAACATCCATATTAGTACATAAAAATGAATGTATGTGATGAATACTACGAACTTCTTGAATTCTTGACGCTAAAACGCTTTTAATATGTCTTGAAGATCATACTCTCTGACTGCCAGACAACTTTCCCAGAGTTGGATCCTCAATTCTTTAAACACCCAATGTTAGAAATTCAGCCTTTAGCCCTTAAGAATGTTAAAATTACACCGCTAACTAAGAATAACACCAAGCAGCCACTGCGTATCTGTGTAGTTAATTTTACCTCACAACGATGTTAGTAATGATATTTTCCAAATAAAGACTTCTATATCTTAGTCTAAAAATTCCACAAATGACTTAACAGGTGGGCTGACAAGTTCGTAGGCTGACACATAGCTGGCTCTACTAGTATTAAATCCATATGATTTTTAGTTATCCCTAACCTTCAAAAGACACGTGTATAAATTTAACAGCTGTTGCACAATTAGTATGCGAGTTATAGCCTTTTTAGTGAAGTTATAGCATTTTTAGTGAAATTATAGCATTTTTAGTGTACATCAAATGCAGTCCACTCGGCTGACTGTCGATTGGACTCCGGTGTAAAATGATGGAGCCATGTTTCATCCATTGTCACATATCGACGCAAAAATTCGGGTTTATTACGATTGAACAGCTCCAAACACTGCTTAGAATCATCAATTCGTTGTTGTTTTGGGTCGATTGTGAGCGCCGCGCGGTACCCACTTTGAACAGAGCTTTCGCATATCCAAATATTCATTCACGATATGACCAACACGTTTCTTTGATATCTTTAGGGTTTCAGCTATCTCAATCAACTTTACTTTAAGGTTATCAGAAATTATTTTCTGGACTTTTTTGATGTTTTCGTCGGTAACGGCCTCTTTGGGACTTTCACTGCGTGCATCGTCCTCGGTGCTCATTTCGACTCGTTTAAATTTAGCAAACCACTTTTCTATGGTTGATTTTCCTGGTGCAAAGTCCGCATAATGTTTACCAAGACCAGCCTTTGCTTCAATAGTATTATTTTCGCCAAAAAGCACTACTTCATTAACACACGAAATTCCTTTTTATACATTTTTTCAAACTAACAAAAGTTGCTTCACTAAAATTGCTATAACTCACATACTAATAGTGCAGCAGCCGTCAAATTTGTACACGTGTCTTTTGAAGGTTACGGCTAACTAAAAATCATATGGATTTAATACTAGTAGCACCATCTATATGTCAGCCTACGAACATTTCAGCCCACCTGTTATTGCGACCCAGCGCTACAGATGCAACTATTTTCATCATAGTTCATAAAATTGTATATCTAAGCCAAGCTGTCTTAAATGTGGAGAACAGCACTATCTTGAAGACTGCAAAAAGCATCCCATCATAGAAACTATTAGCAAACCCATATGCATAAATTGAGGTATTGTTGGATATCTTGCTGCTTGGTGTGGCAGCCCTAAATTCTTAAAACCTCGACTCAATTCTGCTAATGCATCAATATCAACTTCCTACAACCCGGCACTTACCCCTAATTTCAGCTTTGCTGAGCCCCCATGTACCTCCTTTGCCTATATCTACATCCAGAAAAGAATTTCAACCAATATTCAGTCAAGTTAGTGCTGAAATTCTTTTCACAAGGAAGGACATTATCTCCATTTTTTTTCTAGCTCCAATATGTCACAACTGTTGAATGACTTGGAAGTAATTGGCCAAAAACCGAAACAATCCAGCACACTGAACACTACAGTTGGTTTCCTGTGCAAAATACGTTATCATTTCGATTCGAACTATCACTGGCAGGCGAATTCACTTTCTTTAGGCCGCTTACAGCGCCATTTATGAATACACTTCGGAACTTTTTTTCGATGGCGTACCATTTCCCCCTTCTACAAGTATCTTCAGTTCAAATTTGAACTGTGACGAGTGGTTCTTTTTTGACAGCATTTTGAAAGTGGGACTTTAATTATAATCACCCTGTAGATGCGTCACATTTCTAGTTTAGACTATTAAATTTTTCAGAATGAGAACAATTTGGTCATAGAAACATTAATATTTTCAAAAAACATTTGTCAATTGTCTAGAAACACTGTCTTTAGACGCTTGAATAAGTCTTATGCATTTAACGATAACAGCAAACAATATTGTGCATCATCTCTGTTAAGATACATAGCATTTAACTTATTTCAAGAACCCTACTACAGTTGGATATATTAGTTTTTCTTTGCTGTTCAATAGAAGACATCGAAGATTACTAGTACCAAACCGAAACCTTTAAGATGCATTTATTTTGTAAAAAAAAAAAGTTTGTTTTCAAAGCAATTAATTGGATACAGCTCAATCCTCTTTAATTGAGAGGCACTTAAAATATACCATCACTAGCTTTCGATTAAACTAACTAGTGTAAAGAACTTGCCATAAATGTGGCTTTATAGAAGTTAAACACGTTGGTAATTACAATTTTATTAATTCTGTAAATTAATTTATTCATAGCTACACATTTTAGAAAATTAAATAAGAAATAAAGAGGTAAAAGAACTAATGCTATAGGATTAAAAACTCATTAAGTTTAAGAGAGTGGAAATTTTTTGTAGTAACTCTTAAAATGATTCAAGATTATTAATTTTATATGACTTAAGGATAAAATAAAAATTCTATTCCCAAAGGAAATGTTAAAATAAAAACCAGAAGGATTGAAGGAAATATCTTTTTTTTATTTTAAATTTTAATGAAGTGCGGTTTAAAAAATAAAAATTGTATATGCTATTATTAAAAAATTATGCAACATTCTTTTTTGACATAAATTTGTTCCAAATGTCAAAATCATACTGTGAAGTAAGCTGTAAATTAATTAAAAATGGTTCTATTTCCTAAAATGTGTTACTAAAAATTAATTGCCAATTGAAAGAAAGTATTATCTCGCAACGATTTAAATTTTTATTAATTATTTTTAAAATAAAGACTTTTATACCTTAGTGTAAAAATCGAAAATTCTACAAACAACTTATTGCGAACCAGTGCTTCAGATCCAACTATTTTCATCATAGTTCCTCACATTGTCGCTTTAATCCAATCTGTTTTAAGTGTGGGAAACAAATTTTTTTTTAAAGAGATTTTAATGTCTTAAAAAAAATTCTACACTCCAAACGTTTTGCAATGGTTTTATATGATCATTTCAATTGGAATAATGAATATTAAAAAAAAGTAAATGTATTATTAAACATTCAAATTAATTTGAATTAGTGTCACACACATGCAATATTATTACTAAAACGTTAAAACTGAAATTAAAATCATCAAGGCAACACAAAAGCAAAAAACAAACATTTATTACTCTTCAAATATATTACACAACAACAGCAATAGTTCACTTCATAGTACACAACATGATCATTAACGAAACAAACACTGAGTCAATAAACTTAGTAAAATGTAAGCAAACATCACAGCATTAGATGGTGATAGATTAGGAAGCCTCTCGCGCGCTACCAGCACTGTCTCTACCTAAGCCTAAAACGTATTTAAATTACATTGGAAATTTTTTTTAAAACTGCACTCGCTCGCTTTGCTTGCATGCTTTCTCGGCTTTTTCAAAAAGTTTATCTAGCAAAAATATTTTTTTTTCTTTTATTGCAGTGAAAATATAGATTTCTGAAATACTGTTCGCAGTGGCAACAGTTATTCGACAGGTTATTTCGCAGGCTTTTTAAGTAAACATTCGCACATTTTTCATCGAAAAAATAATTCACAAGTTGACTTGCTACATATTTGCCAACTTCTCAAAAAAACTTCCATCAGTAAAATTTTCACGGGAGTTTCACTTCTGAGTGATCTTGTAAAGGGCAATTTTGTGTTCGTCCATTTAATTTATGCATTATTCAAGTTGCACATTGGGATAGTTCGGAAATCAGTCTTCAAGGAAATAAAAGATTCGAAAAATGTGACCAGTTTTCAGTAGTAGAGAAAAAAGAAGTGTTTTTTTTACCTTGTGTTTATAATAATAGAATTAATTCAGTAGTTCCAAAAACTTTAAAGAAATAAAAGATTCGAAAAATGTGACCACTAATGTAACCAAAGTCTAACAACCAGACACCAATTACTAACTTTATGTTATTAATGTTAAATTTGGAGTTCATTAAACAGTTTGTAAATCATTTTTATTATCAACAAAAAGAGGTTTAATTTTTATCTTAAAAAAAGAAAAGTTGCGACCAAAAGTTTAAGAACCATTGGTGCAATTCAAAAATATCCAAATACATGACATTTGTCCGTAAAATATGAATGGGAATGCGTTTATTTTACGGAAGAACTAAAAGTTGGCAAGTATGTTAATAAGTTTAACAAATTAGTACATTGAAAACAAATAAAATTTCTTTTTCACAAATAAATATGAATACACATGTAAAAAACTATAACATTTTTTCAAGAGAAACAATTTTAATTTTCACTTGAAAATTTTTTATTCGAACATTCATTTTTAATAAAATTATGCATTATAGCATGAAAATCGTAATTTTTTTTTATTCTTTAATAAAATTACTAAAATAATAAAACAAATATATACAAGGAAATCATTACTGAGTAATTTTTATGAAAACCATTAGATTATTAGACTTTGTCAAATGAGAAATAAATATTAATGTTTTTCTGCAAACGTTAATTAAGTCTTTCTGATATCAAGTAAAAAACTATATGCAAATAGTATTCAAAAATAAATCTATAAACAGTTTAAAAATAAAATGTTAAACATTTTCATTCAAAAATTCATCTAAATACGTTCAATAAATATTCTAAAAAATACGATCATCCTAAAAGAAATATTTCAGGCTGGTTTTAAAATGAACCAACACCAATCTTCATTCAAACAAACACTGATATCTGAAAAGTTGTTTTAGTTAAAAGCTAAATTTTGCCATAATGGAATAAAACAGATTAAGCAAATTAAATAGACAGTTGTAAAATATAGGAGATCAAAGTATATTTAAAAAAAATATACACAAAGTAAATCTATCAATAAATTTCTGTAGAAGTCAAACAATATATGTTTGGTTTGGTTTGCAGCTCTACGGTCATTTTGTGCACACGAGGGCTAAACAGACCGGAATTTTCAGTTTAATGTGGATTAAGCTATGCTACACACACATGCTACCGCCATGATTCCAACCTAAAGCCTGTGGCACCAAAGGCCAGAGCGCTGGCCACTTGGCCGCCAAACAATGTAGGAGAATAAAGAATAGAACAAGAATATGAGCTATACTATTTAGATGTCAAACAATTTAAGAGAATATATTCTTAGAACAAGAACAGAATAGAATAGGAGTAAGAACAAGATGTCAAACAATTAGGACATCTTGTACAAATTTAGATGTCAAACAATATAGGAGAATATATTCTTAGAACAAGAACAGAACAGAATAGAATAGGAGTAAGAACAAGATGTCAAACAATTAGGAGAATATAGAATAGAACAAGAATAGGAGCTATTCTATTTAGATGTCAAGCAATATAGGAGAATATAGAATAGAACAAGAATAGGAGCTATCTTATTCTACGGAACAGCTTTCTTAAAATATTTATAATTAACTTACTCGCAATAAAAAATTAGTTACTTTATCAATATATCAGAACTAAAACGATCTATGAAGTCATTATTTTAATACCAATTTTTGGCAAATCAAGTTATTATGCCATTTAAAGTAAAACGCATGCAAATATAGATAAAAATTGGTATTGGCTCATTTTGAAATTGTATGAGAATAGAAAACAAATCGACAAATAAAAAAAAAATTTCGTAAGAAACTATACACAATACTAAATAAACATTCATTTAAGCGATTCGCATATCTTCATGGCCTGGCGCAGGACTTCTTTGGGGCTCTGCAGGTCGTCCATGAGAGAAGGCATTTTGTGGAATTTATCACCGTAGTCTATTTCGAGGTTATCTATCACAGCCAGATGCTTATCGATGACGTCCAGTTTCTGCCCGAGAGTGTTCTCGTTGTTGGTGGTGAGTTCCGGGCAGATGTTCCGGTTGCTGTTGGACTGGGACGAACCCAGGACGCACTTGGAGGAACTGAAGCTCTCGAGTCCGTCGTCCGACAGCAAGTTCTTGAGCAAATCGAATGTATGGCAGGCGTTCTTCTGGTTCCAGATGCTGCCGATCTCCGCAGTGGTCTTCTTCAGGCACTTCATCTGCTTGTCACTCCTACCGGACTCGTCAGAATGCGTACTCGAGGGCGTACTCACCCGATGCTGAGTCTGCACGAAAGTCACGTAGCTCTTATTCTCTGCTTCTTTAACATCCACCTTTGAGTTGCAACTGTTCCACAGCACGCCCAGAGGCTTCACCGGAACCGATGGTGACACCGATTCCCCATTGGTCATCTTCAGCACGGGTGGCTGGTCCTCGCTCAAATCTTCAAGGCTGTCCGGGGTATTGGCACCATTGGAGGAGATCGACTGCGACTGAGAGTGGTTGGGTGTCTGTCCTGGATCGCACTCATTTTGAAATGAGGGTAGGTTCTTTGGACGATGGTTCATGTCGCTGTAGGCTAAACTGTAACGCTCAACATGCGGTTCTGAATGATCATGCTTATTAATGTTAGTAAGCTCGGAACAGCTGTTTTCCATGCAAGGCGGCGGGCATGCCATGTCCCAAATGCTACTCTCGGCTGGTAGTTGTAGTTTATAGGGACTGCTCTTACCTGTTGGGCCACCGTGAGGAACCTGTTTGTCAGAATTCGTTACTTCGCACTGCACAATCTGGGGCGAAGATTCGCCACTTCCTCCGATGCAATGCTGAACCTCTGTGGAAAACTGACGAATCCCGGGCACTGGGGATGGAGACCGATCCACCTTGATGTCTTGTCTCAGGTTTCTTGACGATTCCTGTTGTTCCCAAAGACCCTTCGAAGGAGGAGAAGAGATGACTGGATTCTCACGGTTGCCGCGGTTGATGGACACCCTCATCTGAACAACAGGCTGCGTGGGAGAACGTCCCGAGATCTGTTCCACCCTCAGACCCGTAGGTGAAGAAGATTCAACAGTGATGGATCCATCTTTGGAACTGCTGAACTGCCTCACGTACCTCGTGCTGGTCGAGGGAGATGCGTGACTAGAGGACATTCTCCCGTCGGAAATTGTGAAATTGATGCGGTGGACCGACGATCCAGAATGGGAACCGTCGCTGTGGTACGCAGAATGGGTGTCTTTGAAACTCTCTTCGGAAACGGGACTGTAGGCCATGGTCCTAAACCGCATCTTGCCCATTTCACCATGGGAATTGTCCTTGTTAAGACTCTGACTTCTCCTACGAGGATTGTCATCAAAAGAAGAAAAGAAATCCGCACAGTCGGCTAATTTATCACTAGAGGAACGATTGTAATGCAGGTATTCGCGAGGGCGCATGGTCGCGTAAGAAGGGGAACTACTGCCATGACTAGCAACCGATTTTCTTGAGCTAAGTTTTGGGTGATCCATACTGAAAGGAACATTGTCCGAGTTCATGTCCAACCACTGTTCCACCCTGTGTTTCCTACCTTCTGGAAGGCTCTCCAACTGTTCCTTCGCACTTCCCATAGAGGTTGGAGATAAAGGTGGAGACATGAGGCTTTTCGACCATGACCTCATGAAATTTTTAATAACACCTTGCTTGTCACTGCCGACAGATGACATGGACGACACTCTTCCAGCCCTTGACATTTCGTCTGAAGGGCTTTGTCTAATCGAATATTCGGATTCATAACCATCACTCCCGACTCCGCTATCGCGACGAGGATTGTGACGAGACAGATTTCTTTTTATAGGCCACTTTTCATGCTTTCCAGGCCCCATGGCACCGGACTCTCTGGAAAAACTTTCTCTGGGAGACTCGAAGACGAACCTCAGCATTTTTTCTCTAGGACTCTCGGTTCTGTCTCTGCTCTGAGAACGAGTTCCGGTATTGTAGCCACTACTCGCTCGCGAACCTGACCTTTTCCAATAGGGATCACATTTCGACTCGGAACGATCTTGGCTAACAGACCGTCCATAGGTAACAGGCTCCTGCTGTATGGTTACTCTGCTGCCAGGAAAGCCCCTGTTGGCAGTCCGCAAGAGTTGCCAAAGTCCTTGGGACCCATAAACAACAGCATTGGAATCGTCAAAATGCACGTCGTAATCCTCTTCGTTCTCTGACGATTCTCTCTCTGTTGACCTACCACTACGAATTTCATACTTTCTTTTATCTCTGTCACTTCTCTCGCTCTCGGTCCTCCGAAAAAACCTGAACGGATTCCTCCTCCTCTCCCTACGCATGAAAGGATCCTTGGAAAATTTCTGAAACACATTATTCATCTTTCGCATGTTGCACATCATGGTGTCACCCGTCCAACTGTCAAATATGTCATCGTAAACCTCATTGGAACCGGAGGAGCTCTGACTGTCAGACCTCGTCACGCTGGGAGAATCAGTCCTTAAATGCAAATCTCTGAACTTCTCAAACTCTTCGGCATTTCCAGGGCGAGTGGTGATCTTTGTTTTCTTTTCAACCTTCGTCCACGAGCCGTCGGCCCCAGGAGTGGTGTAGATCTTCTTTGTTTCTGTGATACAAGCACCATCTTTGGTGAAGGTGAATTTCTTGTAACTACGAGCAATAGGTACGAGAGGTTTGTCATCATCTACTTTGGACAAAGTGTAAGACTGGTTAGAAGACCTTTCGTCATCTGGAGACAATCTCCTCAAGCTCTCTTCCATTTGTTCTCTCCAGCTACTCATTTCCGAGTCTATGGTCGAAGAAATGGTGCTCCAGTTGCAATTCCTGTCCTGCAGTTGCCTGTCTTCCAAACGCCCAGTGTCCCACAAAGGAGCCTTTGTACCTCCCACAGCCTCGCTTTTCAAAGTACTGTTGGAACTTTGCGTGGAACTTAATTTTATTTCAGCTTTGCTCATGACACTGGCATCTTCTTCTTTTGTATATGGCTTGGGGGCTTTGTAAAAAGATGGCATGGGTTCCGGTGTTCCGCTTGCTGATACTGGGGTTGAGCATGATGATGACACTTCAGAGTCGACGGAACTCTGTTTAGACATCCTTCTTTCGGCTAGTTTGGCTTTCGCAATGCCCTTTTTCAGAATACTTTTGGCCATATTTTTCTTTTCCTCGGTGATTTCGGGGGGCTTGTTTTCAATCTTTGGTTCGGGTTCGATGACATTTTTGTTAATATCTTCAGTGGTGGGACTTTCAGCTTGCTTTTCTTTCTTCTGCGAAGCCTCGGTAGGAACAGGAATGATTTCTTTTTGCTGATTGTCTTCTGGCTCTGATTTACTGTCGCTTTTCACCAGCTTTCTGGCAGCAGCCGCCTTGGGCGATGGTGTGGTCTGAGGACTTTCGAACGTTTTGGGGATTACGATTTTACCCGGTGGTCGGACGAATTTTTTAGAATCTACTTTCTCATCCTGTCCCGTTAGCGATTCCTTTCGCTGCATTATGGATGCAGAGTCACCTGACTTGGAAGTAGATATCGAATCTCTTTTGACATTCGCCTTTTGGGCTTCGACATTAGAATCTTGCTTTTGATTAGTAGCATCGGAGCTTGCAACATTTGTTGATGACTGTGATGGCTTTTTGTTTGCCACAACATCTAAATTTTTAGTGACAGAACTGTCAGATTTCGGCACACTTTTCTTATCCACATCAGGTTTCACCTGATCGGTATTTAAAACTTTCTCTTGGTTCGTGATTTTTTCATTGATATTCTCGGTCGTTTTGTCCTTTTTGACTGGCTTATTGGCGCCACTCGATGACCTGCACTTTTTACTCAGGTGTGCCAAACTGTCCATTTGCGGCAGATTGTCTTCGATGCTGAACCCATACTCGGCTTGCAGTGCAGCGATGTCTGCTGGTAGAAACTCACTCTCGCTCTCATCTTCGTATTCGCCACCGACCTCTTGCAGATTGGGTGAACTGATGCTCAACTGACTAGCGTGGCTGCCCTTCATGAAAGCAAAGCTGTTGGCGGCAGTGTCCGGATTGTAATCGTCTTCTTCATCTTCCTCCTCCTCTTCGTCTGGTATGATGTCCTTGTTCACCACCAGGTTGCTGGTCAAGTTGACCTCGTCCTCCTCCATTGGCTGGTCTTCTGCCGCTTCCTGGGGAATCGTGGCAGCAGGTGCCAGAGCCAAGAGCAGGTCCAGGCGGACAGGGGTCAGGTTCGCCATGTCCTCAGCGACCTGAAGCAAGGAATGCTCGTAGCCCAGATTGACCCAGTAATCGACGCAGATGTCTACAATGGTGGCTCTTTTGGAAGGATTGACTGTAAGCAGTTTTCTTATAAGGTCTGAAGCATCTGAAATAGAAGAAAATTATATTAATACATAAAATTTCTTTCAAAAAATTAGTTATTTTTAGTCAAATATATCTGATTTTTAATCATCAATATTCGTTTGAACGATCATGTAATGAACTGTTGTTGTTCTAAAGCAGCTGGCAATACACAGAAAATTAATCTCTATGCCACAAGCAAGGCCTGCACCTGTTGTTACTCATTGAGTACTAACCGGGGATCACGTGTAGCTTGAAGACAGGCTACGGACGCGAGTAACAAACACTATCCCAACAGAGTTCTACGATCCTATTAGATCGGGATCTACAGTTTAAAGCGGATTCCGAACCCCTGCAGACATCCATGGCATCGCCGAGATTTGAACCAGAAACCTGTGGTACCTAGCCTCTCGGCCATCAGACCCCTCATGTAATATTCTAAACACACGAAAATACAATAAAAACTTATCAATGCTTTTTAAAAAAAAAAAGTAAAAAATATCGCAATTACAGCAGAATATATGCTAGAATAAATGAATGCAACTACATATTTTGACTCGCACCTATATGTCCATAAATTCACATTTTCAATAATATTTTTTTATGAAAACTTTAGAACAATTATAACTGTTAAGGCAAACTGTTAACAAATAAAGGCAATTTTTAATTGAAAATTTCAAAATATCATCCAGCCTTTTTTTTTGTTGGATGTTATTAACAACTGAAACATCGAAACTTGATTGTAGTTTTGATGTAACTAATAATCTATATGCTTCATCAGCGATATAGTACAGAAAACTGTTGTTGAATTTCAAATGATGGGCTCTTGGATCTGAACCATTTAAAGCAAATATGTAGCACATTCAGCATTACCCAGACAGCATCATGGTGATGTGTGAATGTGTGTGACCCAAGGGGAGGTCAAACATTTGGAGGTCATCTAAGCTGAAGTGCATTCCAGTCTATAAATTTTAAATTCTCAGCATGGGTATAGAAAATACAACCTTATAATTTTATACTTCTTTATCAATTCCATTAAAAATAATAAGCTAATTTATACTATTGTAAGTTTTAAATCAGTTAATTGTATTGATTTGTCTTTTAATTAAAACAACTTTAAGCAAGATTCTACTAAAAGTTATAATTATTAAGAAAATTTTAATCTAGTCTGGGTAGTTTTTTTAAAATAGTTACCATCACTCAATTAATCAGAAAACACCACATTGCATTTTCAAGGCAATTTTTTCATCAATACATAATAACATATATACATAATCTTCCATTATACATAACAATTTGTTAAAACAATATTAACACAGCTATATCTATATTGACTGCTTTTATAGTGGGGGGACCCACTATCAGATAGAAAGATTTCAATGCCATTAATTCTTTTCACAGGTCATAATCAATAATTATTAATCTTTTCAATAAATATCATATTAATCATCATTAATTAGAAAACAATCTAGAAAAACACTCATTGCATTTTCAAGGCAATCTTTCATCATTATACAATAACACATGTCCAATGGAAGATTATTTATACAACAATTTGTAACAACACTATTAACACAGCCATCTTTTATCTATATTGACTATTTTTGTCGTGGAAAAAAACAAAAACACCCAAAACTATCAGATAGAAAGATTTCAATGCCATTAATTCTTTTCAATAAATATCATAAATCATAATCAATAATTATTAATGTTTTTAATAAATAAATAAATCATCATTAATAAGAAAACAATCTAGAAAAACACTTATTGCATTTTTAAGGCACTCTTTCAATATTATATAATAACGTATGTCCAATGGAAGATCATTTATATAACAATTTGAAAAAACACTATTAATATAGCCATGTCTTATCTAAATTTACTCTTTTTGTAGTGAAAAAAAAAAGACAACACTATCAGATAGAAAGATTTCAATGCCATTAATTCTTTTAAATAAATATCACAAGCCATAATCAATAATTATTAATTTTTTTGATAAATATCATATCAAACAAAGTGCATCTCTTGTCTTGAAGATCTTGACTCAAAAGGCAAGGATATCGTTTTGCAGTGGATCCCTGGCCATTGTGGGATATCCTGGGTAATGAGAAGGCGGATTCTCTTGCCAAAAAAGGAACTACCATCATCCAAATTCTTTTGTAAAGACATCTCTTTTCACTCGATGAAACTAATGATCCGAGATTTTTTTCGGATTACTCCATCTGATAATCTACTCGAAGGCAACTCATCTAAAACCTGGTTTAACTTTATTTTAAACATCCCTGATCAGCCCAGGTTTAAAGCTGTTGCCCTTTTCAGACTCCTGACGGGCCATGATTGTATGGCCAATCATCTTTTTCGTATGCGAAACATTTGCCAGCCCAGAATGCATGCTCTGCAGTCTTGGAGAGGACATCGATTCATCTCACCTTCCTGTCTGCCCTGCACTTGTTTCCTCTGCTGTGTAGGGTCGTTACTGGGAGGCTAGGGCCCTTATGGGCTAAACATGTCACTATGCGATTCCTTTCGATTCTTGTTGCTGTTTTCATGTTCTTTTTCTTTTATTACTTATTGTAGCCTGCCATTGGAAATTAAAAAAAAAACATCATACATTTTATACGCATTGACATTCAAACATATCCATTTTTCCACTTCCTTCCCTTGATATTCAATATTGATACATCAGTTTAAAATAATGGGATAAAAATGAGAAAGAGATAAAAAAAAAAAGCACACTTACTGGATTTATTCTTGGGTTCAAAATAGTCTCCTTCGGATATCTGAGTCACTAGCTTCTTAAAATTACTGCCATCGAAAGGCATAGCACCATAGACGAGGGTGTACAACAAAACGCCCATACTCCAACAATCAACCTGAGAAATACATAATAAATCAGTGAATTATACAATTTTTAAATTGAGAATAATTTCTGCAACACATTCAAAATATCAAACCATTTCAATCTGTAGTTTTAATTGGAAATGAAAATAGAATATTTGAAATATGTCAATCTAGGAGTGATAGGGGAAGCACTGAAAATGTTTTGACCTACATACATATTTTTTTTATATGTGTTAGTGTGCAAAAGCAAATTAGAGACTTTTCTAAAAAAAAAAGTTCAAATTGCCTACAATGCATTGCTATTTTACATTTAATACACAGAACTCATTAATATTTTTCAATTATAAGTATAAAAATGTCACAAAATACACAGTTTTTGAATACATTTAATATATAAAACTCATTAATATTTTTCAATTATATGTATAAAAATGTAGGGAAATACAGATTTTTATGAATTATGATTGTTTTAAATGGAGACTGAAAATTTTCTAACCAACATACATATTTTGTATGTGTGTGTGTGT
Source organism: Caerostris darwini (assembly GCA_021605075.1). Lineage (NCBI taxonomy): Eukaryota > Metazoa > Arthropoda > Arachnida > Araneae > Araneidae > Caerostris > Caerostris darwini. The sequence continues at coordinate 242,374 of BPLQ01013634.1, read as the reverse complement.
GCAAGAACAAATTAAGACTTTTATAAAAAAAAAAAGTTCAAATTGCCTACAGTGCATTGCTATTTTACATTTAATATAAAAAACTCATGAAGTTTAATATTTTTCAATTATACATATAAAAATGTAGGAAAATACACATCTTTGTGATTTATGCTGGTTTTAAATAGAGACACATGACAAATTTTAACACATAAACATAATAATGTGAAAATATTGAAACGTTTTCCTTGAGAAATTAAGATCTTTACAATATAAATATTACGTTCAGTTTCTATATGTATGCACATAAATTATCCAATAAATAAGGGAAAAAAACTTTAATTAATCTTGATATAACTAACTGAATTAATTCTTAATTCTTATTCTTCTTATTATTATTTAACTTTAAAATGCATTCTATTTTAAAGAATTTAAAAAAATTACTAATAAACAGTGAAATGTCACAAAAATCAAAAATAAAACATTCAGCAAAAAAGAACATTCAAATTTCATATTTGAAATATGAAATTTGAAATCAGTATAGTATTCTGTAGTATAGTATTCAAATTTCTGTATATATTCAAACTTCAATAAATATGAATTTTTTTCAATTAACTAAGAAATATTGACCTAAAACATAATTTATATAAAGTTGAAAGAAATTAATATGTATTGAAATTTGAACATATACTTAAAAAATCCATATATTTATGCACATATATTTTTATTTGTTATGCAAATTATATCATAATTAATAAATTACAATTAATTACACTGGCAAAATTTAGTAACAAACACATTAATAAATATTTCAGTTTAATAATAAATATTAAAACAAATTATTCCATCTGTATATAAAGCCTGTTATTAAAACATATATATGGCATTTTAAGTAAAAAAGACATAACTTAAAAAAAATAACTATAACTTTATTTAAAAAAACATATAATACCCTAAAATTATAAGAAAAAAAATCTCCATAAATATTTAACAGGAAAATTATTAAAATTTATTAAACAAATTATTCCTCAAAACATCATTTTAATCCAAAAACTTGAATAAATGCAGCTTTTTATGCATATATTATTAATGAATTAAAATAATGTTAACTTATGAAAATATGAAATGTACCCAATATTTGCATAAAGAATTATGGTGTGTATTAATATTTAACATTAAATCATAATATAATTATTAAGAATGAGACTTTTACCTGTGAAAGCCCTAAAATAAATTAATAATATTTTTTTATTAACAATAAAAATTCATGGTACACAAATTTAAAACTTAATTTATCTTCATCATAATAATACTCAATGGAAATGAAACAACACATTATTTGTTGTTTCAAAAAAGGGATGATTTAAATTTAAAAAAAAAATTTAATTGAAAACCACGCTTACTTCTGGTCCATAATAAGGAACTCCTTTGACTATCTCGGGCGATGCATACAAGGGACTACCACAGTATGTATTTAAGAGGTTCTTTTCATCAAAAACATTTGATAAACCAAAATCAGCAATCTAAAATTGAAATTAGCAATAAATTAGTTACACAATTAATAATCATGCATTCATATTATTGTAAACTATACAGGAAAAAGTAAATTTACTTTTTACCAAATTGAACATCAATAAAAAGAATACAAATAATATTTATAAATTAGTAGTACAGTTAAGAATGATCCCATAACGATGTATTCATATTATTATTAACTATACGGGAATAAGCAAATTTACTTTTTACCAAATTAAATACCAACCTTCTTAAAGAGAATACAAATGATATTTAAAAAAAAATTTATTTGGTATATGAAATAACTTCCTTTACACAGCTCTTATCTTTTCAATACACAACTTGTGAGATCCAAGTACAGTACTAAAACTAATTTTTACCAATTATGACAAAGAAGAAGAAAATAATGTGAATACTTCTCTTTCAAGAAAATTAAAAGAAAGTTATACCTTTTAATATACATTAATCACAAATATTGGGTTTTTTCAAAAAGTATTTAATGATGTAAATGTAAAATAAGCTCCATTTTAGGCTTTTAATATTAGATACACATTTCTAGGTGTTTGAAAATGTAAAATCAAATTAAATAGATTGAAATTTCCCATATAAAGCAGAAAAGTCCAATAATATGTGTAACATGTTTTCTCTATAACCAATAAGGACGATTATTTTAAAACAATAGTAAAAGTGGACAAGTGAACTGAATTCCTCCACGTCAGTGGTTCTCAAGTTGGGACGCATTAAAAAATTTACAAATAATTGTAGGCACACTTTATACAAGTTTCTGGCAAATAATCGTCAGCTACTAACACGTCACAGTATTATATACAGAAGTTACTTAAAGAATAGTCTGGACTCTCAAAGGCTGTAATGAATCCAATGATCCATTGTTTGTAGTGAAAAATTGAAACCGGATGAGTTATTATTATTGTATTGAATATTAATGTAAACATAGATACTATAATGATGCTGAACGCACATTATAAAGAAATATAAAACATTAAAAATGAAATAAAAATATATATATATAAATATAAATGCAATAAAAAAAATGAAATCATTCAAAAATATTTGTTTCACTAGTGCAATATGTGTTTCTCAACTCTTGTCACTCAGCTTTTGCAAATTGATCTCCATTTGGGTATTTGCAGATCGTAATGGGTGTTGCATCCGTTATGTTTGAGCATAGTTTGTATTGGGTCATTTTCATTTAAAAAAAAACTTATTCGCAGGTGTAAGTTGAACCCAAAGTGCTAACAACTTTTTGTGCCATATTTTGCAAATTGGAAATTTCTCTTTTAGTGACGTAAGTGTTATAAAAATCTATTTTTGTTTCTGATGTTTCAAAAATGTGTCTTAATTCAATATTGCATTGTAAGTCAACCAGTTCTATTCGGAGATATTCTGGGGCCGATTTAATTTTAACACGAAAGGGAGATGGATATGTTTCAAAAATTTTGTTGTATTTGTTTAACTCTAAATTACTGAATCGGCTTTCAAAAGCAGTTGTTAAGTTTTCTTATTTCTTTTGCATATTTGATGTTATATATTATTTTAAAATAAAAGATATTTGTTTTCGTCATTTTGACAGTTCATTTGTGACTATAGGGATGCACACATAATGTATTTTTTTTAATACATTGGTTTTACTTTAGCCATTATAGAATAAATATATTTTGTAAAAGTGTGATGAATCTCACGGGCAGGAAAATTATTCAAGGAGGGTCGTGGATTGGCCACCCTGGTCTACATGATTAGGACTACTTCACAATCATGTAGAGGAAGAATCTTCCAATTGTGATCCTATAGGTTCATCTTTTTTTTATTGTAATTTAAATATTGGGCAAAAACCAAATTTATTTAAATTAATATTTCAAATGCATAAATATAAGATTTTTTAAAACTGTTTTTTCGAAGTCATTTTGAATTTGTTATAATGAAATCATGACACGATACATTTTTAATCTACAATGTAAATATCAACTATTTAGATTTTAGTTGACACAAACTTTAAGAACAGAGAATTAGAAACAGAAAATTGAAACTTACTTTGGCATTTCCTTTTTCATCTAACAATATATTTTCTAATTTTAAATCTCGGTGACAAATTTTGTTCTGAAAAAAAGATAAAAAAATATTAAAACTACATGAAATCAATCAGAATAAAAACATTATAAACATTATGTTATTAAACTTTAATAATGATACTGATAAACAATGTAAAGAATCTTTCAGCGAATAATATACAAATAACTAGTAACAAGACATTAACATACAAATAGACATATATAAGACCAATTGTTTTTACATACAACTTATCATTATTTTTAAAAATACCAAAATATATCTATGCAAATTTTTATTATTTCAATCCATTTTTTAATAGAAAAAAATAAATAAAAATAAAATAGAAAATTTATTTCACTGATTTCGATACACCCAAAAAGAAAAAAAAAAATAGTTAACAGATTTCGGTACAAAATATTGAAATTGTAAAAAATCCAACTATCAAAATATACTACATAATAAGATTAAAATAAAATGCCTTTTTAACGTCATTCTACCATTTATTTTCTTTAACATAGGCAATGAAGAAATTACTGATTTCCCTAACATGTGATTTTGTTTATCGTTCTACCTCATTTTGTGCACACGACAGCTAACTACACCGGACCTACAGTTTAAAGTGGATTCCGAATCCACTCACAAACATCCATGCCACAACTAGGATACCTAAAATATGGAATCACTAAATGTTGTAAACCTACTGAGATGTCGATATAATTAAAATGGTGGCCACTACTTCAATGTGCCAACAATGTCTAAAACGACGTGGAAAAAGTAATCTTTTGCAGCATTATCTTCCAAGCGTTAGCTTGTCATATAGAAGAAAACGCGGAAAACTTTTATCATGAAGTCCGTCTGTCGAAAGAGGCACTTTGCCACAGTCTCCACCGAGTACGCTCGATTTTCATGGCAGTGATTATAGAGAGCAGAACAATAGAACCTACGTCTTTCTGCCCACTCTTGCCTGAAGTTTATGCATAAGATGTTGACTAAATCCTGTCCAAAATCCCCTTCCATTAGAGCATTAAAAATATAAATGTCGCAAAAATTTCCCAAACCTTGTTATTGCGTACGTATACCCATACGATGGGGCAAAAGTGAACAGGACTCCCTTAACTACCCCTGACGTGTGTTGCCTTACTTTCTATCTACCCTACATCAGTTCTTATGTGCAGCCTGATGGCCAACTGGCTAGAGTGCTGCCCTTTGTTACCACAGGCTTCAGGTTCGAATGCTGGCTGTGGCATGGATGTTTGTGAGTGGTTCGGAATCCTCTTTAAACCGTAGGTCCCGGTCTAACAAGATCGTAGAGCGTTGTGTGAGGGTAGTGTTAGTCGCGTCCGTAGTCTATCTTCAAGCTACACGTGTCCCCTATGTAGTGCTCAATGAGTCACAGCGGTGCAGCCCTTGCTGATGCAAAAAAGATTAACTGTATAAGCTGCATTAGAATATTATATATCCTACTAAAGTAAGAGCACTAATTTAAATGATCCCAAAGTATTATAATAGTTTAAAAAAAAAGTAAATTCTGATAATACATTTAAAATTAATTTTTTGTTTGAAATTTCCACAACAAGCGAGTTACTAATGAACCATTAATGTTACTTAACGCTACCGCTGTTACTCACAAGGCCATCTCATAAACTTGCGTTCTTTTGTCAAGAATAAAATTATGCCTTAAAGAATTGGATCACCAAGTTTTGTTTCCCATAATTAAAAAATATATATATATATATGTAGAAAAAAAATATATTTCCTTTGTAGTAAAAATCTGGCATGAAATTAACAGAGAAAAAAATGTAACTATTTTATAACAATAATAATAAATCTCATTTGCGATTTGTTTTTATAGTTCCAAAATTGACACTGTCTACTGAACGCTCGTTGCTATCTCTGCTCCAGCATTTCAATTTTTCATCTTTTCTTGTTGTCTCACCGGTCTATTTGTTTAGTTTATCTGCTAAAACATCCGATAGACAGCATACCTGCCTAATCTAAAAGGTCACTCGCGCTATGTATAACAACACTTGCTTATGATGCATAATGTTTATCATACTGAGCCATTGCAAAAGCTACATTCAAAAGGCACATCGAAAATAGCAAATGTGGATTCGTCAGGGAAAAAAAAAATTATCTTTACGTATATCTACAGTTCTTCTGTACGCGTGTTTGTCACTGAACTTTGTTGGGATGAAATCCTTTCACATAGAACTGTGATAGGGTTCTTCTATACTGTGTTTATCACTGAACTCCTCCTAAGCGGCATGACCGATTGGGATGAAATCCTTTCTGTGTGTGTTTGAGTGGGTTCCTGGATGGTTAAGATTCATAATTGGACCCGGTAGGTGACACTGTGATAGGCTTCTTCTATACGTGTGTTTATCACTGAACTCCTCCTAAGCGGCTTGACCGATTTGGATGAAATCCTTTCTGTGTGTGTTTGAGTGGGTTCCTGGATGGTTAAGATTCATAATTGGACCCGGTAGGTGACACTGTGATAGGGTTCTTCTATACGTGTGTTTGTCACTGAACTCCTCCTAAGCGGCTTGACCGATTTGGATGAAATCCTTTCTGTGTGTGTTTGAGTGGGTTCCTGGATGGTTAAGATTCATAATTGGACCCGGTAGGTGACACTGTGATAGGGTTCTTCTATACGTGTGTTTATCACTGAACTCCTCCTAAGCGGCTTGACCGATTTGGATGAAATCCTTTCTGTGTGTGTTTGAGTGGGTTCCTGGATGGTTAAGATTCATAATTGGACCCGGTAGGTGACACTGTGATAGGGTTCTTCTATACGTGTGTTTGTCACTGAACTCCTCCTAAGCGGCTTGACCGATTTGGATGAAATCCTTTCTGTGTGTGTTTGAGTGGGTTCCTGGATGGTTAAGATTCATAATTGGACCCGGTAGGTGACACTGTGATAGGGTTCTTCTATACGTGTGTTTATCACTGAACTCCTCCTAAGCGGCTTGACCGATTTGGATGAAATCCTTTCTGTGTGTGTGGGTTCCTGGATGGTTAAGTTCATAATTGGACCCGGTCCTGGATGGTTCTTCTAACGTGTGTTTATCACTGAACTCCTCATAAGCGGCTTGACCGATTTGGATGAAATCCTTTCTGTGTGTGTGTTTGAGTGGGTTCCTGGATGGTTAAGATTCATAATTGGACCCGGTAGGTGACACTGTGATATGTGTGTTTATCACTGAACTCCTCCTAAGCGGCTTGACCGATTTGGATGAAATCCTTTCTGTGTGTGTTTGAGTGGGTTCCTGGATGGTTAAGATTCATAATTGGACCCGGTAGGTGACACTGTGATAGGGTTCTTCTATACGTGTGTTTGTCACACTGTGACCGATTTGGAGGGTTCTTCTATACGTGTGTTTATCTTCTATACGTGTGTTTACACTGAACTCCTCCTAAGCGGCTTGACCGATTTGGATGAAATCCTTTCTGTGTGTGTTTGAGTGGGTTCCTGGATGGTTAAGATTCATAATTGGACCCGGTAGGTGACACTGTGATAGGGTTCTTCTATACGTGTGTTTATCACTGAACTCCTCCTAAGGTGACACTTGACCACTGATTTGGATTTGAAATCCTTTCTGTGTGTGTTTGAGTGGGTTCCTGGATGGTTAAGATTTATAATTGGACCCGGTAGGTGACACTGTGATAGGGTTCTTCTATACGTGTGTTTGTCACTGAACTCCTCCTAAACGGCTTGACCGATTTGGATGAATGACCTTTTTTGTGTATGTTTGACACAACAGGGAGAATGTTTTTATGCTATCCGCTTTGTTGTAAGTCCTCACCAGAGAGTGCTGCAGTCTATCCAATTCCACACCGTTCCACCCATGAATGTGGGTGGAACGGTACCCATGAATATTTTCCCATATGAAAAATGGGTCATAATAGGTATTCGAGAATGGAAAATAGTTTCGCGCTATCCTGTAGCAACAACGGTGCTAGCTAATTGGCCATCAGGTCGCCATGTAAGTAGGGAGACCACCATTGAAGGTGTGGTTTGTTTTGTCGCTCTACGGTATCTTGTGCAGACGAGGGCTAAACAGACCGTCACCTACAGTTTAAAGTGGATCCCAAACCACTCACAAACATCCATGCCACCGGCAGTATCCGAACTTGAAGCCTGTGGTAACTAAAGGACAGAGCGATAGCCAATTGGCTTCTCCACCATTGAAGAGGCAAAGTGGCATTTTGTTACATGGAAGTTGTTCATAACCATTTTTATAACGAAAATGTTAAAACGCATTTTAAGAAATTGTTGTTGTTCTAATGCAGCTGGCAATACAGAGAAAATTATAAGACCATAATAAGCAAGGACTGCACCGCTGTGACTCATTTGAGCACTACCCAGGAGGCAAATGTAGCCTGAAGATCAGCTACGGACGTGAGTCACACTACCCCCCCACGATGCTCTACGATCCTATTAGAGAGGGAAGTACGGTGTGAAGTGAATTTCGAATCACTCCACACATCCATGGCACCGTCGTGATTCGGACCCGAAACCTGGTAGTACCGAGCGCCAGAGTTCTAGCCACTCGGCCATCAGGCCGCTATTTTAACGACAATACTTTAAGAAATTAATTTGCTAAATTACAAAACACAAACTTTTGATCGTAACTTTATAATTTTGATGGACAAGAGAAATCAATTCAGACTGTACTACAAATGCAAGTACTCATTTAAAGAAGAAAGAGAAGCGTTACTTTATGACAGTAGTAGACGGCGGCGGCTATCTGCCGGAAGATCCTCCTGGCCTCCAAGTCCGCCAGCACCTTCTTCTCGCTGAGGTAGTCGTAGAGCTCGCCGCCGCTCGCGTACTGCATCACCAGAACGATCTTGTCCTTGTTTTCGAACACTGGAAAGGAAAAAACACGTCAGGAAAAAAAATTTAATAAAGAGCGGGGAAAAAAAAAAGCCGCAAAACTAATTTTTAAAGCATTTTGAAAATAATATATAATTGATGAAATTAATAACTAAGCCATTTCATTTTGAAAGTTGTGATTTAATGTACTTTATTCGTACATTGAGATATTTAGGGTTATTTTTTGGTTTTGAATCACATAAAAATTCTGTCAAAGACTAAGAAATTTATTGGAATATTATATATACATTCACTCTATTACAAATATGGAAACAGAACATAAAGGGTTACTTAGGTATACGTCCTTAATTTGTTTCGATTTTTTTGAAGATGTATACCGAAGTACCACTCTATCTGTATAAACTAAAGCAATAATTTCAGACAATGCCATTAAGACTAGTATGAGCTTTGATTAGGTGGTATTTTTCTGCAATTTTTTTTTTTTTTTTTTTTTAGCATCCATCCATTTGGCAAAGATTGTGATGAGCGCGTGTCGCACTGCAAACAAAGGTCGGTCTATCAGGTCATACTAAACAATATTTTTCGCAGTTAAACTAGAAGCATATCAGACTAAGACTTATTCCAAAGAGGTACCACTCAAACTCATCCCCCACCAAAATTTTACTTTTGAAACAATTAGTTTCTCATGAATTAAATCAATATAGTGAGAAACAAAACTATAGCAACAAAAACATTCCAGAGCAATATATGAACATATAGATACAAACATATACCTATATGCATGTACATACACACACATATACCTATATGCATGTACACACACACACATATACCTATATGCATGTACACACACACACATATACCTATATGCATGTACACACACACATTATATATATATATAATCTTTGACATTTTTAATCTATAGCATTCAATTAAATGAATTTTTTTTCCACCATTAAATAAATATATAATAAAATATAGAATTGCGCAGTATCTGATTAATATTACAAAAAAATCAATGAAATAAGGTAAAGAAAGAAAGAAATATACTATATATATAAATCTAGCATGATCGAAATTCGATTATGCGTTTTACTTCTATTTTGTTAGAACATACTGCAAGTGTTTTGTGAGAGCCCAGTACCTTCGTAAATATGAGCGATGTGGGGGTGCTGAATGGAGGACATGATCTGGATCTCCCTCCTGATCCTGATGAGATCTTGCTCATTTTCGATCTTGTTCTTCTTGATGGTTTTCACGGCCACCTGGAACCAAAGAACACATTAACGAAGTGAAAAAAGCAATTGAAGAACTAATTGAAAGAAATAATTTATATACATGAAATAGAACAAATTAACTATAAAATGAAAAGAGAAATTTTATCACAAAAATAAATAAGTCACAAACTTTCAAGATTTCCCATCTCGATATTATTATTAAAGTTATTAATAACTCATATTCAAGTTATTCATATTCATAGTTGTTATTTTATCAATTGGAAACGTTACATAAGACAATTATTATTTATTATTTTATTATTATAAATAAATGACCATGCCATGTAAAAAGTTATTCCGCTTATAATGTCATTTATCATTTCACAGCGGTTTATTAAAATTACATTTATGTAAAAATGTATTTTTAATTTAAACTATAATGTATAAAACTATATTTTATAATACAGGGTTGATTATAATTAAAAGTCCCACTTTGAAAAGGCTGTCAAAAAAGAACCCCGCGTCACAATGAGTTCACATTTGAAGTGAATTCGGCTGCCAGTGATAGTTTGAATCGAAATGACGACGTATTTGGCACGAGTTGCACAACTGTACAACTGTAGTGTTCAATGCGCTTGATTGTTTCGGAGTGCTGATTGTTCAATGTAATTGATTATGCCCATCCACCACGACAAGGGTCATAAGTAGCAGATATAAGAACAATAATGCTAAATGCATTACAACTCGATTTCGATTAAGGTTCTTATTCAATTTAAGGTTCTGGCAATGCTGGTGTGGGTCGATCTAAGCAGAAAGCAACAAGCTATTTGGATATATTTCGAAAACATTAGCACATCAAGTGCAAATAGGCTTAAGTTGCCATCTACAAGAAACAGCAAATGATATTAGGAAGCATTCTCAACCAATTAGAATGCTGTTCTATTCTATTCAGACAAAAACTGTGTATGATGTACAGCTCAACACTGTATTCCATGCCAATCACCAAAACGACAAGATATACAAGTGCATTGTTCGAAAGCAACACGAGGAAATTTCGCCAACAGGTGCACAGATATTTATTGCTCGAATATGCTAAGATGGCGCGAGTCATGTGGAGGACGCACGTGGTGTGAAAATTCCAGAAAAAAAGTTCCACAATTTTTTTTTCCAGGAATCTAAATTGCATGCCACTTCATTCCAGAAATCTGCAAGGCATCATCGTTAAAACAAGGCGATCTTTTGATTTAAACGTTGTTCTAAGAATTAAAAATTTAACCCTCTTCCACAGATAGGTATATCACACAAAACCATATAGCATTTAATATAATTCAGCCTATTAAGAATAATTGTTTTTGTAAATTTTCAGCTATACTTAACGCAAGTCTGTGGGACACTCCTTACAGACATGTGTTAAGTATAGCTGAAATTAATCTTATTAAATTAAGATTAATTAATCTTACAAATTGTATACATGAGCCTAACAAATTTGTATAACATCTCGACGGAATGCATGATAGTAATTTTTAATTCAGAATATCTTAAAAGTTATTATCAGAGACAAAATCGTAACCATCATAAAAAAAAAGACCACAATTTCAGTATTAAATAAAATAAATAAATAAATAGATATGGGAAGGGGGAAAAAACCCTATTAAACTCGATAAAGGTTTTCAAAAAATGCAAAAAAAATTTATTAACTTCAAACACAGATAATATAAAGATCAAATTTAAGCTTTTAAAAAATATCACAGTAACATAGAATTTTTTTTTTTTACAACGTATATCTTTATATATATATTATATATATATATATAAATTCTTCTGTACGTGTGTTTGCCACTGAGCTCCTCCTAAACGGCTGGACCGATTTTGATGGAAATTTTTGTGTGTGTTTGACAAAACATGGAGAATGTTTCTATGCTATCCCCTCTGTTGTCAGTTGTCACCAGAGGGTGCTGCAATGTATATCGACTTCTGTATCGTCCAACTCATCGCCATGAAAATGAGTAATAATGTGTATTCGAGTATAGAAAATAGGTTCTTGCTATCCACTTTAGTGTAACTTGCCACTAGAGGGTGCTGCAGCATTTCATCTTATGGACCGTTCAAGCGATATCCGTGAAAATGAGTATGCACGTATACTGGAACATGGAGAATAAATTCGCGATATGTCATTTTCTGCAAAGCATTTTTTTTTTTTTTTTTTTTTTTTTTTTTGCAGGACTACGTATACCGGGTTCAGCTAGTATATATATGTATTCAGATGTTTACATTTCTTCTGACATGGTACTTTCAACTAAAGCAGCATATAATTTTTTATTATTAAAAAAAACAGTGCCTACTGATGGTTATACGTAGTATTTTACAATTCAATTGACAATATTAAATATTTCAATATTTTTCAAATTTAATTTCAAATTCAAGGTGAATTAAAATTAAAATGAAAACCAACATTCCAATGAAAACGTTTCATAAAACACAATAAATGCTATATTTATTAAATTCTATTAATAAATAAACTGTTTTAAACTCTAAATCGACTTTTTTTGAAGCATCTAATTAATAAAACTTAGAGGAAGTCACGGCAGCGTAATAATTTTTTTTAAAATTATTTATTTATTACTCTTTTAATTCCGTACTGTAATTATCTATGAAGCGAAGGCAGCCTCAAACATCAAAAGACGAGCGCACGCCATAAAAAGGCACGAGGGTTTAATTCGGAAAAGCAGCTACTGAAAAGAAAACGAATTGGAAAATCTGTCATTACAAAAAACAAATTAATTTTACGGTAGATTTAGCATCTCGTGGACTGGAAACGAAACCCTTTTTTTTTTCTTCCTTTAATTATGTGACCTTTCATTTTTTTTTTTTCCGTCCCCTTTTTGGAAATCGAACACCAGTTGCGACAAACGATGGTTGGTGCAATATTATTTAAAACTGAACGATGAAAATCTTTAAACGAATTTTAATTTTGTGATATTTTTTTTTGAAGAATTGAAATAGAATCGTATTATTTTAATTCGGAAATGAAATTCGACGATCTGAAACTTTTTGTTTTATATTACAAATTAAATTAAATTAATGTTATAATATAGATTGAGAACTTTTATAAAAAAGGAAATGATCTCGTATTATTGATGTTATTGTTTCTTATTCCACTTGGTAGTCATCTAGAACAGGGGTGGCCAACCCACGGCCCGCCTTAAATATTTTTCCGGTCCGTGAGATGTATAACAATTTTAGAAAATATATCTACTTTAAAATAGCCAAAGTAATGAGAAAAAAATGGATTAAACAAATACATTATGTGTGCCTTCTTATATTCGAAAATGAACTGTCGCAAGGATGAGAAAAAAATAACTTTGATTTTAAAACAATAGTCCTTCCGAATATATCACGGGTATTGCCGTTTTATTTACGCAGATTATATTGCCTGTTTTTTATGAGTTCGCAGACTAATTAAATTATATTCTGCGAACTCATGATGAGTGGAGAAACGAATATCGCATTAGTCAAATATTTTTGAATGATTTCATTTTTTTTATTTCGTTTATATATTTTTTATAGTTCATTTGCAGTGTTGTATATTTCTTTATGATGTGTGTTGAGTATCATTACTATTATATTGTCTATGTTTACATGCAAGAATAATAGTAAACACAAAAATAATAACTGATTATGTTTCAATTTTTCCCTCAAAAAAAATGTCTGTAGTGGGGTCTCAATCTAATAGGGGAATGTATAATTTTATAGGAGGACCGCGGAGTTAGGATGTATTTCCAAAGTGGTCAGCAAGATCATTTGGGTTGGCCACCCCTGATATAGAATGCAAATTTTTTTTAAAAAGAAAATGAACTCAGATGATTTAATATGCTTAGATATCATTTGTTTTTTTTAAATCAAAAGCAATCTTCAATAAATAATTATAAAGAAATGCTACTGGTGATTTTTATGTACAGTTACTTGAGATATCTTCAATTTCATTAAAAAAATATATAAAATTCCACTGTAAACATAAAATATGAAACAAAAATACGATGATATGGAATTTTGCTCATTCTGGCAACTCTAATTTCAAGATAAAATAGCAGAAATTTGAATGGGAAAGCATGGATTGTGCAGTTTTTTTTTAGAAATACTTTGTAATTTTTTTTTTTTTTTTTGTAACATATTTCAATAAGAAAAACAATTTTAATTTCTAAAATATCGAACTTCCCTTTGCATGTTGAGGTATTTTAAAATTTAATTCTATTCCAATATAACACGAGTAATGAATTCTATTTAAATAATTTTTCATGACTACAGAATTATCTCACAAATACATATCGTATAAATACTTATAAGCTTATTCAACTATTATTTCAAATTATCTTCGATCTTTAGCCAATTGAAAATTAAATTTGCAAGTACCCATTGAAAATAAAAGAATGGGCATTCCAATAAAGAACAAAGGATTAGACTGTTCGTAAAGTTTTAGTTTACAGGACCATTCTAACAATTTTTATTAAAAATAATTAACTATGTATAATAAATAAACATTTTAGATGTAAAATCTAAATTACACACCCGTTAGCGTAGTTCTATGCATGCTTTTTCTGCAGGCTGAAACTGAAACGTTTCTAAGAATACCACACAATGACAACACGCAAAAAGTCACTCTGAGAAACAAACGATAATAGCAGCGAAAGAACGCGCTCACGTCAAATGCAAACGATTAAGTTAGCTAACCAAATTGGGAATCAACAATGGCTAGAAACTATTTTCAACATTTAAAAAACCCAAATGATTTAAATATTTTACATACACACACGCACACAAAATACGTAAAGCATAAAAGTAAGAAAAATAATTTTAATTTCTAGAATTTATAATTTTAACCAAGGAATTTAACAAGATTTTTTGGTTTAAAAAATTTTTTTAATGCAATTAAAATGAAATGAAGAAAAAATCAGCATTGAATAATTGTTCTGACCTAAACAATTATAGCTTTTTTTTTTTTCCACCGAAGCGTAGCCAAGAGATCAAAAATTTTAATTAGTTCTTTTTTTTTAAATAGTTCTTTTATTAAATTAATTAAATAATTATAATTTTTAAACGTTAATTTAAAATAAAGCTTAATGTTTTTAAATTAAATAATCATAATTTTTTAAAATATTAAATCAATAAACTTTTTTAAAACAATTAATAAATAATTTTTTTAATAAAAGTTAAACAATTCTTTTTTTAATATAAATGAATTTATTTTTTAATATATAATTATGTGTGTATAAAATATAAATAATATATAATTATGTTTGTACGTATAATGGTTTTTTTTATGAAATAAACAAAAGAAAAAATAATTTATTTATTTATGCACTTTTTTTTTTTTGGGTTTCTTAATTTAGGATATTTATTAAACGTATAATTTTTATTTATTATTATTATTATTATTTTAAAATGAGAAGATTATTATTAAATAGTTTAAATATTATATTAAATATAATAGTTATATTAAAATATTAAATAGTTATATTTTATTAAATAGTTTTTTTTATATGAATTAAATAATTGTAATTTTTTAATGAACCTTTTTAAATATTAATTTAAAATAAAGTTTAATTTTTGAAATTAAATAATTATAATTCTTAATAAGTTGTTTCGAATATTAATTTAAAACAAAGTTTAATTTTTTAAATTGAATAATTATTTTTTAATATGTAAATTTTGAAAGAGTATAGCATTTTTTTTATGAAAATATATAAGTAAAGTTATTAAAATGCAAATTAGGAAATAAGAACAATAAATAAAATATTTTTCCTTTTATTTTTATACACTTAATTTTTTTTTTTGCTTCTTAATTTAGGATATTTATCAAACGTTTAATTCTTATTTATTATTTTTTCAGAAAATTATTATAGAAGATTATTATTTAGATTTTTATAGAAGTCTTAGAAAGGCATTAACGTTAAAGACAAGAAAAATTGAAAAAAAGACATTAACAAAAAAGCTATAACATTTTACATAATAGGCCTAATTTGTCACGATATATGCTATTAGTTTCTTGTAAATTTATTTTAAAACTTTTTTTAAATAAAAATTGTTTAAAGTACACCTGTTGATGTCCAATTAAGTCATGTAAAATTACATATTATGACAATTTTGTTTTACTTATCACATGCAAAACTTTGATAACTATCTGAAATTATACAAGATCGGCGCACAGCGAATTACGTCACTCTAGTTGTGCGCTGCGAAGTGAGCGACCTACACCAATCCGCCTCTTCCAAACGATTTCAAGGTTACCAGAACAAGAAAATCGCACCTGTCGCCTCACTTTGTTCAGCTCAAGAATCGATTTTCTGCTTCCGAACAGGCAGGGAGGGAGGAAAAAGAAAAGAAAAAAAAGAAGAAAATTTGAAAAGAAAACTGCATAATGCTACGGAACTGGAAAAAAATAAAAGAAAAGAAAAAAAAATGGGGCGTTCTTAAAAAGTTGGCAATTCTTTTATAATTCTTAACGAACAACATAGATAATACGCAGCACAACAAAGCGCGCTAACAACTCCAGGATTCCAATAATAGTGCGCGAATGAAGAAAAATAAACACGCGTCCGCTCCACTTGGAGGCAGTGCTGTTGGGGTGATATATTTCTCGGGCTTACTGTGTGGAATAATGTCTAAGCAGCGTCGATCATCTCGCCCTGTCTGCTAGTGACAGCAGTTATTTCAGTAGCAGACGAGTCCATTTCATATAAGAAAGGGGTGGCTTGCAGTTCCCCAAACAAATAAAAATGCTTGGTTGATAAAAGTATTTAAATTAGTTTTATTAAATTAAATTATACTTAATAGTTTAATAATAAAAATAAATAAATAAAATTAATTAATTATACTTAATAATTTAATAATACTAATTTAAATTAGTATTATTAAAATAAATTAAATAATCATAAGAATCATGGGCTTCATTTTAAGATAGATTATTTCTCTGTTTATATTATATTATAATTATGGGCCTGAATGACCGAGTGGCTAGCACTCTGGCGCTTGGACCACAGGTTGCGCGTTCGAGTCCGGGCGGTGCCATGGATGTTTGGAGTGGTTCGGAATCCACTTTAAACCGTAGGTCCCGGTATAACAGGATCGTAGAAAGTTGCGGGGGTAGTGTGGCTCCGCGTATGTAGCTAGCTTATCTTCAAGCTACACGCATCTCCTGGTGAGTAACGTCGGTGCAGCGCTTGCCTTAAGGCATCAAAGACAACTGTCTAAGTGTTTGTCAGCTGCATTAAAACAAATAAAAAAAAAAAAAAAGGGGGGGTATATCCAATTTTCAGTGAAGAACTTAAAGGCAGAATGGCCGAGTAGTGTCTGGCGCTCGGTGCCCACAGGTTTGGGATTCGAGTCCCTGCGGTGCCATGGCTGTTTGTAGTGGTTCGGAATCCCCTTTAAACAAATAGTAGGTCCCGGTCTAATAGGATGGTAGAGCGTTGTCTTGAGGCTGAATTAGTCTTCAGCCCTCGTGGTTCCTCGCTAGAAGTGAAGCTGCATATTATCCTTAGCCGTGAACCTGTCGCCTGCGACGGGGTCTTCGGGAGCTGGTGTAGGTTTTCTTGCATTAGGGGGATTAGTAACAACAACAGAACTTAAATGGAATCCGCCCTATTGCTCACCATCGGCGAGGAATTGTCACTGAACCACAAATCGTGCAATCTCCCCCTTAAAAATGTTATGACCACCAACATGACATTTATTAAACTTACAATAAGAAAAGGCAGGAATTGAAATGATACAAAATTCACTCTTTGAAGGCATGGCGTCAACTAAGGGCATCGCTGGTGTGGGCGAGCAGGCCTGAATCTAATTAGGCCATTCTCATCTCACGGATGCGACACTAAACGATTTCATCACTTTAGAGATAGAATGATGGCAACTACAGAATAATAATATGTTAGAGTTTTCCAGCTTGGGGAATGCACTTTAAACTGTAGGTCCCTTGTCTGTTTAGCCCACGTATGCACAAGATGACCGTAGAGCGACAAACCAAACCAGGACAAAACAAACACACTCTTCACGAGATTTTTATTTAGTCATTTACGATGATAGCTTAGCGATTTTTGGCAACAATCTGTAGTGTTCGTCATGACTACCCTATGATGTTAATTTGGTTTCTCACTCCACGGTGCCATTTTTTTCACACTTTGGGCTAACAGTTTAACGTGGACTGCGAACCACTAAAAACATCCTCGCCACCGCCGGGAATCTAACCTGTAGAATGCGGTACCAACGGTTAGAGCGTTAATCAATCGGTCATCAGGCCGCCCCTATGCTATTGGTGGAAAGAGAAAAAGTCTACTATCATACAGCGATATTCAAAAGAAAAGGTTCATTTTTTTTTTAGCTGTAAACCTTTTATTCTTTTAGTATAGGAGGACACTCACTATTTTATCACTAATTTATGATTACATCTATTTAATAATCGAAACTAATTAATCATCTGAGCGCAAAACTACATTGAAAACAGTATTTCCATATTCCTCAAAAATATTCTATTAAAATTTTTAGTTTTTCTACCAAATTCTCTAGAATGTTGTTTTTGTTGTTCTAATGCAACTGGCAATACGGAGACAGTTCATCTTTATGCCATCAGCAGGGGCTGCACCGCTGTGACTCATTGAGCACTACCCAGGGGCACGTGTAGCTTGAAGATAGAATATTTGACGCGGATTAACACCATACCCCCCAACACCACTCTACGATCCTATTAGACCGGTACCTACGATTGAAAGTGGATTCCGAACCACTCACAAACATCCTTGGCACGGCCGGGACTCGAACCCTGTGGTACCGAGCGCTAGCCACTCGACCATCAGGCCCCCATGTTGTTTAATATAAGTCAGGGCTCTCCAATCTTTCCAGCCTTCGGGCCATACCGTTTACTCCAGTAAGTACCAAGGGCCCAAACCGTTTTAATTTTTCTGCCATTATCTATAATTTCTAGACTAGTCGCCGAGTACACGCTCTGAGCGAGCATACGCTTACTAAATTCGCTGGTTTACTACAATTACTATTGTGTGTATCGATACGACCGTGACACTTGACGACATCTAGTGGTCAAAAGCGGAAATAGGTAGGTATAACTACCGAAGGTGACCGCGGAATATTCACTAGTTTACAATGTTAGTGGGATTCATTTCAATTATTTGTTAGTTGTTATTCTTAAGTTAATTTTTCTGCGTGTTATGCTTGTCATGAAGCTTTACCTAGCAAGTCAATAAAACTGAGTTATTATCATTCTGTGTTTTTTTTATCCAACTTATTACAGCAACATTTAGTTATTCGCTGTCGCGGGCCGGATGGATGACACTGGCGGGCCGTAGTTTGGAGACCCCTGACATAAGTGATCAAAAATTAAAAGTGGTTTATGGATTCTGTGCTGACAAGATTATAAGCTAGCTACTCGGCCATCAGGCCCCATCTCCATTATGAGAGGAGCCCAATTTTTGGCTGAATAAAACAAGTGGGACAGACTTAAAAAAACATGCATAACGAAACTATTCAAAAGTTTCACTTTCGAAACACCTGCAGACCTAGAGAGAGAGAGTACCTAGAAAAAAGCTCTTTGCATGCGCGTTTCCCGGCGTGGCGAATCCGCTGTTTGTTGACTGAGCAGCTGTTGACGTCGGCGACTGGAATTCGTGATTCCTTGCTTAGCAATGCCGGTGAGGACATATCGGAGCGAGGATCTTTGCGAACTGATTATTCAGCTTTTTGAATCATTACATTTATTCGATTACATTTTGTTCATTTACATGAAATCATCTGAATAACAAGTAATATAAAAAAATATTTTTTAAAGTCAATTCCTACTTTTTGTTCACTCTATTGCAGAAAGTCCTTCACAAATAATTATCACTCATTTTTTTAAGTTCGTCGGGCACCCTCTATGGGCAGATATATGTAACTTAAATCTAAAAAAAACTAAAATGAATGAATTAATAGAGAGTTTTTGCATATCGTACTTTAAAAATACGGTATTTTTTTCCCTAGAGCGCTTGCACATAGAAACATTTTTATAGATACGCATGCGCAATTTCCTATGCTCAGCAAACGAACGTCCAAAATACGGTATGCAAAAACTCTCTATTATTATAGATACGCATGCGCGCTAAGAAGAAAAAAATACCGTATTTTCAAAGTACGGTATGCAAAAACTCTCTAATATTTAAAAAAACTGTATTGACATCCAGTGTCATCCACAGTTAAAAAAAAATGTATTTGAACGTGAGTGGAATGAATAAAAAGAGATGAATGAGCGATTGAAAATGTGAACAAGATATAGATAGGGAAAGTGTCAGCTAATAGAAGGAATTGAATAAAGGAAAAACATTGAATCTTTAATTAAAAGATGTTATTAAGTAGCTACTAGTATTTCATAGTATCACGTGAAATTTAGTCGAAGATAATTTCAGAAATGAATTAATTTTAATATTTGTAATACTTCTTATACAGACTACTATTCTTAGAAAGACTTTAAAGTGAAGTTGCGTGAGATAGATGACACTTTAAATCTATCAGAAGGTAGTGCGTTTACAATTTTGCATGAAAATTTGAACATGCCTAAGTTGCTTTCGAAGTGGGTGCCGCGTTGACTCACACCGGACCGAAAACAACAACGCGTCGACGATTCAGAGCGCTGTTTGTAGCTCTTCAAGCAAGATAAAAAGGACTTAAAGGCATTGGTATAAGACAAAGGATGAAACATGGATCCACTACTACACACCTGAATCAAAATAATTGTCAGTTGAGTGGACAGCAGCCGGTGAAAGCCGTTTAAAGCGATATAAAATTCAAAAATCAGCAAGCTAGGTTATGGCATCCGTATTTTGGGACAAGCATGATATCTTGTTCACCGACTATCTCGAGAAGGATAAAACTATCAATAGCGAATATTACATGGCATTATAGGATCGATTGAGTGCAGAAATTAAGAAAAAATGCCGTTTCACCAAGACAATGCCCCGTGTCACAAGTCGATGAAAACTATGGTTAAATTGAACGAATTACGATTCGAAATGCTTCCCCACCCACCGTACTCTCCAAATCAGTGCACAGCATTTCAAGTTTACTTTTTCTATTCCTCTTTAAAAATGGTTTCATTCGCATCTCTCAGCTAAACGATGGTATTTTGAGGAGAACAGGCCATCAAATAAAATTTCGGCAGATATTTATTAAGACGGACAACATTATAAAGAACAATACAACAATCAAATTCGATTTTTTTAAGATTTTTTTTTTTTTTTACAGAATTGCATGTTAGAATCATGACTATTTAATCTGCCACAGCCAGGATTCGAATCTGGAGCCTGTGGTACCAAAGCCAATAGAGCGCTAGCCACCTGGACGCAGAACATCTGTCGGAGTGTCTGAACTACATGGGTTTAATAGAAAAGTATACACTGCATAGTCTGAGTTTTTGACAAAATTAAGTTTAAAATTCAATATGTACGCATACATTTCTTGAGTGTTGAGTAGAGGCAAGTTCAAGTGAACGTACTGTAGGTCAACATAAGAGCTGAAGTAGGGTAAAAAGAAAGTAGGACAACACACTCAGGGGTGGTTAAGTGAGCCCTGAGTACTTTTACCCCATCGTATGGGGTATACATGCGCATTGAAAAGGTTTGGAAAAGTGCGATATTTATATTTATAATGCTCCAATGGATGTGGCTGCCTGGTGGCCAATTGGCTCTTACACTCTAGAGCAGAAGTGTAAAATTTTTTTTTTTGTGGAAGATAACAAAACAGAATATCCTCTCACTCTTTCTCTAATTAATCAAGTCCATCAATGAATGAATGCTAATACCAAATGGTATCTAAAATCACTAAAACTATTTATTTTCAAACCTGAAGGATTAGAAAATCTTTATTAAGATCAGTTCTATTTAAAAAAGGCTTTAATCTAATCAAGTATTTCAAGGAGTGTAATATTTCGAATGCATTTTCTTTTCGCTGTGAATATTACCATCACTATTTTTAATTCATTTAGAGATTATGCAGCATAAGCGATCACTCATTGGAAAATTTTCCTTTTCATTACTTTGCGTTTGATCCTTTATTAACATTTTGGAAGTTAATTCAGAGAGATTACTGTTTCATAAATTGAAAAACTTTTATACATAGCGTGCGACAAAAAAAGACGTTTATGGAGAGAGAGAGATATATATATATATACAAAGATGATAACAATTTACTGATATACAATTCTTCTGCACGTGAGTTTGTCACTGAACTTTTCTTAAACGGAGTTCAGGCCGTTGGTACCACAGGCCTCAGCTTCAGCTTGGCAGTGGCATAGATGTTTGTGAGTAGTTCAGAATCCACGCTAAACTGTAGATCCTGGTCTAATAAACCTAAAGTGTGCACAAAATGACCGTAGTGCGACAAACCAAAACCAATAGAAGCGGATTTTGGACAGGATGTAGTCAACATCTTAATTTATAAACTTCATAGAAAATCTTTTGAAATTTGGTGGGGGAAAAAAAAAACCCATTCTAAATTTCGAAAAACAACAACATTGTGTACTTTTAACCCCTGACTTTTTACCACCCTTTGTACCCTCCTACATACTTTATTTACTTTTTGAAATATTTATGAATGGAACTTCTGCGATTGCACCCAAACAAAACAGCAGAACGAAGAACCAAAAGTATATTTTTCAGAAACACCAATCTAGGTCTAATGTAGCTCTAAAAAGCTCTACCTAATGTAGAGCAACAACAAAAAAGAAAGTCGGAAAAACAATGAAATATCTACAGAGATGAGACCTTGGGCAAATGGGAAAGACGAGACGCAATCCTCAAGACAGAGTCGTCAACAGAATCGCCTCGCCCACTCTCTCAGGGAGCATAAATACATCCTCCTCAGTAGAAGGAGCCGAGTGTGTCGGAAAATCGTCTGCGAGGGGTGCTCCGTTCGACTTTATTTTTACAGTCGTCATATTTTTTCTCCTCGAAGTGGCAGGGAGCGCGGAAGGAAACATCTGCGGTCGAGGTTATTTCGAATGAGGTTAATAACACCGGTGGAAACGGTTTCATGACTATTTTAATAAGAGATTTCCCAAGGACAGGCGGCTTTTGCTACCAAATTGTTTTGTTGCCGAGTTGGCTATTTTATTTTATTATTATTTTTTTAAATATGGGTTTATTCTATCGAGATGAAGGCTGGAATAGGGACGAATGACCAAAATAAATCTTCAAAAATAAAATTTTCACCCATCGTTTTCCAATTAAAAATTTTATTACTTCAAACCAGTGTAAAAAACATCCATTTCTTTTTACTTAATAAAATCATTTTTCTTTGAATGCATAATTAGTTTGGTTTGTCGCTGTACAGTCATTTTGGGCTCATTAGACCGCAACCTAAAGTTTAACGTAGATTCCGAATCCCTCACAAACATCCTTGCCACCTCCAGGATTCGAATATGGAGACTGTGGTAGTAGCGCTATCCAATCCGCCACTTTCATTAGAGCATTATAAATATAAATATCGCAAATTTTTCACACTTTTTCAATGCGTACGTATACCCCATACGATGGGACAAAAGTACGCAGTGGTAAACGCACTTAACCACCCCTGGTGTGTGTTGCCTTACTTTCTATCTACCCTGCATCAGTCCTTTTTGTTGACCTACAGTACATTCACATGAACTTGTTTCTACCTAACACTTAAGAAATGCTTGCGTACATATTGTATTTTTAACTTAGTTTTGTCGAAATCTCAGACAATGCAGTGTAGTTTCAATTTTGAAAATTTTTTATTGATCCAAACCAGAGAGCGCAAACATAAACCGCATTTTTCTTAAAAAATCGTTTTTGTATGAATGCATACACAGCATATCTGTAATTTGGGAATTAGTAATGTTTTATCCAATTGTTAACAGAATTTGCTTGAATTTATGTGTCATCCTAATCTATCAAAAAATCTAATGAAGAATTAAAACGTGTTTCTGAAGTAGATGGCTGGTTTTTTCTGTTTTTCAAAACATAAAAAAAGCCATCTACCTCAGAAACGAACTTATCTTCTGTTTAGAAGATGAGTTGGTTTTTTGTTTTACACAACAAAAATACAGAAGAAACATTAAAAGACTCTATATCCTTACAGCACGAAACTCGAGCAATTTCACCTCTATGCTTCGTCCTCTCCTCACCTATGCTTGCCCGGTACGGGCCTACTCCATTCATTATAATACTAAAATCTTGGAAGCTCAACAAAATAGGACCATGGCAACTGGTCCGTGAGAAACGCTGATATTCAAAGAGCTATCTCACTGCTGCCTCTCAAGGAGTACTGGAAAAAACTTTCAGAAATATTCTTCAATAATATTGACAACCACCCACATCTGGCCATTCAAGAGATCGAACACTGTGAACCGAACTTTAATATTTAAAAGACCTAGAAATATTATGCTCCAACCTCCTACCTAAATTTATCACAGACTCCAAGAACGTATGTCCTATAAAGTTTTTTTTTTAATTGCGCCGAGGACAGATAGTATTAACCACGTCCCTGTCAGCAGCCCAAAGAGGGCTGCACCGACGAACACTGTCACTCACTTAGCATTACCCAGGGGGCACGTGTAGCTTGAAGATAGGCTACGGACGCGGAATAACATTTCCTCACCCCCCTCCCCACAATACTCTGCGCTCCTGTTAGACCGGAACCTACGATTTAAAGCGGATTTCGGACCACTACAAACATCCATGGTACCTGCCAGGATTCGTACCCGAAACCTGTGCCACCGAGCGCCAGTCACTTGGCCACCAGGCCCGTATGTCCTATAAAGTAACATTGAACGGAAAAACGTTTCCTCTATCAGCGATTCGTCTGCATCATCTGCATTGCATTATATTTCTCTTTCCATGATGAACCGACTGCATTTAATTTAAAAAGACCCATGTTATAAAAAAGAAAACACGAAAGAAGGGCAACACGACAAAATACGAACGGTTCATAACGCTCCGAACGCCACACGGCGCCTGCGAGCCACGCAGTTTCAAAACAGGAATAGTTAAGTTGGCACTGACCCCGCGCCATTTACACGAGGTAAAGACTCTCTGAGCACTGCGGCTAAATTTAAATTCACTATTACCTTAATAAAGTTCACTTTTGTTTTCTCATAAACGAGGCGGTTTCTTTGCTAACCATCCCCCCCCTTATTTTTAATGATAAACAGAAATCTATTCAAAAGACGAGGCATTGCATTTCATTAAATAAAACTATTTGTAGACGTGATGATTACATTGTTAATAGTGCTAACTATAAAAAATTACGCAAATCAACATACATAAACAGCATATATATATATATATTAATTTCAACAATTATTAGCTATTAATTCTTTCTTTCAATTAGAATTACATAATCATCATCATCATCAGTGGCGCAACAGCCCCATGGTGGGCCAAGGCCGTCTGCCAGATTTCTAGACGGTAGATGATTGTTTTTACCGGTAGGGTTGTCAATCCTACGCCTATGCCGGGTCCTACAGTTTACAATGGATTCCGAATTACTCGCAGACATCCATGCCAAATCCAGGATTCGAACCTCGAGCCTATCATACCAAAGTCCAGAGCACTAGCCAATTGGTCATCCGAAAGAGAAGGCAGAAGCAAAGTTCTTTGCGACAGATTTTTAATAGACGTTCAAATCGGTGATTTTCAATCAGATCAAAGTAGGGAAAAAAATAAATAAGTAAATAAAAATAAAAAAAGTAAATTGTTAAATTTTTTTTTTTTTTTTTTTCATATTTTTTCACCATCTAACTGCTTTTGCATTTATATGTTTTAGAAGTAAGTAGCGATCAAATTATTCTATACAACTTTATCAATCTCTAATAGTCAAATAAAAATAAGATTTTTCTTGTTAGAAATCAATAATTTCCTCTTTTTTTTTTCTTATGAGCAAAAATTCGTTTGAGTGTATTGAAATTTTGTCACATTTAAATTTATTTCATCAACTTTTAAAATTTTAATAAATATCAATATAAATATGGCAAGATTTCACTACTAATTTTTACAAATTAGGTTTTTTCATAAGGGGCCTGATGGCCGAGTGAGTAGCGCTCTGTGCCACAGGTTATCGGTTCGGGTCCCGGCGGTGTCATGGATGTTTGAAGTGGTTCGGAATCCACTTTAAACAGTAGATCCCGGTCTAATATGGTTGTAGAGAGTTGGGCTGATAACCCTAACCCGTAAAAAGATAACATCTCCTGTCTCGAAATCTGCCAGTAAGCAGACAGCTCTGTCATATTATGGGGTTGTTGCGCCAGTACTACTACTATTATTACTGCACCACACCACATCACTGTGCCTAGGGCTGAGTTGCCCCTTTACAGTTTGGGAACGATGTGGGTAAGAGGAAGTCTGATTGGGCTCTGTGACGCTCTTACACTCCTATGAGACAGGGACCTGCAGTTTAAAATGGATTCCAAGCCACTGCAAACATCCATGGCACCACCGGGATTCGAACCAGAAACCTGTGGCACCGAGCGCCAGAGCGCTAGCCAATCGGCCATCAGGCCCTGTTGTTGTGCCACTGATGATGATGAGGTTTCCATAATATGGAATAAAAAAGAAAAAAAAAACTTTCATTAAAATATAATATGGAGGCCAAAAAAAGGCCACTCTAGCCATGAAATAGAAAAATAGTGAACTTCTTAAATTCCGTACAAATAGTAAGTAACTAAGTCTGTTCCAATAACAACCCTGACCAGAATAGCCACAGGAAGATCGTCTGACAGACAGACAGACGAATAAAAAAAAAGTGTACGCAAATAAAAAGAAATCGCGAAAAGAATTTTTCTGGGTTAAACAGCTCATTTACCTTCCAAAAATTTTTATTTTACAAGACTCAACACAACAGCGGGCGACCTTGCTAGTAGAGCGATACGTTTAATTGCGCAAAAATCATCCTTTCTGCGATCAACCGTATCGGCGGCACCGATATTGGAGGATCATAATTTCGGCTCCGGCGACCAGTTAGCTGAAACAATCCAAGCTCTGTGGCGTCTTACAAGAAGTTATTAAAGTAAAAGAAAAAGAAGAAGAGCTTTGCGAGAAACTGGGTCGGTTTTTCTTGGTTTTCTTCCTGCTTCCCACGAAGCGGATTTTGTTTTGTTCCGCTGTTTCGATGTTCACACAACGGTGAGTCGGTGAGGGCAGCCGATGGAAAAAGATTGCGGAGGCGTTCTGCTGTTGCTGCTCGGACGTGTGAAGACAGAAAAGCCTACTTTAAATGCATCTTTGTCTCTCTTTTTATCTTCATCGCCCAAACTTAGAAATGGGTTTTTAGAAAGAGGTTTTAAACCTTATGCAAAAGAGCAAATTTTAAAAAAAGTTAATTTAGTTCAAAGATCGGGAACACACGAACTATATATATATATATATTTGTTATAATAAAGCTGGCAAACACTTAGACAGTTGTCTCTTATGTCGGTGCATGTGCTGCCCCGACGTTACTCACTTAGCACTACGGTTTAAAGTGGATTCCGAACTCCTACAAACATCCATGGCACCGCCGGGACTCGAACCCGAAACCAGTGGCACAGAGCGCTAATCACTCGGCCATCAGGCCCTTTATATATATAATTCTTCTGGACGTGTGTTTGTCATTGAAGTCATCCTAAACGGTCCTAAGTCATCCTAGTGGTCCCTGGATGGTTGAGATGGGACACAATGGGACCCAGTAGGTGGCGCTACAGTGGTTATATATATATTGGAATCCCCTTTAGACCGTAGGTCTCTTACTACTATGACTGTAGAGAGTTCTGCATAGGTCTAACAACCGTAACTAGCCGTAAAAGGAAAGCATCTCCCATCTTGATATCTGCCAGTAGGCAGATGGCCTTGGGGCTGTTTGCGCGAATGAAAAAGAAGAATCTTGGATTTAAATAAAAATCGCATCGACAACCCCTTGCTAAAGACCGCATGATCAATTAATGCCGTTGTGAAAATTCTGAGAGATTCGTGACATCACCTCTGAAGTAATTAGGGCGTTCATTCTCTGCTTAACGAAGCTCAGAATCCGCCATCAGACACGCAGCCGTGACTTCCGGTCTTAAGTGAAATTCAGAATGACGTACAGCCATAATGAATTAACTTCATGCTTGTTTTCCGGCACTACGATTGATTTGGGCAGACATCTCTAATGATTCAGATGCATTACTTTTACACGCATCGATACCATATACATCCGTATGGTTTCCATTTCTCGATGGAATCTAATATCGAACACAGACATTCCGGGGCTGGAACAGGAAATTCCAGGGCTCACGATGAGTATGAGCATGATAAATCTGGAAAGTCATTTCGTTTGGTTTTCCAGGAATGGTTTGGTTTGTCGCTCTACGGTCATCTTGTGCACACGAGAGCTAAACAGACCCGGACCTACAGTTTAAAGCGGATTCCGAACCCCTCACAAGTATCCATGCTACCCGCCAGGATTCGAACCTGGTTTTCCAGGAAGAAAGGTGGCCAGATGGCCAAGTGGCTAGCATTCGGGCCTTTGGCTCGAGTCTTGCCGGGGGCATTCAGGCTCGAATCTTGGCGGGGGTATGGACGTTTGTTGGTGGTTCGGAATCTACGTTAAACTGTACGTCGAGGTCTAATGAGTCCAAAGTGTGCATAAAATGACTGTAGAGAGACAAACCAAACCATAGGTATATGTTATGTTTAGGAAGATTCATTTCCTATAAGGGGTTCGCGACAATAGTTTTGATTTTACTTTGTTCTTAGCGCCCAGTTTGGCGGCGAAAAAAAACATACATGACCCCACCGGGCAGACATACATGGCCCCACTGGGACTCGAATCCGAAACCTGTGGCATCGAGAGCTAGCCACTCGGCCATCAATCCCCTGTTCAGTGAATGCAAAGTCACTTTCATTTAATGCTATGACTAAATAAAACTTGTTACGAACTCTAAATAAAGACAGTGCTATTAATATAATCGCTAAGAATCGTTCACGAATAATTTAGCCAAGTATTCAAGGAAGAAAAATAACAAATTAGTACGTTTAAAACAGTATGCTAACTTGCTATTGAATAATTTATTTCGTAAAACTTTATTTTTGCTTTTCCATTCACCGTTTCTTATTGCGACTTCTAAAAATAATGTCATTTAAATCTCTCTATCACTCCAATAGCTTCAAGGAAATACGATTATTGCAACATTCTTCCTTTTGGATTGAAGGAGATTTTCGAAACCATTGCCGATACGCGTATTCAAATGGGGTTCCAGAAAATATCATTTTCAATATTCCTCTGCAAACGATTCATAATAATGTCAAAGCAATTAAGATGACAAATCCAGGAAGGGCTTCCTATTTTTTTCCCACACGCACCTGTTCTTGAGTAAGTAACAGGATGAAACTGATGTCCGATTGCTCTTTCGAAACCCTTCATTAAAAAGACAAAATCTGGCGGTATTCCTTTTTTTAGATTTACTTCAGAAAAAAAATATAGTAATTATCTTATTAGTAGTTAGTATTATTATTATTATTATTAGTAGTAGTAGTTATCTTACAAGAAATCAATCAAAACTCTTATTTTCATAAAATATAGCCTAGATGGTAAGATTTTTCTTATACATTATTTAGAAAAAAGGGGCCTGAATGGCCAAGTAGTTAGCGCGCTGGTACCACAGGTTTCGGGTTCGAGACCCGGCGGTGCCATCGATGCTGTAGTGGTTCGGAATCCACTTTAAACCGTAGGTCCCGGTCTAACAAGATCGTAGAGCATTGTGGGGGCATTGTTAATCCGCGTCCGTGGCTTATATTCAAGCGACACGCACCTCCCGAGTAGTGCTAAGTGAGCAACGACGGTACAGCACTTTCCTTAAGGCATCCAAGACAGCTGCCTAAGTGTTTGTTAGCTGTATTAGAAAAAAAAAATCTTTCCTCTGTTGGTATGGTGGCCTGGAGTCCAATTGGCTAGCTCTCTGGCTCTTAGTACCGCAGGCTTCAGGTTCGAATCTTGGAGGTGGCATGGATGTTTGTTGGTGGTTCGGAATCCACGTTAAACTGTAGGTCCCTCTCTAATCAGCCCAAAGCGTGCACAAAATGATCGTAGAGCGACAAACCAAACCTCTGTTGGTATTGAAGGACAAAGACAGATTTTAGAATTCAGATTACAGCTTCATAAAAGTTCCTTCTTTATTTTTGCACTAATCATTCAGAAATATATCAATAAAGAATTAATAACCTTGAATTACAACTGATAATCCTTGTGATGTATTTTTATTTGAAAAAAAAAATAAACCCTAAAATAAATTTGCAACAAGAAATTTAATTTGGAAAAAACACCAACAAAACTTCTAAATATCAGAATTAGTATATGAATTTACAGGGTGATTATAATGAAAGTCCCACTTTCAAACTGCTGTCAAAAAAGAACCACACGACACAAGAGGTTCAAATTTGAACTGAAGATACTCGAAGAAGGGGACAATGGTATGACATGCAAAAAAGTTCCAAAGTGAATGAATAGAGGGCGCCGTAAGAGGTCTAAAGTGAATTCGGCTGCCAGTGATAGTTTGAATCGAAATGACAACGTATTTGGCACGAGTTACACATTCAAGTGTTAAATGTGATGATGGTTCGGATGGATGGATGGGAAAAATCGGTGAAACTTTTTTTTTGATACCGTACCGTTTCCCTTTTCTTCAAGTATCTTCAGTTCAAATTGGAAATCATTGTAACAAGTAGTTCTTTTTTTGACAGTATTTTGAAAGTGTGTCTTTAATTATAATCCCCTGTATTTTCAAAACTTTTCTACTAAAAAATTTTATTTAAAAAATAACTCTTTTTTTATTTTAATTTAGGAAAAAGGTTTTTGAAGCAATTAAGCAAATTTCATATAAAAACAAAATCAAATTCAATTCTTTTTTTATATTTTAGAAGTTAATTTCTGGCAAATAAATTTTTTTAAAAATAAGTGTCCAATATTTATTTTTAATCGAGACAGACGATTCTTTATTGTGTTTCGAATTTAAAATCAGAATTTTAATATTCTAAAAGTTATTTGTTTCTTAAGAAGAGAAAGATTTTTTAATTTCGAATAATTTATATCGATTCCGATAAGAGAAGGCTTCTATATCGATATTGAAATATAAATCCAGTTTGCTGATCATAAAATCACTGTAAAAACAATCAAATTAAAAGAAATTTTAATATGTAAACCTGATTTTTTTTTATTTTTAAAATGAAAATAAAAGTAATTTATGTTAAGAGTAAAAGCAAACGAAAATAGAACAGCTTTTTATATCAAGTTGTTCTAGTGGGCGTTATTTGTTATTGGAATATTTTTCATAAATATCCTACGCAGAATACACATTACTGGAATGGCAACAGTTTTGATTGGAACGGATAGGATATGCCGCCATAAAGGCGGCAAAGGATTGCAAAGCGATAGAGCAAGTTTGTGATGTGCAAATTAAAAAATTTACTTGCATAATTGATATTAAGGGATTTCATTAAACTAATAGGTCATACATTAAATAAAGTTAAATTTTTAAAATTGCATTTCTTGTTAATTCTACCTATTCAACAATAAATGAAAAATAGATTTTGCTTTTAATAACTCCGGCAGAACGTAATTTTACTACTTAATTAATTTATATTTTAACTTAGATCTAATATACAATTGAAAAAAAAAAAATTCAACCTAATTTTATGAACGTAAAAGATCTAATTTAATAAGTCTTATTTTAAATATTTTTTTTCTAATGCAGCTGGCAATACAGAGACAGTTCATATGCCATTATCAAGGACTGCACCGCTGTCACTCACTGGGCACTACCCAGGGGAACATGTGTAGCTGGAAGATAGGCCTCAGACGCACACTACCCTCACAGCACTCTACGATACTATTAGACCGGGACCTACAATTTAAAGTGGATTTCGAACAACTGCAAACATCCACGGCATCGCCGAGACTCGAACTCGAAACCTATGGTAGCAAGCGCCATTCGACCATCAGGGGCCCTTTATTTTAAATCAATAAAAATATCTAGGCAAAATGTTTAGGTTGTTAGTATCTCATTATTGCATTTGCTCTCACATGAAAGATGTATTTGGAAGACAAATGAATTTCCTTTGTATTTATTAATGGTTAAATTATCTTCTATTGGAATAAATATATTAACAATTTTGCAGTTTTATTACATAACTTTTTGTTTATATCTTTGAATACATTATAATATCCTATATTTATTTTTTAATTTTGTAAATCCTAAATTATGTAAAAATCATAACCCTTTTTTATTCGTAACCTTACGACATTAAGCAATTATAAAAAAAACATTCCATTACAGCGACATTTGCACATCGTGATACCACAAGCGTGCATCCATGAAACACTCAGAGCGTCAACTCTTTGAAGATTTAGAAGAACGTTTCATTAACTCCCAAATCACCGGATTATCCTACTCATTCGATACTTAAGCGCGGCGTCGCTCCACGGCGAGGCGTAAAATGTAGCACGAAAAACCCATTCGCAGTCGTCTTCTTCCAGGTTACACGCGTGAATCCCCATGCCACCTGCCCGTCTCCCCCCACCCACTGAAGCGCCAACGTTCTCGGTGACTTGCAGATAGATGAAAAGCCGCCTTCCACACCGCCAGCCAAGCACCTATTTTTATGGAATAATGGAAACGGGCCAATCCCCTCTACCCTCCCCCTTGTTTCTCTAGGTGCTTGGATTTGGGAATTCCGATTGAAACTCGCATCGACACGTTGGAGGAAGTGTTTGTTTTTTATGCTGGTGACGCACTGGAGGAAATGAGCATTGATGGTTCTAGTATAACTCATCCAAAGAAATATTGGTAAATAAAAGAGTTTACAGAAGATAAATCTCACATTCTCCAATTTTCCTGATCTTTTTAATGAATACTTTTTTCTAATGCAGCTGGCGAACACTTCAAATATCCGATTCCGAACCACTCCAAACATCCCTGGCACCGCCGGGACTCGAACCCGAAACCTGTGGTGCCGAGCGTCAGACACTCGTTCATTCAGGCCCTCTTTTAATGAATACTATATATACTATTCTCAATATGCACAGCTCAACGGCACATTTGAACTCTTGCATATTATGCATCTTATCTACAGGGTGATTATGATTAATGTACCACTTTCAAACTGCTGTACAAAAAGAACCCCTCGTCACGATGAGTTCACATTTAAACTGAAGACACTGGAAGAAGGGGGAAACGGTACGGCCTCCGAAAAAAAGTTCCACCGATTTTCCCATCCTATTGGCTACGGTCTTGCCGAGGTGGATGGGCTTTCCACTCACAGTGTCACCCACTGTCGAATGACTCAGAAATAATTTTTTCCGTTAAAAAACCGAGACAATCCAGCACATTGAACACTACAGTTGGTTTGATGTACAACTCATGCAAGTATTTTCAGTTCAAATCTGAACTCATTGGTTCTTTTTTTTTTACACCATTTTGAAGTGTATATCTTTATATATATAATTCTCCTATACATGTGTTTGTCACTGAAGTCCTCCTAAGCAGCTGGTCCGATTTGGATGAAATTTTTTACGTGTGTTTGACGAAACGTGGAGAATATTTCTATGCTATCCCCTTTGTTGTAAGTCACCACCAGAGGGTTCTGCAGTCTATCCACTTCAAAACGCTTCCATATTCTAAACCATTGGAAGATGGAGAATAGATTCGCGATATGTCATTTTCTATAAGAAAAAAATTTTTTTTTTGGAAAGACAACGTATGCCAAGTTTTGCTAGTTAACACTATTTCTTGAATGAAATCAGGCAAGTTGTGTTATACAAGTATAGTATAAAATTAATAAAGGGCATAAATAATGAAAATAAACAAATAGTTATATTTTAAAGATAGCTATACTGAATAAATACAATTTTAATTATGTACATATCATTTTCCAAAATTGGCAACTTCTATTTATGTCTTTTATAGTACGACGTATTTCCCGAAGGAAAAAAAGAATTCGAAATTATCTTTCTGGTACTTTTAATTCAAAAATAACCTTGAAAAGAACGATATCCAACGTATTCATTGATCAATTTGAACTTTTATTTGCGAGGAAATGATAGCAGACAAACAACTAAGAAAATAACTTCAAACCCACACGAATGATAAATCTGCAAGAACAGAGAGTGGCCCGATGCGTGCGAATCACGTGCTCTTTCTAAACCAATTGAATACAATGCATTTTGCCGAGAATACGATAAAACCACTTATCATCCATTTGGAACCATTCATACACAGAGTCGATTTAGGCTGAAATCTGAGCAGTTTAAAATGATAAAGACATAATTCTTCTTCCTACTCGGAGCAAAAGTCTATACCAAATTATGCAGTTAACTTAATGATTCTGGAATGTTTAAAAGGTATCACTATGAAAATTTTTAATTTTGATTCCATTAATTCTTTTTTTAGGTTTGGTTTGTCGCTCTACGGTCATTTTGTGCACATGAGGGCTCATTAGACCGAGACCTACAGTTTAACGTGGATTCCGAACCACTCGCAAACATCGATGCCACCGCCGGGATTCGAATATGAAAAGCCTGTGGTACCAACGGCCAGAGCGTTAGCCAATAGGCCATCCGGCCGCTTAGACGCGATTTTGAGAAAATTGAAAATATAATGATTTCGGCTTGTTTAAATAGCACTACTTCATCAATTTTGATGTACACCCAAAGGCAAAAGATCTTTCGCAAACATATCAACTAGCACGCGTACTAGAACTTGTTTCATAGTTCAGAACGAATTGCAAAATCACTTTTTCTCTTGATATTTGCAAATCGTTAGTTTCATCCACGCATATTTCACGTGAATTTTAAAATCACACATAATTGCAATCACATGCCTAATGAGTGTTTCACGCAAGACAAACGATTCTGTGGTAAAAAAAAAAAATATTCTTACGAAACAATGTTCTTTCTGCGCTAATGAATTTACATTCGTTATATTTGCTTTACGAAAATTCGCGTGAAATATACGCTGAATCGATCAGCTGAGGAGCATGCACTGCACGTGACAATTGTTATCACGTGTTCAAAATGTTTGCCATGGAATTACTGTTTAAACAAAAAAAGCCAGTTTAATGTATAGAAATGATTTTAGTCTGAACATTATCATCGGATCAAGATAAATATTTTTGCAAATTTAAAAGAAATGGATCTATTTGGATATGCTGTACATATTGGTTTGATTTGTTGCTCTACGGTCATCTTGTTCACACTTTGGGCTCATTAGACCGGGACCTATTGTTTAACGTGGATTCCGAACTCCTCACAAACCGCCATGCTACCGCCAGGATTCGAATCTGTAGTGCCAAGGGCCAGAGCGCTCTTCTTTTTTAGGAGTGAAGCAAGTTTCAAAATTACAATGGTAACGAAACGGACGTGATGTTAACTGGCTTATTCTACACATTGGGTGGTGCCAACATTATTAGCGTCATATAGGAGAATGGCATAGGAACTTACGAAGAAATGAATTCCTTGGTTTTCAGAAATCACTTTTTTTTAAATTAAATTTTTTTTTTTTTTTTTAATTTAGAAAAAAAAAAAAAAAAAAAAAAAAAAAAATTAAAATTCTCACAAATTTTAGTAATTATTTATTACATACATAGTTTAAAAGCCATACTTTTAAGTATAAAAAAGGAAAAGCGGGAAAGCTAATGCTGGCAACTGGCGTACCGATGACGGAGTACCCATGGGGATAGACCCCTTCACCTCCTCGTCTTAACTCACATATATAAAATTTACGATTTTTAATTGGCTGCTTAATGTTAGTTTGTGATAAAAATTAAAGTTCCGAAAAAATTTAAAAATGGTATTCTAAAAATTAAAAAATAATAAAAATAAATAAAAGTAAGATAAAAAAATAAAAAGGGTAAAAGAATTTAAATTAAAAATTCGGTACAATGAGGAACCAGTTCTAAATGCCACAAAAATATTGTATAAGATTGAAATGGTGAACCTGCAAGGTAAAAAAACATTATAATAATCCCCCCAAAAAGAGGCCGTTTTCAGAATCAAATTTCTGACGTTTTACTTTGTTATAAATATATATTTCATTTTTTGATATTTTTTGTCTAATCTTTTTATTTACTAGAAAAAAGGGGTGAAAATAATCGGTAGAAAGAATTAAGGTGCAGCTGGATTTAGATTCGAACCTTCGACCTTGCGGTCAGAGATCCGTTTCTTTACCTCTGCGCCAATTCGTCTTGTTTAAAGGAAGGCCGCAAATTTTTAAGCCAAATGGGTTTTCAGATACACAGTGAGATAATTTGTTTTAGTGGACATTTAACTCCACTCCGTTACCTGAATTTGAAAAATGTTCGTATATTTAGGACTGAAAATAATTTCAAAATTGCAAGCACCTTACAATCCACTTTTCTCAAACAGTTATAAATATTTTAAATTTACTGACAATTGAAAGAATTCATTCACAATCGGTGTAGATTACAAAATATCTCTTGAACAGTTCAAAGACGATCGACTTAACGGTTCAATTCTTCTTTTGTGTTTATTCTCAATACTTCACCTTTCTTCATATTTGCCCCCTTTTTTATATTCTTCATATCGCTACAGACACAATTATTTTTTTTAATGCAGGGCGTGGTGGGAATGAAAAAGAAAGATAACACAGCACAGCTTCAAAAGAAGCTGGATTTATTGGGACATAAAAAAGACGCCATTGTATACATGAAGTGCGCCAGACAGAAAAGTTTGACCTTGGGTTTTAATGATATTTTTGCACACGTTTTCATGATTTATCAAAAAAAATGATCACTAATTTACTTATCAAATTAATTAATTTTCTCATCAAATTATTTCAAGCATTCAAGAAATTAATTTGGCAAAAAATAATTTAATTATGCGGTCAGTTAATCGAAAATTTTAGATTATTCCATAAAGTTCCTAGTTTAATTTGCTGTTAAAAAAAACCGTTTGAGAGGTTTTTTTTTAAAAATAATCATTTAAAGTTGGATTAATTTTAGTATTCCAATAAAATAGTAGTTTTGCCATTAAAAAAAAGATATTGTTTTCATTGGTAAATATTGCATAAATTTTGACAGTGAAATCACAATTTTTATTCATGGGAAAGAATTTATGTAAACGCGAATAAAATAGTGGTATCTTCTGATGAAGAAGACAAAAACGGCAAAGAATCCTTTAGGAAATTTTTATTTTATTAACCAAACGTCAATTAGTTGGAGCTCAGCGTTATGTTGAGCATAAACTACATCGTAGTTTGATTTGGTTTGGTTTGTCGCTCTACGGTCATTTTGTGCACACTTTAGGCTCGTTAGACCGGGACCTTACATTTTGACGTGGTTTCTGAACCCGAAGCCTTTGTACTATTACAGCTTGGCAAAATATTTTGGCAACCATCTTTACTATTTGTGGGAAAGGAGAAAAAGATATACTATCCTACAGTTATTTTGAAAAGAAAAGGTTTATTTTTTTTAGTTGTAATTAAATACAAATTTAATTTTTCTAAATATTTAACATTTATATTCAGATAAACTTTCTTTATACTATCCCCCCCCCAAAAAAAAATAATAATTAAAACAATACGATAGAATATTCATTTACATGAACTTTCTTCCGGTATCTGTTTCATCTTCAGTAAGCACATAGTTCAATAAATGTATGCTAAATAATAATGCAATTTCCGACTCTCGACAGGACATGATTTTCTCAATAAACACTTGCACCGCATGGATGTAGCTACTCATGATGACTGTGCTCATCGGGTGAAGCCGTGGACTTTTTACATCTGACACCATGCACTGCACTTGATTTTGTGACTTTTAACTCTTGACAACTTTGCCAGGGCTAAATTTTAATCGGCTGCTGGAGTTCTTATGGCTGATATCGCTACAGTTTAATGTAGGGGGGAAAAAATGAATTGTGAAAGAGAATTTCTCGGAATGTTCACAATCACTTCTTAAGACGTTTACATTTTCTAAATAAATGCCATAGGGAAAAGTCATGGGGCAAAACAGTGTCCACTCAAATACAAAAAAGACGGGATGTTTGCACCCACTTTCTGTTCCTTTAGAATAGGGTGTCGAGCTGTATTTTACTACCACTCTATGGAGTGAGCAGTGGCTGTGACATATGCACCACTCTAGACTGAAATGCCAGCTTGTGCTCTTTACCACAGGATCAAAAGTAAGCCAAAGAGAATTGTTAGTTAAAATAAAATACCAGGACGGGTTTTTTTCGGGGGGTACTATAATTATTTTATTACAGATTCATCGTGACAGCACACACGTTCAGCAATCACTATTTTAACCTTATACATTATTTTTATAGCATCGACAACGGGTCCCTCATTGTAACGAATTTTTAATTTAAACTCTTTTAATTTTAACCTTTTACCTTACTTTTTATTTACTTGCAGTATTTTTTTTTATTTTCTAGTATACCATTTTTAAATTTTTTAGAAACTTTACTTTTTATCACAAACTAACCTTAGCCAGCCAATTAAAAATCGTAAATTTTATATATGCATTAAGATGAGCATGTTAAGGGTCCTATCAGCATGGGTACTCCGCAATCGGTACCACAAGCCAGTTGCCAATTGTTACTTATGATGACCTGCTGTCACATTAATACGGATCGAAGAAACCGATTCGAGAGTGAATGAATTATTCATTTAGATATTTTCGCGCTACATTCTGCTTCTTTTCCCCGAGACAAGGCCCCAAGGGCAGCTATATCAGCAGTTTCCTAATCTCTCTGGTTCGACGCCCTTGCCTCTCCCGCGTGTGGGCAGAGACAGTCGTCACACCGAACCAGTTTCTCGCCAGAGAGAGAGAGGGGCCCCGGCGTTGGATCAAGGACCGGGGAGGGAGCACGCGAGGGTGGAGGTGGTATCGTCTTGCAGCCCTCGTTTCTCGCGCGCCGCTCCTTGGATTCCCGCCAAAAACTACGACGGCTTCTTCCACGACGACGCGTGCCTCATACCACGTCATCGCCAAACAGAGGTGTTGCTATATGACCGGACAGCACAATCGGACGAGGAAACAACAAAAAGGGCCCTATTTTATTCTTGGCATTTTTTTTTTAATCACATGTGAAGATCGATATTATTGTGGTACGAGGTGTTTGGCGCTTATATTTAAAAAAAAGTTAATTGAAAAACAATAAATTTTCAAAGAGAAGGGGCAAATAATAATGCAGACCACAAATGTTTTTTTCTGGTTCATTACATATAACATTTAATTAAAAGACTGAAGTGGTTAGCTCTCTGGCGTTCGGTACCACAGTTTCGGGTTCGAATGCCGGCGGCGCCATGGATGTATGTAGTGGTTCGGAATCCCTTTTAAACCAAAGGTCCTGGTCTAATAAGATTGTAAAGTGTTGCAGGGGTAGGGTGTCTCGCGTCCGTAGTCCAAACTGCACGTGCCCCCTGGGTAGTGCTGAATGTGTAACAGCGGTGTAGCCCTTGCTCATGGCATATACTATTTCCGTATTGCCTGTTGCATTAGAACAACAACAACATTCAATAATCTCAGGTTTGGTTCGTCGCTCTACGGTCATCTTGTGCACACTTTAGGCTAAACAGACCGGGCCCTACAGTTTAACGTGGCTTCCGCAAAATTTTCGAACGGATGACGGGAGAAAATGTCTTTCAGGTAAACAGCAGGGTTATATTTAATTATTAAAACAGCAATTGTTTTGAATTAAACGATTAAGGGGAGGGGGACGGCAAATAAGAGATAATTTGGTTTTGGCTTGTCGCTCTACGGTCATTTTGTGCACACTTAGGCTCATTAGACCGGGACCTGTAGTTAAACAGGGATTCTGAACCCCTCACTAACATCCATGCCATTTTGTCGAAAGCTATTTATAAAAGTTTCTTAATTCATGGTACAGTGATTTCCCTGAATTAACTTCCAAAATGTTAATAAAGGATCAAACGCAAAGTAATAAAAAGGAAAAATTTTCCAATGAGTGAATGCTTATGCTGCATAATCTCTAAACGAATGAAGTTAAGATTCACATCGAAAGGAAAATGCATTCGAAATATTACATTCCTTGGCATACTTGATTAGATTAAAGCCTTTTTTTAATTGAACTGATCTTAATAAAGCTTTTCAAATCGTTCGTGAATGAAAATAAATGAGTTTAACTAATTTCAGATACCAATTTAGCATTAGCATTTATTCACTGATGTACTTGATCAATGAAAGAGACAGAGAGAAAGGCTTTATGCTTTGTTTTCTAATGCAGGGGTGGCCAACTCAAATGATCTTGCGGGTCACTTTGGAAATACATCCTCACTTCGCGGGCCGCCTATAAAATTATAGATCCCCCTATTAGATTGAGACCAACTAGAGACATTTGTTTGGAATGAAAAATTCAAACAGAATGAGTTGTTATTATTATGTTTACTATTATTCTTACACGTAAACGTAGATACTATAATAATAATGATGATACTAAACGCATACTGTAAAGAAATATAGAACACTAAATATGAAATATAAAAAATATAAAAAATACAAACGAAATAAAAAAAATGAAATCATTAAACAATATTTATTTGACTAGTGCGGTATTTATTTCTCCACTCTTTCCCTTAGCTTTTGCAAATCGATCTAAATTTGGGTATTTGCACATCGTAATAGGCGTTGCAGGTAAGAGTCCGCTATGTTTTAGCGTTATTTTGTCTTGGGTCAATTTCATTTAAAAAAAAAAAATCACAATTCGCAGGTGTAAGTTGAACCAAAAGCGCTATCAACTTTAACTAGGAGTCTGGTTTGCTGTGCTTCAACAATCCACTGTGCGTATCTTGGGATGGTCACTGAGGTCACTTAAAGTGAAACATAGAACCTGTAATATATTAGATGTTCCAAGATGAGCGCACTACATGAGTTCCCAGATTATAATCGAATTATTTTGCGAACTCATAACTGCAAATGCACCAATAAAACGGGCAATATCTGTCCTATATTGGCAAAACTATTATTTTAAAATCAAAGTTCAATGTTTTCTCATCCTTTCGACAGTTCATTTTTGAATAGAGGCATGCACACATAATTTATTTTTTGAATACGTTGGATTTCACTACTTTGGCCATTGTAAAATAAATATATTTTGTAAAAAGTGGGATAATCTCACGGGCCGGAAAAATAATCAATGCGGGCCGCGGGTTGGTCATCCCTGATCTAATGTTATCTTCTACAAAAATGTAAAATTTCTACTCTAGTGTAAAATTGGAACACAACGAATGTAATAATAATCCATCGAAACTGCCAGAGCTGTACGGATTGTTCGATTTATCAGTCAAAATCCTTTTTTTATCTTATCCGAGATTATTATTTTAAGTACTTACATTAGAAGATAACATTTTTTTTAATGTGAATTTTTTTATTTTCAAACATGAAACGATTAAAAAAAAAAAAAGTAACTGACAATCAAAACGAATCCATGTCATTGCTTACTTTCCTTTGCATTTCAGAAAAGCGCATAAATAAAGAGTTAAAAAAGCAGAAAGTTTTATAAAAAAAAAAAAAACAAAAATGTTTTAAAGTTTTCCTTTGACATTTCCAAGGAAGTTTTTACAAGTTCATGAATAGTTTAACTCTAAAATTGGAGAAAAAAGTTAACAGAGCGTGCATTTGACTATCAATCATTCACGAAGAAAGTAACCATGACACGAGATTTCGAGTTAAAAGCATCTGCTGAAGAATGATCATTTCAATACAAATGATCCATCTGACAAAAAATATCCCAAGCGATGCCTTTTCTTAACACAACAGCATTCATTACGTCCCGCATCTCAACTTTTCCTGGATGGCTTAAAAAGTGGTACACGTACCTCATACTGGAAAACCATATAGCGATAAAGGGCGTTGTCTCTCTCTAAGGCATCATGAGGGAGGGAGCGTGGAAACACGTGCAACGGGGTCATTAAAATACCCGCATAGAATAGTATCAATCTATCTGGCAACGCATCCTACACTTAGTTTGGAAGGCACAAACTTAAATTTTAATGATAGCATACAGCGCAAGAATATAGCAATGTTTCGTTGCAATTTCATTACACTGGCATTTCAGTATAGCGGTTTTTTTTTATGAGTAACATCGGTGGACCTTTTGTACCACTTATGTATCCCAAGAACAGCCCACTGATGAGAGGGGGCCCGAACCTCCCGAGAAGATTTTTAGGGTTAACTGCCGCGCGCTTCCGTGTCGTATGGGAAAAACCCAAGGGAAAACTCCCACGAAGCAACGTGAATATCGATGCAAGTCGCTTTTTAACACATAGTGTAACAATCGTCACCGAGTTTCCTTGTTCTTGAAAGCTATCACTACAACAATGCCAGCCAGTGGATTCGAACCTAGGCATCCACCAGTTGCGCAGGTTGCCACTGGCGTGTAGGGCAATATAGAGGTTCCATTGTGATTTTTTATTCATTTCTTATTGGTGGTCTTTCAAAAAGTCAGAAGCCAGAGCCAATGAATTCGATGAGACTGAAGTCAGTCACTATGTTAAAAGAACTTCAACTAATAAATTCAATAGCCACAGGAATACGCCATATTCTACAACTAAAACTCATGATTTCATCAAAAGTTCGGAATCCACGTTAAACTGTAGGCCCCGGTCTAATGAGCCTAAAGTGTGCACAAAATGACAATAGAGCGACAAATTAAACCTCATAAGACCTTTCTTTTTAAGCGAAATCATCTATTCAGCTCAACGTTACAATATTTACAAAGCACACAGATTTAATATCGTCGATCTTTATTTTCATTGATGAAGGTTTTTTTTTTTTTTAAATGCGAAATGCTCTTTAAATCCTACAACAAAATAAAAAAAATTTCAGTTAGAATAATTTTTATTAAAAAAAAAAAAAATTACTCCTACCCGTGTGTGTTCTTGAAGCAAGACCCTTACCAGATAGCGAAAAATCAATTTTTTTTCCCTTTAGACAGCTGTACAGTTAAGAGTATACCATGAACCT
Source organism: Caerostris darwini (assembly GCA_021605075.1). Taxonomy (NCBI): domain Eukaryota; kingdom Metazoa; phylum Arthropoda; class Arachnida; order Araneae; family Araneidae; genus Caerostris; species Caerostris darwini. The sequence goes on along the minus strand of BPLQ01013634.1, from coordinate 199,748 downwards.
TATAACCTTAACAACTAGCAATCCTTTCTAGACAGACGGCCTACTAGTTAAGAATACAATGAACCTCTTTGAAAGTGCGCCAATCGTCGTTCCTATGGATCGGAAGCTGAACTGCAGTTGAAACTGGTGCAGACAATTGGAATGGAGTAGCAGACGGTCGCCACAGATTCGGGAAAATCCGGCACCTGTCGCCCGGCTCCGATCGATTTCTGCTTCTCTTTTTCACGGTCATTCTGGGTTGACATTGCATCGCAAGGTTACCTTAAACAGATACAGCCAGACCATTCTTGAAAATACGAAACCCAGGCATTCACGTTCAGAAATACAACAGAACAACATCAACCAAGGATAGTACACAGACACAAATAAGGACATTTCTTAATATATAAAGCTGATGATTACAAGACAACTTGCTGACAGAAAATAATTTTAAGTATTATAGGCCACTGTATAGTATACCTACTACACGTTTGTTAAATTTATGAAAATCACCTACAAAAAAAATAATAGTTCTTCGAAAATTAATACTATAAAGGTGACTTGTTCTAACCAGCATCATATTCTCATGTGCTTTTGACGTCATCATCAAAATGCAAAAAATCACGATTCTCGAAATTTTCGATCATTTCAAAGTTTTTAAGATTTCCTTGCATACATACATAAAGTGACTGTAAAAGTATTCGTACAGTACGACAATTGATTTAAAAGAGATCCGTTCATAAAAATTATAAACATAAATTCCATTTTAATTAATTATAAATATATAATAGAACATATTTTCACTAGTTTCATGTGAAATTGACACAAAAATAATTTTATACATGAATAAATATTTACAAAACTGAAACAATCCAACATCTTGTGGTGTAAAAAGTATTCGTACACTAAAAGAAATGCAAATTTTTTTTAGTTATTTTGTGATTGGTTTAGCCATTATGATGTAGTTAATTGACGTCATCTTGTAAGTTACTTAAAGGTTTCTTCAGTGGAAATTTTAATGTAGTGAGAAACTAGAAATTCTGTAATGGGTCGTAAAAGTAAAGAGAAAAAAGTGTTTCCGAAAGAGAACTGATTTTAAAGCTGTGTAAAAATGGTAAATCGTACAACAAGATTTCTGATCTGGTCGGTAGACCCCGTTCAACTGTGCAGTATCATAAAAAAGTTTGCTGCCACTGGAAAGGTTCAAAACAGTTCTCGTACTGGGCGACCATGTCTATTGACATCATCTGACAGACGGTTTCTGGTACGTTCATTAAAAAAGAATCCCAAAATAAGTGCTCCTACATTAACATCAGAACTAAAGAACATGGGAACAGCAGTCTCCGTAAGTACTGTTCGAAATGCATGCAGAAATGAAGGTTTCCATGGCCGTGTTGAGAGACGAAAATTCTTTGTTAGTGAGAAGAATCGGAAGCTGCGATTGTCTTTCGCCAAGCAATACGTTAATGAAAGTTCAGATTTCTGGAAAAAGATTATCTTTACAGACGAAAGTAAATACAACATATTGGGATCGGACGGGAGACGAATGATATGGAGAAAGCGCAATACAGAAATGCATCCTAAGAATTTAGTGCCAACAGTGAAACATGGGGGTGGAAGTCTGCTTGTTTGGGGTTGTATGAGTGCTTCTGGGGTGGGCAAATTAGTCTTTATTAAAGGCATTATGAATCATCAACTTTATATTGACATTTTAAAAAATAATTTAGGACCTAATGCAACAAAAATTGGTTTGAATGGTGATTACGTTTTCATGCATGATAACGACCCCAAGCACACAGCCCGAAACACAAAGCTCTGGATACTATATAATACCCCAAAGTTCATGAAATTTCCACCTCAATCGCCGGACCTCAACCGCATTGAGAAATTAAGGAACGTTCTTGATAAAAATATTAGATGCAGACATATTTCTAATAAAAATGATTTGGAATCAACTCTTAATCAAGAATGGGACGCCATATCTAGCCCAATAACAGCAAAATTGGTGGAATCGATGCCAAAGAGACTCAAGGCAGTTATTCGAGCTAAAGGATATCCTACAAGGTATTAGCTGAAATATTATGATTGTATTGGCCAATATATGCCTGATGTACGAATACTTTTTACACCACAAGATGTTTGATTGTTTCAGTTTTGTAAATATTTATTCATGTATAAAATTATTTTTGTGTCAATTTCACATGAAACTAGTGAAAATATGTTCTATTATATATTTATAATTAATTAAAATGGAATTTATGTTTATAATTTTTATGAACGGATCTCTTTTAAATCAATTGTCGTACTGTACGAATACTTTTTACACTCACTGTACATGTAATGTATGTACACATATACATCAATACGTATGCATGCATGTACATAAATAAATACGCATGCATGTATATATGTACGCACATGCATAAACAATCTCTTATTTATTTACTAAATTAATATAGAAATTTAGTTTTAGTTTAGTTTGCCGCTCTATCGTCATTCCATGCACACTTTAGGCGAATTAGATGCGGACCTATAGTTTAATGTGAATTCCGAACCTACAAATATCCATGCCACCACCAGGATTCGAACCTGAAGCCTGTCATACCAAAGGCCAGAGCGGTAGCCAGTAGGTCACCAGGCCGAAAATATAATCAGGACGATTATTAAAGAAAAAAACAATAACAAAAAATTTGGCCAAATTAATTAATTAAAATTTAACTAATTACTTCTCTACCAGAGTATTTGCTCTTTTATCATAATTCAAATTCGGAGTAGAAAACTCTCCTGCCAGTGAGTGCAATTGATTTCTCTAGATTCGACTCAATATTTAAGGCAACACTCGCCAAGGTTTGGTGCGTCGCTCTACGGTCATCTTGTGCACACTTTAGGCTAATTAGACGCGGACCTACAGTTTAACGTGGATTCTAAACCTACAAACATCCATGCCACCACCAGGATTGGAACCTGAAAAGCCCGTGATACCAAAGGTCAGAGCGCTAGCCATTAGACCGCCCACTCGCCAAAGGGAAGTATCGATGTTACAATTTACTAGCCAAAGGCGCCAGATATTACAATAACGTTCAACTAATCCCGTGCGTGTTATTTGGGGAAAAAAAGATTAATTTAATACAAGTAATTTACGAATGATCACGACTGTTCAGCTGTACACTTGAACAAAAACCTAACGTTTATTATCACTTCAGCCGTCAGTCGCCGAAGCTAATTGATAATGGGCGTCTAATGTGGGAAAAACCCAAACACACAGAAAAAAGACGCCCATTAGTCACCATTTGAACACTTTGTGCGCGAGTTTGTCTTTTCGCACGCGAATTAAGCGACCGCCGCTCACACTCGGACGACCTTCAAATTGAGTGTTTGCCCCAGCTCCGTCAGCCGGAAAAGAAAACAACCTGCAAATAATGCCCGCTCTCTATCTATCTGCAGATAGCATCTCGACTTAATGATGCTTGAAGCTCGTTCAATGGCGATTATTGTTCCCCCTTTTCGAGGCATTTTGGAAGGAGTGGGTGGTTTATCGTCGGGAAATTTCTTAAAATCTTTCAGCGGTAAAGTAACTCCAACTTAATAGTTCTGTTTAAAAATATTTTGCAGTATGGAATATTATTTTAAAAGACTTGCTTTTATATTAATGAATAATCTAACAAACACTCAAAAGTCTGCACCCTAAAATTCAGCACTCGAAATAGTTTATTTTTTAACATTGTTTGTTTGTCGCTCTACGGTCATTTTGTGCCCGCTTTGGGCTTATTAGATCGGGACCGGCAGTTGAACGTAGATTCCGAACCCTCACAAACATCTCTGCCACCGCCACGATTTGAACCTGAAGTATGTGGTATGAAGGGCCAGAGCGCTAGCCAATTGGCCATCAAGTCATTTCTTTTAACAATAAGAATCAAAGATGAACATATGGTCCCTTGAATGGCCGAGTATCTAGCGCTCTGGTGCTTGTTGCCACAGGTTTCGGGTTCGAGTCCCGACGATGCCATGCATGTTTGTAGCTGCTCAGAATCCACTTAAAAAAGTAGCTCCCGATCTCATAGGATAGTAAGAGCGTTGTCTTGAGGTTGAGTCAGTCTTCAGCCCTCGTGGTTGCTCGCTAAAAAGTGAAGCTGCATATTACACTTGGCTATGCACCAGTCGTCTGCGACGGGGTCCTTCGGACTTGGTTCAGGCTTTCCTGCACCAGGGGGATTAGTAACAACAAGATGAACATATACGCTTCAAATACAGCCGGAAAACCAATTTTTTTTTTTGTTTCATTTTATAGCAGTAGACAACAGTGAAAGAATATGATATACATCGTAATTTCCTGTCTATAATGTGGATTAAGCACTTTGGGGTGTGGACTAGACGCCACCTACAATATTTGTGGACACTCGTTCCCCAGAAATTTCATAACAAATCATTTCTATAAAACCGCCACCTAAACAAGCTTTTTGTCAACAAATTTTAATAGAGGAAGAAATTTTGAGAAGTATGAAGGGTGACGAGGCCTCAAGTTATGAACTTCCTGAAGATCAACCTGGACATCACTTGGCATGCCAGCGCCAGCCATTACGACGGTGCTTAGCGGCCTGATTGTCGATTCGCTAGCGCTCTGGTCTTTAGTACCACAAGCTTCAGGTTTGAACCCTAGCGGTAGCATGAAGGTTTGTGAGGGGTTCGGAATCCAGGTTAAACTGTAGGTCCCGGTCTAATGGGCCTAAAGTGTGCACGAAATGACAGGGGAGTGACAAACAAAACCCTCTATTTGAATGTTATATAAAAGGGAAGAAAACCATGGAAATTAGTCCATAAGGGAAAAACATGGGTCAGTTAGTTCGACTGTCGATACGAGACTTAATCACAAACTCCACGGGATCAACAGGTTTTGCAAAAAATCACAAGTTCATTAACGGAATCGAATCTGTGCATTCTGGAATGCTAACTAGAGCGTATTTAACACAAGACAGAAATTAAAAATCTTATTAAACACGCACGAGATAAAAATGAAAAAAATATGGCAATCCTTAATTTTATTACTTGAAATGTAATTAATCACACAATTTTTGTCACGAATTCGTAATTATTACTTGGCTCTTCTGTATCATTGAGCCCAGAGGAAGACACAACAATAATAAAATGTCAAAGACAATCCGTTTTTGAATTAAATGCACATGCATAACATAATGCTGGAAATACATGTCTGGTCACCAAAGCTTGTATACCGAAATATACAGCATGATTATAATTAAAGTCCCACTTTCAAAAACTTCGTCACATTTGAGTTGAAGATACTCGAAGAAGGGGGAAATGGTACGGCATCAAAAAAAGTTCCACAGTGTATGAATAGAGGGCGCTGTAAGCGGTCTAAAGAAAGGGAATTCGGCAGCTAGTGATAGTTTGAATCGAAATGACAACGTATTGGGCATGAGTTGCACATTCAACCAATTGCCGTGTTGTTCGTGGAAATACCAAATTCGATGGGAAAAATCGGTGGATTTCTTTTTGATGCCGTACCGTTTGCCCCTTCCTCAAGTAACTTCAGTTCAAATTTCAACTCATTGTGACGAGGGGTTCTTTTTTGACAGCATTTTGAAAATGGGACTTTTATTATAATCATCCTGTACTTGCCTGGTCACCAAATTTTGTATACCGAAATAAAAATAAAAATTTTATTTCAATTTGTATATAAAATAGATTAAGACATAATCGCAAATACTCAAGCAATATAAACATTCGAGTATACACCTACTCCAGGTATATCCCAATCGAGTATACACCTACTCCAGGCACTCGATTTAATTGATTCTCGCACGATTGAAAACTTTCCTTTCCAGTGTTCTTTGTGAGAGTGAGAATGGCCGCTTCGCCGCTCGGCCAGCGATCTTGATTCCCTAATTGCTCTGGGCAGCAGAGAAAGCAACAACCCCAAGTAATTATTTTCGCTTGGTCGGACGCTTTTCCTTCCCCTGTCCGCCGACTGTGGAAACGGGTGCCTTATGAAATTCCCGAACAATGAAACTACAGTATGTGGCGTGCACGCACGGCCAATCCCTTACATAAGGTCCTTCTTTCTTTCACGGTCATTTGCATGGAGGAACGTATTGTTTTCAAGGAATGACCATTCTCTGATTATATAGCCACCCATTGACCAAGTGGGCATTTCAGAAAGATTCGTTCGAAAAGAGGACGATCAAAGATACAGTGCTGTAACGGTTTCAGTGAGCGACTAATAAGTATTTTTACTATCAGACCAGATATAATCCCAGCACTCTGTAGTGCAGGGGTGGTCAACCCACGGCCCGTCTTGAACATTTTACCGGCACGTGAGATGTATCACACTTTTACAACATATATATTTATTTTAAAATAGCTAAAGAAGTGAAAACCAGTGGATTCCAAAAATGTATTATGTGTGCATCCATGTATTCAAAAATGAACTGTCGAAAAGATGAGAAAAAATTAATTGTGATTTTAAAATAACAGTCTTGCGAACAGAGGACAGATAGTGCCTGTTTTGTTGACGAGTCCACAGTTATGAGTTCGCAGAATAGTTAAGTTATATTCTGCGAATACATGATCGGCGCGCATCTTGGAACATCTAATATAGCAGGTTCTACATTTCACTTTAAGTGACCATCCCTAGATAAGCACATTGAAGTTTTGATAGCAGAGCAAACCAGACACTATGTTCAAGCGTTATCGTTAGCGCTTTGGGTTCAACTGACACCTGCGAATCGTTTTTTTCTAAAATGAAATGGACTCAACACAAAACAAGCTCCACTATCACGGACGCTCACCTGCAACACCCTTTACGATGTTCAAATACCCAAATGGAGATCGATTTGCAAAAGCTAAGTGAAAGAGTGGAGAAACATATATCGCACTAGTAAAATAAATTAGAACTAGTAATTTATTTTTTGATTTTTAAATAGAACACGAGAAAAGACAGACAAAAAAAAAAAAAAAAAAAAAAAAAAAAAAAAAAAAAAAATCCTTCAGCAAAATTATTATTTTTTTTTTAACTCTTGACTGTGGATAAAATTTTGAAAGAATTCGACGAATCATAACTCAAGAATAATATTTTTCAAGCGAATGCCATCACATAAAATAAATAAACGTGAAATTTTTCTAAGTAATTTTTTTTTTTGTATGCTACTCGCAGTCATATTTCTTGTCTGTGTTAGGATAGTGATATACCAATTACTTATTTTACGTAATTTAATATTTGCTTTTTAAATAGAACTACAACAAAGTGAGGCAAAAAAATAAATCTCTAGCAAATTATTATTTTTTAAATCTGAATATGGATGAAATTTTGAAAGAATTTGACGAATCACAGATCATAAACAATATTTTTCAAGAGAATGCCATCACATAAAATAAATAAAAGAAAATAAGCATGAAATTTTTTTCTAAGTAATTTTTTTTTTGTATGCTACTCGCAGATATATTTCTTGTCTGTTGATGAAATTAGCAACATTGCAGTAAAAGAATTATGAGATCATCACTTAAAAATTAAAAATGCAAAGTTAAACAAAATGTTATGATAGTGATATACCAATTATTTATTTTATGCAATTTAATTTTTCCTTTTTAAATAGAACAACAAGAAATACATTTTTTGGTGATGGACAAGTGGCAATCGCCAGCAAAAAAAAATTTTTTTTTTCAATTCCTTCTATTAGCTCACACTCTCCCTATATATACCTTGTTCAAATTTTCAATCGTTCATAAAATACTTTTTACACATCCACTCAATTCAAATACATTTTTTTTGAACTTGTAGTGGATGACACTGGATGTGAATACAGTTTTTTCCAATATTAATTCATTCATTAAATTTAATTAATTAATTATATTTTTTTTTAGATTTAAGTTGCACATATCTACCAATAGATAGCGCCAGATAAACTTAAAAAAAAAAAAATGAATGAAAATTATTTAAAAAGGAAGTTTTGCAATAGAGTGAAAAAAAGTAGGAAATTGACTTAAAAAAATTGTTTTTTTATATTACTTGTTTTAATTCTGAACGTGGATAAAAGTTTGAAGGAATTCGACGAATCACAGCTCACGAACAATATATTTCAAGAGAATCCCATCACATAAAATAAGTAAATAAATGTAATAAAATAAACGTAAAAATTTTTCTAAGCAATTTTTTTGTAGGCTACTCGCAATCATATTGTCTGTGTTATGATAGTGATACATAAATTATTTATTTTTCCTTTCTAAAGAGAACAGCAAGAAAGACAAACAAAAAATACAATCGTCAGCAATTTTTATTTCTTATTTTTTTTAATTCTGAATGTGGATGAAATTTTGAAAGAATTCGACGAATCACAGCTCATAAACAATATTTTTCAAGCTCATGCCATCGCATACATAAAATAAATAAATATAATAAAAGAAATAGTGTGAAATTTTTTTTCTCTATATTTCTTGTCCGTTGATGAAATCAGTAACTAGAGACAGTTAAGCAAGACTCGCGGACGTCATAGAGGAATAACCAGTTTCAAAATCAAGGTAGGTTAAATCCTAATCCTCCAAGAAATGATGGGGTTTTTTTTTCTATATAACCTTTCAAATTTTTTGCTTTTTTTCAATAGCATACTTGAAACGATAGTTTAGTTTTTTTGTTTTTTTTTTGAAAAAAAAATATATATATTTTTACAGTTCACGAGTGGGTGTCTAGAAATCTGGTTTGGACACTAACCCTGAAAAGGCACACCCATTTTAGGAACGAGCTTTAATTATATCATTGTTACGAGATACTCCACAAAGAAGCATAAGGACAGTATTGTGCTTCAGCACTGTGCTCGTATTTTAAAGGAAGAATAATGGAGAATAACAAAAGTCTTTTTCTTTTCAAGCACAACGACCTTTTCCAATTTGAATTACAGAAAAAAAAAAAATTTAAACAATAAAAAGTGGCACAAAATGTAGATTTAATAATGAATTTCTATTGCAATTTATTTCAAATACAATCTTTAAAAAAACGAGGGTTATACAAATGTAAAAAAAAAAAAAAAAAAAAAAAAAAAAAATAGGGTGGATAGGGTTGTCATGGTGTGGTTTAAAGTATAATATTGAAACATGGTGTTTGATATTCACTAATTTTATGCCATGCTGTTTAACATTGAGCAAAGTAAATTTCGGAAGTACAGTCATTCTGTATTCTTAGACCATGATTTACGTATAACATGAATAAACTAACTTTGAAAATAAAATTCGCGTTGTATAAAGATTTTCAATCTTCAAAAAAGTAATATAAAAAAAAATGAAAAAATTTTGAAGATAAAACTTTAGCAAAGTAACATTGAATTAAAATTTGATAAGAAATAAACACGACCACCACAACGCCTATAAGACCAGGATCTACTGTTTAAAGTGATTTGCGAACCCTTACAAACATCCATAGCACCGCCGGGACTCGAACCCTGTGGTACTGGGGGCCAGAGCTCTAGCCACTCGATGGAGATTTTATTGTAATACTTGTTTATAGGCCTGGAATGCCGAATGGAAAACTTTCAGTTTTCTTAAAGCAAAACCAATACTAAATCTCCCATCAGAAAACAAATAGATAACGAGTTATTTTCCAATTAGAAGTAAAAAAAAATTAATCCATGGAGCCTATCGGCATTTAATCATGGGCATTCAAACCAGAGATTAACTAACTGAAAAGGTATTTGGTTCGTAAACTAATTAACATTTCAAATTACATCATCACAGGATTTGATTTGAAATAAATGTTTGCAAATGGTACAGTCACGCCAATTAACATCTGCTGCAATAATTATTCATTCGACCCAATCCTTTCCATAAGGTTCGGCATCACTTATTTATCCAAATGACGGCATTTTTAAAAGGCCATTTTCATTTATCGCTATCCACAGTTTTTCCCCACATATCCTCCTCCAAGATTTAAAAAATTTAAGAACCTATAATGTTAATCTATAAAATTTCTGGCATATTAAATCTCTTTTAAAAATAGTCCTTTATAATAATTAAAACAGAAACGCCGACCTAAATTGAAATTATATACTTATCAACTTATGTATTAAATTCATGTAATTATGCGTAACCAATTCATCACTTGAATTTTCATTACATTCCTCTATTTATTTTTGTTATACATAAAGAAATGAAACAAATATGTGGTAGATAAATTTTGATTTTACGTCTGCGGCCCGAGAAGCTCGTAAGTCTATGGATGCATACAAATGAATGAATCTATCTTCGCCTATAAATGAACGAATCTTTCGAATATACATGAACGAATCTTTCGAATATACATGAACGAATCTTTTCACCTATAAATGAACAAATCTATCTTTGCCTATACATGAACGATTCTTTCTATCTTCGCCTATACATGAACGAATCTATCTTCACCTATAAATGAACAAATTTATCTTCACCTATAAATGAACAAATCTATCTTTGCCTATACATGAACGAATCGATAATCGACTGTACAAATCTTTCGCAAATAAATTTCTATGCATATAAATGAACGAATTTATCTTCTCCTATAAATGAACAAATTATTTGCCTATAAATGAACGAATCGATAATCGAATAAACATGTACAAATCTTTCGCAAATAAATGAACGAATCTCTATGGCATATAAATGAACGAATTTATCCTCGCATATAAATGAACGAATCTATCTTCTCATATAAATGAACGAATCTATCTTCTCATATTCTCTATCTTCTCATATAAATGAACGAATCTATCTTCTCATATAAATGAACGAATCTATCTTCTCATATAAATGAACGAATCTATCTTCTCATATAAATGAACGAATCTCTCCTCGCATACAAATGAACAAATCAAACTTCGAATAAAAATGAACGAACCAAAAACTAAAATGCCGAATAAAATTAAATGCAAATGCTTTTCATCGCACACACATCAAGACACAGGAACCTCCCACCTCCTTATAACGAACGCATTCTGAGCACGGCGTTCAGGGCTTGTTAGACTTAAAGTGGCGTTAAGCACAGGCAGCCAACCATCCCTCCATTCATTCGTCTTTTGCCTGAAAAAATGTATTGTTTTAATCCGGAGAAAGTGTGCCAACCACTGCGAGATTTCATTCATTATTCATTCCGTCCACCCTCAAGTATTTATCATGAAACGTTACGCTGCGTACACCGCAATTGCGTCTTCGCATACGCGCGCACATAAATACGGCAGGCGTATTAAAAAAAAAAAAAAAATAAATAAATAAACCAGCCCGTTGCAATTCTCGGTTGCTCGCCTTCCAACAATGATAAAAGTGTGGCCGTAGAAAGGTCGTTCACCTGACGCTGCAAAAAAGCAAAACACAGCAGTCTGGCGGTTCGCGACTTTTCCTGTTTGGCCTAGACCTATCGAAACCATATGCTCCGCAAAACGAAGGCGACATTTCCTAATAGAAGAAAGCGTAAAACGCGGAATGAATACCTTATTGCGAGTACAAAATCATTTTTATGAAGTCCGATTTCACTCCAGTTTCGAGGTGAGATGTCTAATACTTATTCAACGAAAATGTTCTTCCATTTATATTAAAATATAAGAAAATATTTCTCAAAAGAATCACAAATTTTATTAACACAGCTTAAAAGCGACCCCTTTTTCAAATTCATCAAACGTTTTTTGAAAGTAAATACTTTATTGACAAATAATTGAATACGTAAATATATTTTGCATTTTTACATTATATCTAAATGCAGTTAATTTTCTAATAAAAATTAAAACTTCAAATAAAAAAAAAAATTTTTCATTCTCATATATTCCTCCTTCCCTTCTTTTATAAACTAAAAGCCTTTAAAAAGTCACAAATGTTGTGATAGGCTAGGTATTGGCTCTTTCTGGTAAAAGTTTGGCGTTTGGCTACCTCTGTAAAACACACACACACACTGTAGATTTCCTTTCTATTCAGTTAATATATTAAAGAATAGCTAATAAGAGTTACAAACCCATAATTATGAAATAATTTTGGCTTAAAACTATTGGTAAAATACTTTCACGATGAATACTGAGCAACGCTGATAAAATATAAATCTACCCTTAATAATGTCTCATGTCGACTTTGTTGCTGTCATAACACATTCAATCTCTTTTAAATTACAACAGTGCATGTGTTTTTATAACTGAAAGGGCCTAGCTAACAAATTTGAAGTCAGAAGACAACAGAACATGTAAAAATTACATAATAGAATTATTCTTAAAGACAGTTATTTAACCATTTCGTAATAGTGTAGCGTTTATATGAAAGAAAAACTATAAAATTCGTCCTATCAAATATTGCAAAACAGCAATTCAATACACCCTCTATATAACACTCCTCATTTTAATGTGCATTCGAATATTTCTCGCTTTTTTTACAGGGAAAAAAACCCTCTAAAAACTCATATAATTGCGCATTTTCTTTGTCTCCCAACACGCACGATATTACGAGGAGTCTTTGTAATGTACATCACATTTCTTAAAGGTTCCATACAGAGAAGATTATAATTAATTTTAAATAATTTAATAAGAATTTAGAGAAAATTTGAAGAATATTTTAAAAAGAACTAAGAAAGAAGAATTCAGAAAAAATTAGAAGAGGAATTGAGAAGGATATTGGTTGAGGTGAGTACACTTCGACCCAGAGAGACGTGTAGTTTAAACTGAGTACATGACGAAGATGGACGCGTAGGTCAACTGAATGACGTTGAGAAAAAGTTAAAAAGAATGTCCCTTGACGCGCAGGTCAATTGACATTATTTGACCGAGAGAGGTGTAAGTTTTGTGCCAAGGTCTAACAAAGAATTAATTGACACGTAGGTCAATTGAGTGATGTTGAGAAAAGTTAAGAGAATGTAACATGATGCGTTGACATGAATTAGCATCGAGACATAACTTAATTGTATCAGTGATTAAAAATTTTTTAATCACTTCACACTTAAATTTTTAATCAATTCCAGCACTTTTTTTTTTATAAATATTAAAAAAAAATTTATGTAACAAAAGAAGCAAATAAAGCACTGGATGCGTGTCATTACATTTATTTACGTTTTCTCATTAAATACCAGCAGGGAAACGAAGTTGGAAAAGGACAGGAAATGTTTACCCTCAATTTGTGTTCCTTTAGAACGCCCTCTATTTTATTACAAATCTACTGTTTCAACATTTCTTCAAAATGTAAAAATTTTTTTTTTAAATATGCCTTTTTTTTTTTTTTTTTTTTTTTTTTGCGATATATGTTTGGTTTGTCGCTCTACAGTCATCTTATGCACACTTTAGGCTAAACAGACCGGGACCTACAGCTTGCGATATAAGAGGAGGTAGGACTCAAGCATCGATTATTTTTTTGTGCTTTTGAGGCCCAGCACTTCCCAGAAGTGAGCGCATTCGCCGAAACCGGGATGGCCGATCCCGAACTGGATTTGGGTAATCGGTGTACCGGGGTGGATTCATTCATTATGTATTCGGCGCACGTCCCGGTGCTAGGCTTGAGCGGTGACGCCGGAGGAATCGATATGCAGCAATGACCGGTGCTGGATCGAACGCAGAGGCGGCGTCTCGCATCGGCGGCTCCGGCCAACATGCATTCTCAATGAGCATTCCAATTCACCTAATGACACTTCCATCGGCAGCATTCAAACGACTGCATTCTCGGAACAGGTGAAATACCATGGTGACAGCGGATTCTCGGGAAAAAAGAATCTCGGTTTGCAGACAATGCAGGTTGCTAGGATACGATTCAGATTTATTATTATTTTAAATGGAAGTATGTGAATTCGAAATTCAGTCTCCACTACGTATTTGAAATTGATAATTAGGGCATCCCAGCAACAAAGAAAATTTTTTTTTTTTTTTTTTTTTTTTTACAGGTCGTAATTTATGTGAGACAATTATTATTACTAATCCATTTGAATTCGTGTGGAAGGGGAAAATTATATTTTAAGTTACATACATAAAAAGTTAATAACAAAAACGAGACATTCGATCTCACAAGGACCTGAGCGGCCTGGTGCCCAAGTGGCTAGCGCTCTGGCTTTTGGCATTACAGGCTTCAGGTTCGAATGTGAGTGGCCCGGAATCCACGTTAAACTGTAGATCCCGGTCTAATGAGCCCAAAGTGTGCACAGAATGACCATAGAGCGACAAAACAAAGTAATCACAAGGAATTGGCCTAAAAAATTGGCGTATTAGTCAGTCAGGCAGGAAGTCACTTCAAGAAGGCGCTCTTTATGTGCTGCAGTATTTGCTGCCAGATATACATTACAGTTTGCCTTACTACAATGAAATTGCACCCTTCTGAGTTGTGCTCGATAGGATTGCAGATTGTTCGATAGAAACCGCGAGTTTATATCGAAATATGTAGTAGATGTATACAGATATTTATTTAATAGATATAGATATTTATCTAAGATAGATTAAAGATAGATATAATATAGAGATATTTATCTAACAGATTTAGATAAATATAGATTAGATATTTATCTAAATTTGAAAGAAATAATTTAGTTAATAGCAACATATCCATTCTCAAGAAATAACTTTTTAAAAACAGGGATTCATCTAATTTAACTAAATATTATAACTTTTTTATGAATTTGGTCCAGCCACTTTAAGATGTCTTTAGAATATGATTAAAAACTCCATACCAAACATTACTTATTCTTTCAATAAGATCCGTTAAAAGCAACCAATAAGTTTTGAATGACGATCCTATTTTAATAAAAATAATAGTGGTCAGGTTATTTCAAAATATAAATAAAAATGTATATAAAATGCAATAGTAAATTTACAATTTAAATTCTTAAAAAATTAAACATAAAAGGCTAACAAAAAAAAAAAAAAAAGGTTTATAAAATGTAGTTATAAAATATTAAATGCATAAATATGAAATAATAAGAAACTTTAATACAAAGCCCAAAATTCGTCAACACATTTAATCATGCTTATTTGAAATCTGAACTCACACTAACCAAACCCCAGCGATAAATATTTCTGATGAATTCAACCTAACAAAACAAATTGCTGCATCAGCATGTCTTCACGATCACACACGGCACATCAATTCCTCACACTCCAAATCCGAATGTAGACTAAACGTCCTTTTAATTTTTTTTAATGTCTTAAACATTTTTTAAGTTGGCAACTGTCAAAAGCTAATCGAACATAATCAAAATTCATTATTCATTTCCTCAAACCCAGGAACCGTAAGGTGATAATAAGAAACAATTTGTAATCTCATTCACAGCCGAACATTTTAACATGAAGTCATATGTTTATATAACTCAGTTCCGTTCATTCTCTGTACACTTTCAAATAGTTCTAATCATTTCTTATATTTGCAAAAACATTTATTTCGATCCGATGATAATTCTCAGACTAAAGTCATTTCTTTACAACAAAGTGACTTTTTTTTTTAAAACAGAAATCCCATTTTGAACACGTGCTAATGTCACGTGCAGTGCATGCTCCTCAGCTGATCGATTTAGCGTATATTTCACGCGAATTTTCGTAAAACAAACATAATGAATGTAAATTCGTTAGCTCAGAAAAAAAAAAACCTGTTTCGTAAGAATATATATATTTTTTTATCATTGAATCGTTTGTCTTGCGTGAAACACTCATTTGGCATGTGATTTTAATTATGTGTGATTTTAAAATTCACGTGAAACATGCGTGGATAAGACTAACGATTTGCAAATATCAAGAGAAAGTGCCTCTGTATTTCATTTTGAACTATGAAGCAAGTTCTAGTACATTTGCTACTTGATATGTTTGCGAAAGATCTTTTACCTTAGGGCGTGCATTAAAATTGGTGAAATAATGTGCTATTTAAACAAACGGAAACCATTATGGTTTCAATTTTCTCAAAATAAGCGGCCCGATGGCCAATTGGCTAGCGCTCTGGCCTGCGGTACCACAGGCTTTTCAGGTTCGAATCTTGGAGGGGGCATGGATGTCTGTTGGTAGTTCGAAATCCAC
This sequence comes from Caerostris darwini, assembly GCA_021605075.1. NCBI lineage: Eukaryota > Metazoa > Arthropoda > Arachnida > Araneae > Araneidae > Caerostris > Caerostris darwini. Next base: position 183,783 of record BPLQ01013634.1, on the reverse strand, counting down.
GTTAAACTGTAGATCCCCGGTCTAACGGTTTGATATATCGCTAATTGACATTAATCATTAACGCTAATTAACATTAATCATTCAAGTTTCTTTGATGTGATAAAATCGGTTCATACATGATAAATGACTTCAATTTTATTATATTTTTTAACATATAATTTAAAATACTCTCTTTTTGAAATGATATTATTTATAAAAAAAAAAATGACTCAAATAAAAGATGTTATTTACAGCAGCCAGACCACCCCACGTGATGTCCGTTAGTAAAGGATAAGATACATCGATTATAACAATACAAGTTCATCCAAATGCAAATTAAAGTGGGAAGCCTTTGACCTGCGATGCAAATGCAACAATTTCTCGATATGATCACCCGCGGGCGACAACGCGGTCGTCGATCATCGAAGTGTCGAGGTTAATCGACGGCGCGAGCTGTCCTAAAAGGTCTGTACGCAGCCTTCAGCAACAGACTCTCGGAAGAACAATGCAAACAGACGCGTCGTGACCCATCAACAAGGAAAGCTCTCGAGCGCCTCTACTTGAAACTCCAGAAAAAAAGAGACACTCTATAGACAAATAAATAGTCCTGATGGCAGAGGTGGCGACAGCCTCAACTGGGCTTAAAGAGAATCGAATCTTTTTTACAGGCGTCTTCATGATTGGAGAAATGGCTTTTTTCTGTTTTTTTGACACGATTTGCTTAGATAAATGGTCAGTTTTTTAAGCCTTGCTGCAATTGCACTCGCAGAAAATCAAATAATTCTTTTTAATAAAACGTTATTTGATTTTTTTTTTTAATGAAGATTTTCTTAAGAGATAATGGTGCTGATATTTGGGGAGAAGTGAATAACCTAGATGAAGTAATATATTTTATTATATTTTATATTCATGAAAACTCCTTGATTTTTTTAAATAATTCCTTAGTGAATATTAAATTGGACCTAATGGCCTTCTGCCGCTCGGTACCACAGGTTTAGGGTTCGAGTCCCAGTGATGCCATGGATGTTTGCAGTGCTTCGGAATCCTCTTTATGCCGTAGCTCCTGGTCTCATATAATTGTAAGAGCATCACAGAGCCCAATCAGACTTTTTACCCACATCATTCCCAAACAGTAAAGGGCCAACTCAGCTCTAAGCACAGTGATGTAGTGTGGTGTAGTAAAGTGGTAGTGAAGTCTACCAGGTATATTAAAATTTTTTTTATCTATTGTAAGTAATATTGTTTCGATTTATTAATAGATAGTTCATTATATTTCTGCTTTTTAATCCATTTGCATTTAAGTGTTCAGCTCAAAGAAATTCACTAATTTATCGACAGCATAACTAATTAATATGTTGTTATTACTAATCTCCCTGGTGCAGAAAAGTTTACACCAGGTCCACTGAACCCCGTCGCAGGCGATGTCCATAGCTAAGGGTAATACGCAGCTTTACTTTTAGCGAGGAACCACGAAGGCTGAAGACTGAACTCAGCCTCAAGACAATGCTCTCCCGATCCTATAAGACCGGGACCTACGGTTTTAAAGTGGATTCCGAAGCCCTACAAACATCCATGGCACCGCCGGGATTTGAACCCGAAACATATGACATCGAGCGCCAGTCACTCGGTTATTCAAGCCTGATTAAAATAATACTGTAAAGGTTCTTTTTACCAATCACTTTACCTATTATGTAAGGTACTTTTTATCAATCACTTTTACCCATTTTTTTTTTACCAATTTTTACCTAATTTCAACAGTAAAAAGCATGTAAAAATTGTAAGTATATGCTTGGCATAGGATATGTTTTATATTTTCTTAAAAGTAACATTTAAAACTAAAAATGATGCAACGCTAACAATAAATTGTTTATTATGATTTTTTTTATGTCCAGTCTCATCTTTAAAACCTTCTACATTATTCGTGTTGCCAAAAGGAAATACTAAATATCAATAACAATTGTATTTTGTAATTGAAAATCTACATCCATTTTACTTAAAATGAATTTTTCATTTAACAAGTCACCATTTAGAAAAATAATACACGCTAACAATAAACTATCTATTACGATTTTTTAATAACAATTTTTTTATTATGACAATTTTCCATTTAGAAAAATTATACAACGCTAACAGTGAATTGTTTATTATTTTTTTTTAAACATCCATTATCTTTAAAACTTCTTCCATTTTTCTTGTTGCTAAAATGAAATACTAAATATCAATCATAATTGTATTTGGTAATTTAAGATCTACATCCATTTTGCTTATAATGAATTTATTTTCATTTAATAACTCCTCATTTAGGAATAAAATAGTTATCAAGATCATTGTCCACACTTTTTTTCAAAGTAAATTTATTTAAAAAAATATTTATTAGTTTGTTTTTTGAAATGCAATGACTTTGGACGATTTCTTGACATCAACGGCAAAACAGGTCATGTGATTGCATGGTTGAATATTCTCTTTTTGTAACCACTCTTCCAATAAATTCATCTTTCAATTGTATATATATATATATATACACACATAATGATATACACTTCCTTTTTTTGAACCTGTTTTTTGTTACTGTTGTCAATCATTTAACAATGCTGGCATTAAAAAACGCCAAGTTTTGTTAAACTTTTGAAAGTTATCCACTACTTGTAGGCACACACGGAAAAACATGAAATGTGAAGACATGCTTCATTGACATAGGATAAAAATATTAAACATAAAAGAAAAAAAAAAAAATAGACATCTCTATCCATTTAAAAAAAAAAAAAAAAAAAATTTCTCAAGTTGTTTTGCAAGATATTCGTAGAGAGTTTGGATGGAAAATTGTGCAAGCAACTTAACTGTAACTTTGATTTTTGTTGAAAAAAGAGAGTATTCTTCACAAATCTTTCATGTTCGTTTAATTTCGACACAGAACAGTTAAACCGTATTTTTTTTGAAAAGAATTATTTTTCCCTTAAATAAAATTCTAATTTATCAAACCCAAAGCTTAAAATACAAGATAGATGATCAAATAAGAAATAACAAATAGGATTAATTATCCACTGACCAAGAAGGCAGATGAAATAGTTAATGTAAAGTGTTTTAAGAAATAAGGTGCAATTTTTTCTTCTTCTAAGATATATTTTAACATATGTATCAGATGAAACATTCTATTCAGACATTACGAATGTCGATAATATAGTATAAAGCATGCGTCCATAACTTACGCTATTTAGCATACGAGACCACTTAAAACTGTAAATTTAAACGCAAGAATACCACTTACGATGAACTGTAATAACTCAACAATTTATTTTTAACCAAATTCTCAACTTCCTTTTACAAAAGCATGTTTCATCAATTGTATGCAAATCTAATGGAGCGAGCTTATTAAAAATATCCCAATGCGTGGTAGCAATGTTTACAGATGTGTAACAGATTATCCGTATTTAAAGCCGGTTGGATGGCGAATTTTGAATCGTGGTCTTTCTTATTTTGCAAAGATTTTTTTTATTTTTCCTCTTTGATTGCAGCGATTCCAAAAAGGCATCACTTATCCCCGCGACTCGTCAACGTCTGACGCGAAGCGTGGTGGATGATTTCATGCAACGGTCCAGCTACCCGGGGTTTATTTTCAGATTGTTTGATGGAACTCGAACTGGAAGAGTGATTCCCTCCTTTTTCATTTTGTGTGCAGGTATTTATATTTACGAAACTTTCATCCGCAAAATCCCTTTTGAAAGCTTATCTTTGGCTCAGAGGGGAAACGAATTTTTCATCCGTGATGCTTCGAGTTCAAGATCTGTGCAGCTCCACGGTTACTTCTGTTGCATTTCTGATTAAAATAGTTCAAGAGAGAATTGGACACTTTAGTTAATAAACTCACCAGAAATTTTGTTAAAACATAATATGTATTAAGAAATCTGTTTAAATCACACTTCTTAAGCAGAAAAACTAAATTCTTGTTATTAGACCTATTTTGATCTGCGGTTCTGGCACTTGGACTTTGGCAAGAGCTGATGAGGTCCATTTGGGTCTAGTTGAGCGGAAGATTTTAAGCGACATTTTTGGAGGTGTTAGGAAAAGGATTGTTGGAGAAGACGGTACGACGCAGAAATACATAAATGCTATAAAGACCCAGGTAGTATACAATTTATTAAGATCAATAGCTTTAACTGGGCTGCTCCTGTATTTATAATGAATGATTTTAAATCATTCATTATAAATACAGGGACAAATCCACAGGGACAAAGAGGAAGAAGACGATCCAGGTTGCGATGGATAGACGCAGTAGAGAAGGATTTTGCAGTACCAGGGGTTAAGAATGGGAGGACCCTTGCCACCCAGGGGAACACATGGAAATCTCTTCAAAGGAAAGCCTTGGCCCACTCTGGGCTGTCGTGTTGTCCATGATGATGATGATATATATTACTGGTATGCCAAGTAGTTGGAAGTGCAACATAAAAAGCCAAACGTCATTCATTCAGATGACCTCTTTAAATGTTAAATCATCAGAAATTATCGAGTTCAGTTTAGTTTGGTTTGTCGGTCCACGGTCATTCTGTGCATACTTTGGGCTAATTATACCGAGACCTACATTTAAAGGTGGATTCCTAACTACTCGAAAACATCCATGTCAGAAACTATTGAAGTGTATCTTGAAAATTTGATGTCACTAATTGTGTTTAGAACCGTTCTTAATTGGAATTGACAACAAAATTAAATAAGTCAAAAATCACAAGACTGTTAAACAAAAAAGTTTTTATATCTAACAATTTGCACTTGGCATTGTTTTTTCTGTACATCTATTTAAATATCTTGCTAACGGACGCACATTTGAATATATATTGAATTACATGCGAGAAGGAACATTGATTATAATTTTGTACAATTTTCAATGCAAAACACAAATATATTTTATGACTATTGTGTTTTATATATCAAGTACACAATTGCATTTTATTTTAACAATTTAACATGATCATTCGACATATATGTTGTTCTAATGCAGCTGGCAATACAGAGACAGTTAAATCTTTATGCCATCAGCAAGGGCTGCACCGCTGTTACTAATTTACCCAGGGGGCACGTATAGTTTGAAGATAGGCGCTACGGACGCGAGTCACACTACCCCCGCAATGCTCTACGATCCTATGAGACCAGGACCTACGGTTTAAAGTGGATTCCGAATCACTACAAACATCCATGGCACCGCCGGACTCGAACCCGGAACTTGTGGTACCGAAGCCAGAGCGCTAGCCACTCGGACACCAGGCCCCAGATTGTATATATATGTTCATAGAATGGCATATAATCAGTAACATAAAATCGCACTATAAATATGTTAATCGTCTCATTTATGGATTAATTTTTTTTCCGTTTTTATTTCTTGTGCATTTAGTGTGTATATTCGAAGAAACGTGTACGAAATTCGTAAGAAATTTTAAGTAAAAGTCAACATTCCGTGGCCTTGCCTAATGGATGGATCCAAGATTTCAAGCTCTCAATTACTTCGCAAATTACAATAATAAAGCGTTGTTGGTGCAGAAATGTAGCGCAGAAAAATCCGCCCGCAAACTTCGAAGAAGCCATTGATTTCAAGGACAAATGCAGAAACCGTTAGTTATCTTTTTTACGCTGAAATGAATTACACCATTAGTTCCACGTGTGGTCTTGGTTTTTCTTGTAAACCGGTGAATGAATGTGTGTGTGGTCTAAAAGGAAGAAGAAGGATTTCTAAACTCAGATAAAACACATGCCACATTTATTTGACAACGCAGCAATGTACATGATATGATAATAAAGTATAATATCTTACCAATACAATGTATCAATAGATTCAATTCGATGCTGTAAATATCGAAAGGTAAAGTACACAACAGACATTAATAAGTAGCAGTTGAATTCTGAAAGTACATAACATTGGCGAAACTGGATTGAATTAATGAGAACTACCTAGATTGGTTTGAAGTGTCCATTCCACGTTAAACTATAGGTCCCGGTTTGTTTAGCCTAAAGTGTGCACAAGATGACCGTAGTGCGACAAACCAAACCAATCTACGTCCATTTTTTACATACTTTGCACTCATTAGACCGGAACCTACAGTTTAACGTTGATTCCGAATCCCTCACAAACATCCAAGCCCCCGCCTAGATTCGGACCTGAAGCCTGTGGTATCAATCGGTTGTACCAATTGGCCGCCGGGCCTCTTTCGAGAGTCAATAGTCAGTTTAAAAATTCCGACAACCGATATTTTTTAAAAAATGAATTTTTTTCAAGATTCTGGGAATTCACCCTTAAAATGAAATGTTAAGGAGACGATTCAATTGTGTCCTTCAGTAATGATTGAACGATAATACAATACACAAGATTATGAGATTAACAGTGAAAGAAAATCTTATAAAACTGTTTTACTTTTAACAATATATAAGATTTAATATATTACACACATATCATTTTTTTACAATCTCGATTCATAGTAGAGATGATAGGAAACTCCAAATAAGTAAAAAAAAATGTACAAGTTTTTTTTTTTTCTCACTTATCTTCAGATATTCTGTAATATTTTGCATTGTTGTTTTTACAGGATTTGAATTTTTATGGCGGTGGACACTACTTCAGTGTGTCAACATCGTCCGCATTACTGATGTGCAGAAAGTGCTATTCTGTGATTGTGTACTGTAGTATATTTAGAATATATTGTATATGTATTGTACACGCATATTGTATAAGCGTATTGTATTATTATGAGTGTATTTTAAAAAAAGGTTTAAAATTCTAAGAACAGTATGAAAAATACTAATAAAAAAACTGCATAACGGTTGGTTGTGTATTATATTAATATGTATGTATTAATATAATACGTATGCATTCTAGATATGTATGTATCTAGTATACATATCTAGAATGCAATGTATCGTATAATGTATGTATAGTACTCTATCTAGAATGCAATGTAACGTATAATGTATTTATAGTACTGTATCTAGAATGCAATGTATCGTATAATGTATGTATAGCACTGTATCTAGAATGCAATGTAACGTATAATGTATGTATAGCACTGTATCTAGAATGCAATGTAACGTATAATGTATGTATAGCACTGTATCTAGAATGCAATGTAACGTATAATGTATTTATAGTACTGTATCTAGAATGCAATGTATCGTATAATGTATGTATAGTATTGTATCAATGCAATATATCGTATAATGCATGTACTGTACTGTATCTAGAATGTATTGTATAATGTATGCATGTACTGTACTGTAACTAGAATGTATTGTATTGTATTGTATAATGTATGCATGTACTGTACTGTATCTAGACTGTCATGTACTGTACTGTAACTGACAATTAGATTGTTGATTTGAGATTGTCACTATCGTCACCAAGTCTACTCATACTTTAAAGTACTGATCCGTATCAGAGGAACTAAACCTGCGATCTCTTTCACGCTAGCAAACGTGCACTGCCAATACTTTTCCGAGTTTTAAATTATAAATGACATATTTAAAAAAATTAACGGTTATAATTTATTTATAGAGATTATAGGAAACTGCAACTTATGACAACTCTCCTCGAAGATGCTGCAATTTGGGGGGGAAAGCAGCTGAACTACTTATTTGTCACTTATTTATCAACAAAAAAATTTGGAGAAGAAAAGTAATATCTACATAATGCGTCAAACACTGATGAACAAGTAATTCATTCCATTTCACCCACACTTGTAGTAAAATAAAGGCTAATTCAACCGATGCTCTTCAATGTTTATCCCATCCGAACACCAGACACACCAACAGTCTTGTCTAGCGATAGAGCATCAGCTCGTATTCAACGGGCCAAACAGGTTGTTTAGAACGGAAAAATAAAATTTAAAAAAAACGCAGTCCAACCTCTGCACGCAATGCTTTGTGGTCTGATCGGACAACGCACCCTTTGTCAAACACCCATCCAAAGAAAAGCCTCGCTTTATTTGAAACACCCGTCGGAACTTTTTTTTGTTAGTAAACAAATACTTGAATCAGCTGACTTTCCAGAACAGTTTAAGAGAGCAGCAACTAGACCGATCCTCGTTTTCTTGCTAAAACGTCCATTCTTCTTCCAACAGCGATAACCATCAGCAAGTAACCAACAGTAAAATGTTTCAAACAAAAGCAGGCTTCTGAATTGGTTTTCAAAGAACTCGAATAAGCACGCACCGCGACCTTTGATTCAGTTTCAAGATAGACCGAAATTGAATCTAAAATCCAGTTCTTCCCAGATAGGACCTCATTTAAGACCATGAGATCCCACCAACTGAACTAAAATGAATGCAAAACTGGTGATAGCATGCCATTTAAATGCAAAACTACTGATATCATGTTATTTAAATGCAAAATGAATGAATCTCTTGCCGGTTAGATTCAATGCAATGATTTGAAAACATTATTACTATTTGGACGAATCAGAATCTATATAATTTTTCCTTTCTAATGCAGCTGGCAAATATAGAGACAGTTAATCTTCATGTCGTCAGCAAGGGCTGCAGCTCTGCGACTCATTAAGCACTATTCAGGGGGCACGTATAGCTTGAAGATAGGCTACAGACGCGAGTAACACTACCTCCACAACGCTCCTATTAGACCAATCCAACAATCCTATTAGACCGGGAACCACGGTTTAAAAAAGTGGATTTTGAACCACTACAAAACATCCATGGCACCGCCGGGATTCGACCCTGAAAAACCTGTGGTACCGAGTGCTAGCCACTCGGTCACCAGGCTCCGTATCTATGCTATGTGGGCCCTATTTTAACATTTTGAATATGAAAATGCATACATTTCTCTCAATGAATATTCTACAGCACATGCTTTTCTACAGAATGAAAAAGTATTAAAAGGGGCATGTAAAAATTATTTTTTCCATATCATTTCATTTTAAATAAAGAAGTGACAGATTAGAGTAGTACCGTTTAATATGAGTGTGAATCATGATGAAATCAAGAAGGGTGACAATTTTTTTTGAAACAATTTTTCGAAGCATACATATATTCGGCCACAGCACACCATTTTCTTGCTGTATTAGTCATAGACTATTATGAAAAATACAAAGAAGTTGAAAGATATGAGAGAGAGACAGGAGACAGAGAGTTTGAATTGTTTTGATAGGGTTATTTATTAAAAGAGGTGATATGCGAAGAGACAAGTTTGACTTCTCTTTAAACATAAAAAAGGGACTTTATGGCTTACAGATTTTAAGTACTCGTATTCAATGCCATTCAATCAACTCCAGACCCTTTTAATTTAATTTTCTTTACCCAAAATCTGAATTACTAAATTGTTGATGCATTAATAAAAAAGAGTAAAATAATAAGATTCAAACCCTCTCATGCTGTCACCAATATGGGTCACACAACAGAAATAAAAGCCCAACTATCGCAAGGCAATAAACATCAATCGTTCCAAAAACGAATTCAAAACAAGGAAGCGAGTCACACCGAAGCCGTTACGTAACACCCCAACGATCACTCGATCTCGGATCCGAGAATAGAAAGCAATATTTCGTAACACCCAAAACAATCGCACATCCAATTTGTAAAAAGGCACCATAAAGTAACGTACAAAACGTCCCTCCCTTTAAGCAGCCACAAAGACAGTCAAATAAAATAAAAACAACAAAACATGGCGACTGCAATCATCTTTTGGAACAAAAGAATCAAAAGTAATTTCGAACCGGACGATGGCTAACGAGCCCCCAGTATTTTTAGACACGGTTGTAGTTACCGGTCGCCATGACGTCAACATAACTTTTCTTCCATGATACCTTTTTTATTATTATTTCATTCGACTAGAACCGCAAAAAGTGCAATAACGGAACACGACAGAGGAAGACATGGAGACAGCACCGATAAAAGCAGGCATTAGGGCAAAAAAGAAATGAAATGAAATGAGTAGAACACGCGTACCTATTTGTAATAAACAAGGTAATAATACATAATGTACGGTGCATCTTTTCGTCCCAAATGATCAAGTTGTTCTCACGATCTAGTTTATCACCTTTTTCTTTCCGCTTGTGTTCCATAAAATTCCATTTTTCTGAAATTTATGATTCTGTATTTTTTTCCTGCATTGTATATTCTCTGATTTGCATAATAAGCATCAGATACTTAGCTGATTTTTAAAAAAATGCATAAAATGTTAGTAAATATTTTTACATCAATAACAAGTTACGTTTAGTTTATAAGGGTTAGAATTTATTCGAAAGAAAGAAAAAAAATGGCTAACATTAAAATGAGTCATTTTGGTGGATTAACAGTTTTTCTAGAAGTTTTAATTTGACATTTATTTTCAGTTTAATTCTATTTCATGCACGAACGAATTTTTCATGAATTTTAATGATTTGAAGATGTTAAAAGACACTTTTTCCTTTTAGATTGAAACTTTATCTCTTAAATTGGCAAAAAATACACAGCAGCACCAAAAAGTAAATCAATTTTCGAATTTTTCGAATCATTGTTTCCTTTCCGACTACTAGCCATTTTTAAATAATAGAACGAAATTAAGCCAGGAAAGATTAAAACCAAACGATTTTTTTTAAATGCCACCAAAATGAAAACAACAACAATAATAATAATAATAATACAGGCGATAATTATATTTATGGATTGATATGAAAATGTTTCGATATACAATTGCTTTTGTGACACTTTCTTTCTCTGCTTCCTTACATTTTCGTTATTATGAAAATAAAATTGTTCAGTTTTTATTAAGAATTCCATGGAGAAGAGATGATAAAATATAGGACTTTATATTAAAAAAATTTTTAAGTCGTTTAAGTCTTTTTAATATTATTATTATCATTATTTTATTCGACGGGAACCGCAAAAAGTGCAATAACGGAACACGTCAGAGGAAGACATGGAGACAGCACCGATAAAAGCAGGCATTAGGGCTAAAAAGGAATGAAATGAGTGGAACACGCGTACCTATTTGTAATAAACAAGGTAATAATACATAATGTATGGTGCATCTTTTCGTCCCAAATGATCAAAAATCTCGTTTATTACCTTTTTCTTTCCGCTTGTGTTCCATAAAATTCTATCTTTCTGAAATTTATGATTCTGTAATTTTTTTTCCTGCATTGTATATTCTCTGATTTGCATGATAAGTATCAGATATTCAGCTGATTTTAAAAAAAATGCATAAAATGCTAGTCAATATTTACGTTTAGTATATAAGGGTTAGAATTTATTTACTATTTATTTAACCACTACAAACCATTTTTAAATAATAGAACGAAATAAGTCAGCAAAGATTAAAACCGATTTTTTCTAAATGCCACCAAAATGAAAATAATAATAATAAAACTAATTGTAATTATATTTATGTAATGACATGAAAATGTTTCGATATACAATGGCGGGGAAAAAAAAAAAAAAAAAAAAAAAAAAAGGTTAATGTTAAAATGATTCTATTTTAATGGATTAACTGTTCTGGAACTCTTTTTCTAGAAGTTTTCATTTAACTTTTATTTATTTTCAGTTTAATTCTATTTCATACACTTCCAAGAATTTTAACAATGTGAAAATGTTAAAAGACACTCTTTAAATCTCTTTTAGATTGAAACTTTTTCCCTTTAAAATAGACTAAAAATACACAGCGGGTTCAAAAAGTTTTCATGCACTTACGAATTTCAATAAAATACTGATCTGTTTCACTAATAGAAATTCATATTTCAAAATGAGAATTTTTCAAATATATCAATACATTTTTCTTAATTACATTAAATGTTTTAAAAACATAATATTATTATTATTATTATTATTTTTTTTTTTTTTGGAAAATCAATAATCTAAAAATAACAACAAACAAAATTACTTTCACAGAAGTCTACGTACACTTGGAAAAAAATCTGTACATATTAGAATATTAGTAAACATTCTTACATTGTTTTCGATCCGAATTTCTTCAACTATTTTCATTTTATCACATACTATCATCAGAATGACATAAATTTAGTAATTTAGCGATATTTCGAATTGATTTACCGCCACTATGATGAAAAGTAAATAAATTTTCGAATGTTATTCGTTGTTTCCTTCCGGCTGCAGACTTATTTTTAAATAATAGATAAAATAGAACGAAATAAGCCAGAAGATGATTAAGATTAAAACCAAACGATTTTTTTTTAAATGCCACCAAAATGAAAATAATAATAATATTGATAATAAAACTGCAGAAGATAATTATATTTATGCATCGATATGAAAATGTTTCGATACACAATTACTTTTTTGTGACACTTTCTGTCTCTACTTTCTTATAAAAAGAAAATGGTTCATTATTTATTAAAAAGGAAATGTTCGGTTTTCATTAAAAATTCCATGGAGATGATACGATAAAATATAGGACTTTATATTCGAATTTAATTAATTAATTACAAATTTTTCAAAAAGTTAAAAAAATACAAACTATTTTTTTAAAAGAAATTTTAATCAACAAAATAATACGCGTTAAATAAGCAGATTTAAACGCAGTATAATATAAGAGCAGCATGTGAAGATTTTACTCGTGTGTGTGATAAGTGTTACTCGTGTCTAGCTTATCTTCCAAGTTACACGTGCTCCCTGGTTAGTGCTCAATGAGTAACAGAGGTGCAGCCCTTGTTTACGGCATGAAGATTAATTGTCTCTGTGTTGCCAACTGCATTACTAACACCACTGTGCCTAGATCTGAGTTGTCCCTTTACAGTTTGGGAATGATGTGGATGAGAAGTCTGATTGAGCTCTGTAAAGCTCTACGATCCTATTAGACAGGGACCTACGGCTTAAAGTGGATTCCGAACCCCTCACAAATATCCTTGGCATCGCCGGGATTCGAATCCGAAACCTGTGGTGCCGAGTTACTAGCCACTCGGCCATCAGCTGCATTAAAACAACAAAATTCATAAAAAAATTGATATTTTTCTTTCCTTCTCTTTCTCTCTAAAATTCGAGCTCTATGTGATTTGAATCTGCCAATCAACAAGAAGCCGCACTTCACTTTGGATCGTAGTAAACCAGAAAATCAAAGGCAGGTCCGTCTCAACAACTCCTCCCACCTTTGAGTGGGATAAGTGACGACATCAAACAAAGCGGCGTCGCTGGACGCGATACTTGCCGCATCGCTTCAGTGTGTTTCCAAACCATCCATCCATGCGTGGACGCCAAACCTGTTCCGACAATCGAAGATTCCCCCGTAAACAAATTGGCCGAGAAGACGTCGCAATTTCCTTTCGTCAGGAAATTACCGATAAAATGTCCGAAATTACATCGAACTTCGACCTAGTTTCTCAACTTAAAACAAAAAAAGGCGCAGGTAAAACCTCGTATAACAAGTTCCCCAAATATACGAAGAAAGACAAATTCATATAAGAGATATATAAAACAGAGGGGAGTTTTTTTTTCTTTTTAATTTTAACTAAGAAGTTTATAATTCATTAAAAAGAATAACTTGCCAACAATGGATGATTGTGGTTCCCACTGAAATTCTTTGAACTACATGTCAAAATTTCGTAATTTATGCGTTAAAAAAAATTAGGGCCCCCTCTCTCCAAACATTCTGTTGGTTCGTTTCGAGATTAGTTCCTCGAACCCAAAAGGCGGCCTTGTGGCCAAGTGGCTAGCGCTCTGACCTTTGGTATCCAGGCTTCAGGTTCGAGTGGCATGGATGTTTGGGAGTGGTTCGGAATTCACTTTAAATTGTAGGTCCCGGTCTGTTTAGCCCTCGTGTGCACAAGATGACCGTAGTCCGACAAACCAAACTTTCAAGCTACACGTGCCCCCTGGGTAGTGCTCAATGAGTCACAGCGGTGCAGACCTTGCTGATGCCATAAAGATGAACCGTCTCTGTCTTGCCAGCTGCATTAGAACAAAAACAACAACAGGAACTTCTACAAATGTTTTTTATTCATGTGAGATTTTAAAACTATTCTCTTCTATGTAGTTCTCATTAATTCAATCCAATTTTGTCATATTATGTACTTTTAATAAATAGCAGTTAAATTCCGAATGTGAGTTTTGTACTTTACTTTTCTATATTTATAGTATCGAATTATCTCAAAATCTAAATCGAATTATCTTAAATCTTAAAATGAAACCACTTTGTATCATTTTATGTGGCTTTATCTATTAAAATGTTATATTTTTCGAAAATATACGTTCCAGTTATATATCTCCATAAATATCACTGTGAACAAACGAGAATCGTTATTAGCATAATATATTTTCATAAAACTATTGTAGTTGCATTTTTAACATTATTTGCAATTTAAAGAACTTTTGCAAGCACTAACTAACACATAACTAGCCATTATTATAGATAAAAACTGAAACAAAACATTCGTAATGAACAATGACATTTTAAATAATGCCACATAAAAAAATCATGCAATACCTTCATTGCCAAAGACCACAAAGGATGTTATTTTTCGATCAAAATAATAATCAACACAATAATCGAGAATACAATATGAAGGTGCATCTGATCAAAAGGCGGTGTAGCAAATGTGGCAATTATTCCAGGGAACAAAAACATAGAACGCATTCACGCACGTTGCCAATCTCACAATTACTTTTTCAGAAAAATAATTGCTCAATTATTCGACAGAAACAGAAAAGGTGCCCATGCAAGTTGGCTCATAATGCAAGAGCTACTTTATAAAAGAAAAATTCACGATTATTAAGCAGTGAACGTTGCGCTACACGAATGCTAAGCATCCTGTTGGATTGTGGCGAAAAAAGAAATGGACGCCATTGTTTGTTATGGAAATGGCGTTCCTATTGTGAATTCTATACTTTGAAAACGATTTTCACCCGAGAGTAAACATCCCGTTCGTTTTATAAGAATTAGATAATGCATTCATTCTTTCATCAATTACCGCACGAATGTTGCTTACATAAGACCGAAAATAAAGTTTTATATAAATAAAAAGAATACCTTTTAAGAATAAATATGAAAATATAAATCAATTTAGAACAATTCACACGTATTGCCATTTCGATTTAATCAGGAAGTTTTAATTATTTTTTTATTTTAAAATAAACAAATAAAACAAACGATTTTATTTAAATAAACGATAGCGAAAAAAATGTGTTATATATCGATTAAAATTAAAACAGACAATTCAATATTATTTTATAATCGATCTATGGTAGTAAATATAAAAAAACTTTTTATCCTTATTTTTTCTTTAGAAAATAGGACTCACAAATTAAGAAAAGGAAGCAACGTATTATGTACTAGCAGAACCCGGTATACGTTATCCTGCCGAAAAAATGCACTGTAGAAAATCACATATCGCGAATCGATTCTCCTTGTTTCAATATTTTTCAGCATATTAATTTAGATAGAAAAATAAACGTTTAAAAGATAGAATTCCGAATGGATAACACGAAATATTCTGAACGAATAGAGCCAAATTTTACGAATTATCGTAAATTTCGGAACACAGACATTCCTGATGTGTTCCTTTCCCTAAAACTTTTATTTTTGTATCTACGTATGACACAAAATACGACTTCGGGTACATGAATGATACTTTTATTGTACTTGTGTGATGGTTAAAACTACCCTTGTGCCCGAAATAAGGTACGAAACAAATAAATAAAAAGGGGGGCGTTGCGCAACGCAGATTAAAACCACGAGCGAGGAAGAAGTCGCTCCAAAAAGACATCTGAAAATAAACAGGAGAAATGGAAGAGGTGCATTAGGACACATTCACGCCGAAGCAATGTCGCTGACGTCAATGGGTGGTCCTCGCTGCCAGCTGGCCCCGCGTCAACTCTCTCTCTGGCTCATGGGGGATTCGAACAGCGACTGCAGGGGACGGCCAGACAGGACGATCTCGCACACCCGAGTTGAACGACCAAATCGCTCAATTATGCATGCATGCATTTCTGGCCCCGAGCTGCCAACAATGAAAGATTGTAACGAGCAAGAATTCCCAATTAGATCTGAATGAGATGCAAAGACAGCAGATGGATAGGAAGCAGACACTCACACGAAAAAGCCACTCAGACTGGTCATATAAGTCGTTAAGGTCTGTGACTTTAGGGTTATTTGTACGAATCGACATTACCATATGCTATGATAGCAAAACAAATTTTGATCTGTCAAAGATTCTGATTTGTAATCTGTCGTTGAAAACATAAGATAACTTAGGTGAAATACTAAACTAGCTGCAAAACACCAAAACGAGATGAATAGATTGGTATGAGGAAATTGATAGTTAATTCGAATATTCTGGACCAGGAGTGGCCAACAAACATGATGCCCGTTTGAACCTTTTTCCAACACGTGAGATGTATCCCACTTTCACAAAATATATTTATTTTAGAATGGCGAAAGTAGGGAAAACCAATGTATTAAAAAAATACATTATGTGTGCATCCCTCTATTCAAAAACGAACTGTCGAAAGGATGAGAGAAAAAATTAACTTTGAGTTTAAACTAATATTCTTGCGAATATAGGACAGATATTGCTTGCTTTATTGATGAGTTCGCAGAATAATTAGTGGGTCTAAATCTAAGAGGGGGATATATAATTTTATATGCGGCCCGCGGAGTTAGGATTGGCCAGCTCTGTTCTAGGCTATGAACCTTTTCATCTAATTTGATTACACCTATATATTGCACGTAAAAATATCATAAGAAACAGATAGGGATTGCAATATCGAACCAAAAGTTCAATACCGGTATTCGGTATTTTTTAGATCTTAATACCGGTAGTAGAAATTTTAGAAAAAGAAAGAAAACACAGGTGTTTCTTTGCCAATTTTATTAGAGAATGTAAATATCACAAAAAAATTTGTAATTTATTAACTATGACAGTATATAAAGAATCGCAAAAAAAGTAAAGGAACATCTTATTTATTTAAATCACAGCGAGTGTAAATATCACTATTCAGTCTATGGTACTATTACAAATTTTTGAAAAATGATCTTAAAAACATAATGCATCAATTGTACTATCATTAAGCCTGGAACGTAATTTTGTGTAAAAATGACCAGCTGTCGAAAAAAATCTTTCAGCATCTACACTAGTTGGTGGTACTGTTAGCAATGAGAGATATACTTTTTCCAAGTATTTACCTCTAAATGCCTCCTCTTCAAATAAATCTATTTCTCGTCGGATTGTTTTGGGTATAACTGATTTCTGTATTGTATTTTGGTTTGTAGGATTTTTTTTAGTTATCGCTAATTCTAATTTTTGTTCAAGAGACAATTAATTTTCACTATCAACATTAGTGTCATTATAATCTTCGATAACTGTACCGAATTCTTCTGAATGTGGATAGGTTCTGAATTCTGAATAAGAATTTACAGATAAGAATTCTAAATTTCTAGTAAATACCGAAAAACCGGTATTTAAACTTGTGAATACCAGTATTACAAAATTGTACAAATGGCTCAAAATACCGGTATTCGGTATCCCAGTCTAAGTCCTGGTCTAAGAAGGCTAAAGTGCGCAAGAAACGACTGTAGAACGACAAACCAAATCAAAATCCCCAAGTAACTGATGAGGAACTCGGTGAAAGTACTCTAGTTGAAAGTATTCTATTTAAGGAATTTTTATCAATGGATTTTTTCTAATATGATTAATATTCTAAATTAGTTAACTTAAAATAGATATATGACAGATGAGGAACTATTCTTTTGTTTGAGACCCATCGAAAAGATTGGCAGGACACATTATACAAAGAAGAATTCTACGCAAGTGAAACCATTTCAATTCTGAAAAAATCATCATGAGACTGAAATCACAAGACTCACTCTCCAAACATTAAAAATGAAAAAATAACGTGATCCTTTTGATGTAAAACCATGAGACCATCTTTTCCAATTGAAACCTCGTCTTCAATTGAGTCCAATCAAAAGGAATAATATGACTCATCTTTTTTCCTGAGCTTTGTTGACTTTTCCCTTCCCCGTAATCATCGCAAGATAACGTTAGAAAGTGGAATGGAAAGGAAACTGAAAACGGTTCTTCTGCCGAGGCTCCACATAAAAAAAAAAAAGGGCTCCAGGTCACGTGACACGCAGCGAGGGCTCTTCGCGAGACGTGACCTGAATCACCCGGCACGCGCTCGCTCACAAGTTCACGACACAATAAAGCAAGGGGACAAGGAAATGAAGTGAAGAGGGGAAAAACCACTCGCCATAAGATCCCAGTAAGAACCTTGAACTTCACATGATCAACTCTTTGTCTATTAACTATACACCAGTCAAATAAAATATCGCATTTATATATATATATACATTCAGGATGGGGACAGCATCTGTTGCGTGTTCAATCGATAATGGAACGAGTTCCTTATTTAAATGTGTCGGTTTTGCCTCGGGCTAAATCTAAAAGGGTATCTTTAATTGAAGACCTTTCCCTTTGGGTCGCTTTCCCACAGTCGTTATAAATAACTCGATGGACCTCTCATAGACATCTTGCCCCGCATATCATTGCTCTTTATACTAATTAAAACAGAATTCTACATTAACCTACGATTTAACTACGCATTTGTATAAAAACCTTTTATACTTAGCTAATTTATGGCAAAGAAAATTCCAGCATATTATAAAATGTAATATTTAAATGCAGAAATGTATAAATATAAAGAAAATGAATTTAGGTAGAATGTTAGAGCAGAATATTCCTAGGTCTATTTAAAATTAGAATGCGGTTCATAGTGTTCGATCTCTTGAATGGCCAGATGTGGGTGGTCGTCAATATTAGAGAGTTTTTGCATGCCGTATTTTGGACGTCCATTACCTTTTTCTCCCTAGCGCGCATGCTCATAGGAAACATTATTACAGATACGCATGCGCAATTTCCTATGAGCATGCGCGCTAGGGAGAAAAAGCTAACGGACGGCATGCAAAAACTCTCTATTATTGAAGAATATTTCTGAAAGCTTTTTCCAGGACTTTTTGAGAGGTAGCAGGGAGATCTTTGAATAGTATCGTTTCTCACGAACAGTTGCCATTCGTTATGTGTCTAATGGTCCTATTTTGCTGAGTTTCCAAGATTTTAGTATTATAATGAGCGGCATAGGCCCATATCGGGCAAGCAGAGGTGAGGAGAGGACGAAACATAAAGGTGAACATCAGAAGTTTATCATATCTACTCATGCTCAAGTTTCTTGCCATAAGGGGATAGAGTCTTTCAATGTTTCTTCTGTATTTTTGTTTGACATAGTTAAAATGAAAATTCCAATTTAAATGTTGATGAAGATAAATTCCAAGATATTTTGTTTCTGATTTCCAGAAGATAAGGTGGTTTTGAGGTAGATGGCCGGTTTTTTTTATATTTTTGATCCTTGCTGAAGAAGACTGATTAGAAATGCTAATGCTAATTTTATCTCGAAAATATTCATTAACTCGAATTTTAGAATGGTCCATCTTTTTACTGTGGCTTGCATTATTCCATCGCTTCATAAAGACATTTCGATTATGTCTCGTTAGCCATGAACAAAACATACAATAAATAAGGCATAAAATAAAGAGAAGAGACTGGCGGGTGCTAATATGAACGGTGAAGTGTGAGTGTGAAAACGAACGTGCGCTTGAGATGGCAGATAAAAATTATAGTCCATTGTGATTTTTTTCTTTTTTCTTTGGCGACCATAATGTTTTACATTCAGTATTTCCGCCAGGCAACGAATCAGGGAATCAGATTACAGTGGACTAACTATAATACTGTAATCTTTATTTTCACCCCAAGAACACTTTTTCACACTTACTGTGCATGCTCGCACGCACCAGTCTAAGCCTCTTCACTTCAGTTAAAACGCAATGTTTAAAGCCTTTTCACTTCAGCTTAAATATAACGTCTAAGGCCTTTTCATTTTAGTTAAAACACGTCTAAAGTTCACTTCAGTTTAAACATAATGTCTAAAGCTTCACTTCAGTTTAAACACAATGTCTAAGGCATTTTTATCTCTAAACTGAGATAAAAAGGCCTTAGACATTGTGTTTAATGTTTAACACAATGTGTTTCATTATGTTTAATGTCTAAAGCTTCACTTCAGTTTAAACACAATGTCACATTTTTATCTCTAAACTGTCTAAAAAGGCCTTTTATCTAACACAGTTTAAACATGTTTAATGTCTAAAGCTTCACTTCAGTTTAAACACAATGTTTTATCTAAAACTAATGTCACTTCAGTTTAAACACAATGTCTAAAAACTTCACTTCAGTTTAAACATAATGTCTAAAGCTTCACTTCAGTTTAAACACAATGTCTAAAGCTTCACTTCAGTTTAAACACAATGTCTAAAGCTTCACTTCAGTTTAAACACAATGTCTAAGGCATTTTTACTTCAGGTTAAACAACATATAATGCCTGGGAGCTATTGTGCACCAACAACATTAATTTAGTATTTGGTTCGATTTTGGCAGTAACCAAGCGCAACAGATTGATGAATAGGATCAATAAGATTCCTATTTATAGATTTAAACTCATACCGGTTTACAAATACGTGTTCATTCAATAGGCTTGCGCATTTTAATGTTGCAACAATCCTATCTACAGCTCGACTACCCATTGTGTAAAAAGGTAA
Source organism: Caerostris darwini (assembly GCA_021605075.1). Lineage (NCBI taxonomy): Eukaryota > Metazoa > Arthropoda > Arachnida > Araneae > Araneidae > Caerostris > Caerostris darwini. Next base: position 163,248 of record BPLQ01013634.1, on the reverse strand, counting down.
ACATCCGTTTTGAAAGAGGAAGAGGACGAATCGAATACTTCTCAGGGGTGTTCGTTAGTTACACGAGAAGCAAAAAGGTTTTGAAAGAAAAAAAAAAGGTTTGATAATTAGAGTGAAATTTTTTCATCTAATTTTTTTTGGAAGTATTAAATTTAAAATGTTAACTATCAGAAATGCAAAACCTTTTATTGTAATAAAAACCTCTTCGAAAATACTTTTTCTCTCAATTACGCCTCGAATGTTTCAAAACTGTTCGGCTGCTTGCCAGTTTTCCATACAATCAACTATATTTTGTCGTTCAAATATATATTGTATATATTTTATCAACTATATTTATATATATTATGTTAGGTCTGGGGCCTGGTGGCCAATTGGCTCGAGTTCTGGTTTGGTTCGACTGATTTCATGTTCGAATCCTGACGGTTGCATGGATGTTTGTGAGGGGTTCGGAATCCAGGTTAAACTGTAGGTCCCAGTCTAATTAGACTAATGTGTGCACAAAATGACTATAGAGCGTCAAACCAGTATTTTTTTTACAATACTGCTCTGCGCCACGTCTATCTAACCTGCACACCTCACAAGTAATCAATTCGTCGGTTTCCGCTTTTAAATCGCATGTTTACCTTCCCACACAATCAGTGATCAATGTGCTTGCTACACTATACCAAAGTGGGTACAGTGTAGCAGGCCTCCGGATAATGGCGAAACACCAAACTAGAAATCGTGAACCAAAAGTGATGCATTCGAATTATCCTCCGCGTTGGAGAGGAGAGGAAAAAAAAAAAAAAAAAAAAAAAGGCGCGAGAACGGAAGAAAAGATTTATTGCAGGCGAAGTTCTTTTTAAAGATATTTACACGAAAACTGCTAACTTCTTTTTTCTTCTTCTCAGAAACGCGTGTCTCTCTTCAATTGTCCTGACGTGTCTGATGGCGAATGGCGACTGCCTCAAAACCGTGAAGACACGGATCTTCGTCTTTGGAATCAATCCAGATCTCCAGTTAGCCGGCGCAAGAATTTAGGCAGAAGAAAAATATGATCCCAACAATCCAACCACGAAACGACTACGATAAATCCCACCGTGGCATTCAACAATTCCTTTTTTTCCCACTAAGTAGCGTTTGAAAAATAAAACAACTCAAGCAAATGGCACATTAAAAAAAAATACCATGGCTCAGGACTAGACTTCTTAACCTGGTACCATAAAATGGCTTCTGTAAAAAACATTATTATGGTGGCACTTGATTTGGTTTGTTGCTCTGCGGTCATGTTGTGCACATTGTCATTTTTTGTCTTAACATGGTACCATAATATGGCTTCTGTACCAAACATTATTACGGTGATACTTTTGATTTAGTTTGTCGCTCTACGGTAATTTTGTGCACACTTTAGGCTTATTAGACCGGGACCTATAGTTTAATGTGGATTGTGAACCCTTCACAAACATCCATGCCAACGTCAGGATTCCAACCTGAAGCCTGTTGTACCAAAAGCCAGAGCGCTAGCTATTTGGCCATCAGGCCGCACGAACGTTGATTGGTTTGGTTTGTCGCTCTACAGTCATTTTTTTTTTGCATACTTTAGGCTCATTAGACCGGGACTTACGGATTCCAAACCACACACAAACATCCATGCCACCGCCAGGATTCGAACCTGAAAAGCCTGTGGTACCACTGCCCAGAGCTCTACCCGATTAACCATCAGGCCGCTTACGATGGTACCTCCGTATATGTCCTTATTACGTTCCAGAATCTTTGGACTTATACCAAAAGAATTTGTTCCCATGAAAAAATTCTATTGCTTCTGGCATATTGATGGTTTGCATAAAATGAGATTAGAGCAACTAAAACGCAAAAATACAAAAGCAATCAAATGAAATGCATAACACGAATAAAAATTAACCAAATTTCTTTTTTTCTCCCGCCTTACTTGGGCCCGGTCGGGAATCGCCACGCGTGAGGTTCACCAGAAATCTGTCCCAAACAACTCTGCTTCCGCCTTCTCCTCAGGATGTTTGGGAAATGTCACATTGTTAAGGTCATTTTCCACGCAATAATAGAGCAACTTTGTGCGTGGGATGCTGCTGCTCTGCAGAGTGATTCGTTGTGTTGCATGCGTGTCGTACTGCAAACAATTATAACAAAGGCTGTATACCAAACAACAATTATAACAAAGGCTGTATACCAAACAAAATTGTTCGCGTTCAAATAGGACGCACACCACACAAAATTGTTCGCGTTCAAACAGGACGCACACCACACAAAATTGTTCGCGTTCAAACAGGACGCACACCAAACAAAATTGCTCGCGTTCAAATAGGACACAAACCAAACAAAATTGTTCGCGTTCAAATAGGACGCATACCAAACAAAATTGTTCGCGTTCAAATAGGACGCACACCAAACAAAATTGTTCGCGTTCAAATAGGACGCACACCAAACATAATTGTTCGCGTTCAAATAGGACGCAAGCAAACAAAATTGTTCCCGTGCCAATAGGACGTATATCAAGTTTTCTAAAGTGGGCGTACACTGAAATAATATAGTAATTTATCATTATTTTGAATTGCATTGCAAGCTCGTGTAATTAAAACAGCGAGTTTACTGTATTTAAATTTTTTTGAGTAAAATTTTAAAAGAATAACAAACGGTCACTCCCAAAATTAATTGACTGTCACGTGTGTGTGTATTGATGGCCAAGGATGTTTGTAGTGGTTCGGAATCCACTTTAAACTGTAGGTCCCTATCTAATGTGACTGTAGAGCGTTGGACTGACAACTCTACCCGGTAAAAAGAAAAACAGCCCCTTATTTCGACATCTGCAAGTAGGCAGACGGCCCGGGCCGTCTAGAGTGGCTATTGCGCCACTGATGAAGGTATATATATATATGTTCTTTTTTTTTATTTCAAAGATTTCTCTTACCACATAGTATAAACTCAGAGTGAATACAGGGATTATTACTTTCATGACTTTAAAGTGTATTGTATCGCATTTGTATGCCCTTCTTAATCACGGAAACAATTTGATTGCTGTTGTAAAATGCTAGCTGTTACAATGCTAATTGAATTATCTCTTTTTTTAAAGCATTTACGGGAATGACCGCCAACAACACGAACCCTGATTTACCAATATCCAGGTCAGGGACGCAAATGCTTGGATTAAACTCCTTTAAAAATTTTTTTTAAAAATTTGAATTAATACTGTGTGGTTCGAAATACCCCAATGTCCCGAAATACGATTAGTAAAAATATTAGGCACAGCCGATTCCAAAATCCAGTAAAAAAAAGAATCCGAAAAACTGTTACATTCTAGCACGGTTTGGCTGTGAGGCAGCAACCCTCACATGATTCGGTTTGCGTTTAAGTCGCATTTCAATCACAGTTAAGTTGTCTCGAGAGAGAGCGAGTTTATTTCTGGCGCGGGACGACATATCCCCTGATTCCTTTCCAAGCTGCTGCTGCTGCTTCGAACCGAATTCTGAAAAAACAAAAAAATGGGGTACAAAAAACATTCGAAAAACGTTCCTTTTTTCCCCCACTTTCTCGCACACCAACACAAAAAGCGAGCTGCACAGATTTTCGTTCGGTGGAAAATAATGCAACACACTGTACTTACAGGTAGCGTTAAAAATACGATTTGGGGAAGATCTGAGTCATTGGGAACTGAGTCAAGAGCGGCGATGATTTCAAGACCAGAGAGAGAGAATTACCTCACGGATGTGTTGTCCTGGTCCTTCATCAGAACGATTGCGTCATCGCCACCCATCCACAAGCGCACCTTTGTTCTAAAGTGAACATCAACATTCCACTGTTCCTAGATTACAGCAGGGAGCTGTTATGAGTCAAGAGAACAGCTCTTAGAGCCAACAACGGTAACTTGTTCTCATGCCCATGCCAGGTAGGGTCATCCGAAATCTGTAAACCGAAAAGTCTCTCTAGAGCAGAGGTGGCCAATAATCTCGGATAAGATAAGATCAGGGGGAAAAAAAAAAAAAAAGGATTTTGAGTGATAAATCGAACAATCCGTGCAGCTCTCGCGGTTTCATAAGGTTACTATTACATTTGTTGTGTTCCAGTTTTACATTAAAACAGAAATTGTACATTTTTGTGGAAGATAACATTAGATCAGGGGTGGCCAACCCGCGGCCCGTCTTAAACATTTTTGAGCCCCCTGAGATGTATCCCACTTTTACAAAATATATTCATTTTACAATGGCCAAAGGAGTGAAAACCAGTGTATTAACATACATACATTATTAAAAATACATTAGGTGTGCATTCCTCTATTCAAAAATGAACTGTTGAAAGGATGAGAAAAAATTATCTTTGATTTCAAAATAATAGTCTTGCGAATACAGGACAGATATGACCTGTTTCATTGATGAGTTTACAGAGCAATTAAATTATGTTGTTGTTTCTTATCCCACTTGGCTGGCCAAGCCCACGAGCCCATACGTACTCATGATTGAAGGGGAAGGAGGCAGCTTCTGTTGTGATGGAGCACCCGTAGGTAGAAGTGTGACTTTGGCTCCGTGACGATCTTACAGTCATAGGAGACCGGGACCTACGGCTTAAAGTGGATTCCGAACCACTACAAACATCCATGACACCGCCGGAACTCGAACCCGAAACCTGTGGCACCGAACGCCAGACACTCGGCCATTCAGGTCCCAAATGTGTAAATGCCAACGGCACGCGGTGTTCCCAGGTGGTCACCCACCCAAGTACTGACCGTGCCCAATGGTGCTTGACTTCGGTGATCTAACGAGAACCGGTATATTCAGCATGGTATGGCCAATTAAATTATAAACACCAATTACAATTACGATTATGATTGCAACATCTACTACGATGTGCAAATACCGAAATTGAGATAGATTTACAAAAGCAAAGTGAAAGAGTGGAGAAACACATATCGCACTCGTCAAATAAATATTGTTTAATGATTTCATTTTTTTATTTCGTTCATATTTATATATATTTTATATTTCATTTTGAGTGTTCTATATTTCTTTACAATGTTCGTTTGGTATCATTATTATTGTATTACCTATGCTTACATGCAAGAATAATAGTAGACACAATAATAATAACTCGTTATGTTTCAATTTTTTTCACTCCAAAAAAAATGTCTGTAGTGGGTCTAATTCTAATATGGGGATATATAATTTTATGGGCGGCCCGCGGAATTATAATGCATTTCCGAAGTGGCCCACAAAATCATTTGGGTTGGCCAAAAATCATTTGGGTTTGGTTGGTCTCCAAACTACGGCCCGCGGGCCAAATCCGGCCCGCCAGTGTCATCCATCCGGCCCGCGACAGCGAATAGCCTATTGTTGCTGTAATAAGTTGGATAAAAACAGAACGACAATAACTCGGTTTTATTGACTTGCTAGGTAAAGCTGAATGACAAGCATAATACGCAGAAAATTTAACTTAAGCATAACAACTAATTAATTATGTTGGGGTAAAGAGTATCGTATATGTATGTATATAACGATGTTTGGAATGTATATATCTGACTCGAACATATGATTTTTATCCAGAAAATCCCTCAGGAACGGAACGCGAATGAAACCGCGGGGTATCCACTTGTACAAAAAATACCAATGAGATTTGTGTAATTGCGATTTTTCACTGACAATAGTTTGTAGTTAGCAAGCGTATGTTCGCTCAGAGCGCGTACTCGGCGACTGGTCTAGAAATTATAGATAATGGCAGAAAAATTAAAACGTTTTTGACCCTTGGTACTTACTGAAGTAAACAGTATGGCCCTAAGGCTGGAAAGTTTGGAGACCCCTGCTCTAGAGCATTAAAGAAAATCAGTGATAAATAACGAAGCATTTTTGGAAAGTGTTTCTTTCAAATCACGATAACACCAGAGATCAACGTTAACCTATCGAAGGCGATGTTTCGACTGTAAAATGGTCAACCATCTCAGCGGATTCGTGGTCTAACTCGACAGTTTTTAAAGGGGGTTAATCAAATCATGCCTATAACATTCAGAAAAATATAAATTACTGTCTTACAAATATTAATATTGGGGAAATTGCTTACATCTGAAATGTTTCAGTGCCTTTAAAACATGAATGAGTAATAAAATATTGATAATGCCATAATTATTCTGTACTTAGAAACACATCAGAATTTTAAACTTATCTTTTCTGCAAAAACTCATGACTCAAAAAGCATTCTTAACAAGTAGTTAATATTTCCAATTAAAAATGAGGAAAATGTGCATTTTATTAATTGCAAAAAAGCATCTTCAGTACAATTTTTTAAGAACCTAAATTAATACACTCGAATATTCCCGGCAGAATATTAGAGTTGCCACTACAAGTCATAGATAATATAACAGTAGACATAAAAATACAATGATGCCAGTTTCCGATAATAATTCACTTTATTATTATGATAAACAATGAATTCCTTTTACGATTTTTTTAAATGAAGGAATAATGTAATGAATAATAATTACTCATTTAATTAAATAATTTTAATAATAATACACTTAATGAATATTAATAATTATTATTATTTTGACAATAATTCATTTTAATGTTATTGGAAAAACATGTCGATCACATTGAAAGCAAAACGATTAATTCAATTCCAAGTAAAAAGTTGAAAACGATGAATGCTTTTTTTTTTAATACACGGCTGACGTAAAGAAACAAACGTCACTTCCTCCGGAAACACACATTAGTAATATATCTAAAAATGCTTCGATTTTTAATGGTTATTTGTTTTAAAATTAAGTGCAACTTTTAAAAAAAGTTTTAAAGCAAATATCTCTGAATTCAAAATGGATGATTCCGTTAAGAAAAAAATTGATGGAAATAAAAAGCTTCCCACACTGGGAATTCCAGTTCATGAAAAAAGAAAAGAAAAATGGTGCTTTAGGATGAAAAAAGAAACTGTATCAGCCAACACAAACGCAGCAAAAAAAAATGTTGAAACACTAGGTCAGCATTTTTAGATGTTTCTGCTTAAATGACAGTACGTTTATAACCACAATTTCTTTAAAAAAAAGTATGAATTCTTTTGATTTAAAATTTAATCAATTCAGTTCCGCATAGACTACTTGCATTTCTAACCGGGAACAAATTCTCTCTCAAAAAATGGATGTAACACTTCAATAATTTTCGCACATTTAATAGAATTTTTTAATTAGAAATACTTTTATATTTACAAAAAAAAAATTAATACGAATAAATGTCCACCTTTAAAAAAAATCAGCGTTAGTAAATGTTAATTCAGAGAAACATTTGAAATAGAAACTTTTTAATGCAGTAATTTAAACACAATAAATTTTTAAAACAATTTTTAATTAAATTTCAGAAAAGATTTTAAAAGTTTCAAAAATGTAATTAGTCGTTAAATTCGTTAGAGGAAATTAGAATCTAAATACAGAAGAAAAGATTATTCTAACAGATAGAGAAAGCTTATTCTAACAGTTAAAAACATCTGAATTTCTAATCATAGTAAATAGCAAAAAATAAAGAAATAATAATAATAATCCTTTTTAAATCGAAACAAAATGCTTCTTTAATCCTGTAAATAATTTCAAGTAAAAACGAAATCTTTCTGAGAATTTAAAAAAGATTAATCACACATTTCCAACGAAAGCGTTATCACTGTTCAAGATAGCACATGATCTGATTTCGGCAAATAGAAAAGTAACTTTTTGATACATTTTGTATGCGTAACAAAGGTTATTCTAACACCAAATGCTAGGGTTTTTTTTTAAGAAAATTATTATTTTTTTACATGATTAATAATGAATAGTTTGAAAAATCTAAAAAACACCCTTTTAGAGTGAATCAAATTAAAAAGTAAAAAATAATTGTTAACATAAGAATAAAATGACTGACGAGAAAATGAATGTCACTGTTCTAAAAGCGTGGGATGCTCGATATCAATCGTTATAATTTTTCACTAGTTTCATTCCGAAATGCAGAGTTAGTTTTAAAATGTCACACAAAGCACCCCACGCTTTTAGAACAGTGACATTCATTTTCTCGTCAGTCATTTTATTCTTATGTTAACAATTATTTTTTACTTTTTAATTTGATTCACTCTAAAAGTGTGTTTTTTAGTTTTTTTAAACTATTCATTTATTTTTTACTTTTTAGTTTGACTAACTCTAAAAGCGTGTTTTTTAGTTTTTTTAAACTATTAATTAATTTTTTTACTTTTTATTTTGATTAACTCTAAAAACGTGATTTTTTTAGTTTTTTTAAACTCTAAAAACGTGTTTTTTAGTTTTTTTTAAACTATTAATTTATTTTTTACTTTTTATAGTTTAACAGACAAACAAACATTCAGGTGAAACAACTGTTTTCTTTCTGAAAGATGCCTGTAAATGTTTCTTTACAGCGTAAATAGTGTATATGAGGAGAAACAGATCTCCAGGGGAAAAAGTCAGTTACATACATATATACAGGTGAAGCTAATAAAAGCGTATTAAAAAATAGATTATAATAAGAATATATATAAAGAATATATGTAAGAGAATAATAAGAATATTAAAGAAATTGAAAACGAAGTTGATATCGATATTAAAAAAAAGTTTAGAACAGAAATTAAAACAACAAAGAACACTTTTGCAAATAAGCAATAGAAATGTTTCTTTTGGGTTTAACAACAAATAATATAAGAGTTCATTAATGAATAGATTTAAAATACATGTTAAAAAAAGGGACTTTTTCATTTTATTCATATTCAAAAAGGGATTTTACCATGCATTAGAAATAAATTTCTTTTTGTTTCTTACAAAATCGTTACACTCAAATATAAAATTCTTCAAAAAGAAGATTTTGTCATATTAAAAGTTTATTAAAAAATAATACATTATTACTTTAAAAAAATGCAAATTAATGGCTTTTAATGAAAAATCAGTTTTAAAAATATCCCACATCCTGAAAATAGATTGCCTGCAATTTATCTGATTAACAACAGAGAAAAAAATTATCATAATTTTCTAATTTTTTTCAAAATGGACTTTGATTTTCAAGAATTAAAAAAAAAAGGTGTAAACTTTCTGTGGTTTTTTTAAATTTTTGTTTAAATGATCTATAATATATTTTACACTTTACAAATATCTTCTTCACAACTGAATTTGCTACAACATAAAAATTGTTTTTACATATAACTGTTGAAATATTAAATTCTCTCAGACCTTCACAAGAATTAGAACAAATTAAAACTGTACATTATATGAAGTAGTGTATCTGAAATATATATTATATATATATATATATATATGACATGACTTTAAAAGCAATTAAACAATTTCAATGACACGAAATTAACAATTTTTGTTTAAAATTAGTAAGAAAATAAAAAAAAAAAAAATTTTATGAAATAAATTGTAAACAGAATGGTTTGATTTTACAACAAAAAAGTACAAATCTATTTATTGTGCTTGTTCTTATCCACACTAAAGAAAACTAGAATAATTTGAAATGACCAAACTTTATAATCTATATTGAATGAAGAAAATTGCAATTTCTGTTATTTAAAAATAACAGGTATCTAAATTAAACTTGTCTGTAAATCTGTATAACACCCTAATTTCATATTGTCAAGATGCTAATTTAGTAAATTAGATAAAAAAAATGTATAACTTGATCTGTGTAAGAGTAGAAACTTTCTAATAATCATAAAATTTAATGAATAAATTTGAAATTTTGTGAAAATTTGATTATAAACTTTAGAGATATTAAAAAAATAATATTTTTTAGTGATGGTATCCAGAAATCATACAATTGAAAATCTTTTTAAAAAATAAATATGTTTACAATGAATAATTTATGACTAAAGCCATTATTAATTGCTATATATATATATATATATATATATTATTTAAGTATAAGATGAAGGTGTTTTTTTATATAAAAAAATACTTATTTAAAAGAATATTCCTTAATCTTATTTAATGTATTTTTTTAACTAAATTTTTTTTTATAACTATATATAGGTATTAATAACTAGGTTTACTTTTTTGATATCTATTTGTCAATAGCAATTCATGATAGAGAAAATGAAAAAGGAAAAACATAATTCAATCTTTTAATTCTATTAAGCAATATATTGTGACAATATTCAAACTACTTATTTCTGCCACTGACTTTTATCTGAGAAATTTACTCAGTTACAATTAAGCAAATTTAATTAGAAATAGTTGATTTTCTTATAAAAATTACTTATAAACAATGGATCTATAAATTATAAAATCATTACATTGTAATCTTTTTATTTAATCAATGAATTTTGAATAATTGCATTAGGAAAAATATTTCAAATTTAGAAACACACATTTACTTTTTATAATAAAAGAATTATAACCAAACTAAAATTTGACAATTTATTGAAAGAAATGTGTAGATTGAACAATATCATTTATATATTTCTTATTCATAATCAGTAGCATTAATAACCTGCTTCATCCTATACATTCAAGAATTATTAATTTTTTGACAACTATTCTTAAAACTGGCCCACACTAATAAATATTAACTAATTTTAATTAATTTCAATTTTTTTTTGGCTAATTTTGCATCATAGATTTCCTTTAACTAATTTTCAGAATATTTTAGACTACTGAACCTTTAACCTTTTGAATATATTACAATATATTAATAAATTTACTTTTGAAACCATTTAACCATAGATAATAAATGCTGTTTATATATACAAAAAAGAAATATTTTCATTTACTTATTTATAGCATAATTCATAACCAATATTACCATGAAAATTTGGCAGATCAAAATTAATAATCTATACTTCATAGACTACTAAAGTTATTTACTTAAATAACTAAATTTGCTTGAGTTGAAAAGATTTGAAGATTTTTTTTTCTCGTTCATATACTGAAGAGTAAATTTTCGATTAGAATAATATTTCGATTTATTTACTAACAATATAATTAGGTACAACAAGTATAAATAATATCTGTTACATCGAATAAATAATTTTTAAAGATTACCGATGATTACTAAATCTGATTCAATAGAAATAATTTTTGGTGCAGTAATAAACAGAAATTTTTTAAAAAGCTCTAATATAATAATAATAAAATGCTTACCTCTTGTCCAGTTTCACGATTGACAGCAAGCTGTACTTTGCCGTAAGTCCCTTGGCCCAACTTTCGCTGGACATCAAATCGCTGCTTCAAACGGTGTTTCTTGTCATTTTTGAGTGGTGAAGACACAAGATCCGTGCGTAAACAATCCTGCACAACCATGGTGACAGATAAAAATCAAAATTACCTGATCAACTGCAGAAGTGAAATTTAAACCCGTCAACGAAAAACACTAATGATGTAAGTACTTCAAATTCCATACTCAGATAAAAACATTGACAGGTAGAAATCACTGCACAGGTGATAATCTAATTCGTCCACACACTTCCACGGTCGAGTATGGAATCCCTTTTTTTCATCGATCTTTGACTTATCCTAATCCAGAAGTGTAACACATTCATGTATTTAATAGCACGTCCTTTAGAACCAACATTAGTCACCACATCCCACACAATCCCAGGAAGCAGCTCCTTGGCTAATCTACGTACCCAACTTGAAGGAGTAGGAAATGTGTTTGATTCCACTCTGTCAACTTTCCACAGCAACCAGCAGGTTGCGTCACTACATAGAGGGCGTAGTAGTGCAGTTGTCTGCTCGAGAAGGATATCGATATATTTTCGGTATCGGTTTCGTATTTCTTTCGTTTAGTTTTGTTGATTAATGTCGCACTAGAACTATTCGTGATATCTTTTTAATTTGCTTTGAAGGGGAATTAGCTTTGAAACATAATTAAACAAAACAAATTTACTTTTTTTATATTTAATATAATAAACAAAGTAGGTTAGCAGAGAGGTTAGTAATTATACAAAAATAAAATCTTATAAGCCAAAACATCACAATAAAAACATAAATAAAAATTAAAAACTTGAATTTTCCTAATATTCTGTTGATTTTCAAGAAAAAAGAGTGTGGCTGCTTTGAAGACAAAGAGATTCGTTAAACTACCCACAAATGTCTAGATGAAAAAAGTTCGCTATTCTCCTAAGCCCTTTTTTTCTCCTAATTTGGCCTTTGTTCATTCTGTCTTATATTTTGATTACATACAACTGATTTCATCAACATCTACACTCTTGAAATGTCAGTTATTTTTCATTTGCTAATTTTATTAAATAAATAATTCTTTTTATTTTTTAAAAAAAGATAATTTAATTATCTATTTTTCTTATTAACTCAAAGGGCATGAGACCACCGCTATGTTTCAAAATCTAACACACAGCATGTCAACACGAAGGAGCTAGAGACCACTACGCGGCCAAGGATCTCCATTTTAATCTACAATAAGAGAGTTTCGTTTATCTGAATGATAGACATACTGTTAAATTGTTTTCATTCTTTGTCTTTTCTTTAAATAATAATAAGAATTTGAAATCTTTTAATTTTAAGATTGTTTATATACAACAACAAACTCTCTTTTTATAACTGACATGAGAAAAAGAAAAATTCTATTTTTATTAAATGATACAAAAAAGGTTAAAATACCATTGTGTTTAAAAAATTTATAGTCCTTCAAAAATAATGCTTAATTTATAGAAATACATATAAATTAAATTCAGATTATTCCGAATTAAGATTTACAGTTTACTGTATTATTAATAAAGCAAATTTATTCAATATTAAACAAGGAAAACTTTCAAGTAAAATGAATTCGAATCATAAAAAAAAATGTTAAAAAAAAATTTTATTTTTAAAATATTTACATAAGCATTAATGAACAATATTTTAAAAAATAAATACATGTAATAGATTATATATATATACTTTAAATAGAGGGAATTCTGCTGTTTAGTGTTCTGATTTCTATTTTCTGCGCCCTTACATGATCGCTAAAAGGAACTAATGTTTCATCTCGCCATTTTTCCGATCATCTCGTTTTTTACGATTAATAAAACTGCATTTTTTCATTATTTGTTCTTGTTCTTTTTTTTTTTAATTTGTTAGCATTGCTTTTTATGATTGATATAATATATGTTCCTGCCCTTGATTAGTGTGCTCGGGCTTATCTGGTAACACTTTCGTTGCCAATCTGGTTTCATCAACGAATAGCCAATCACACCCCAACGCGTGGTGAGGTGAAATGTCTTATTTGTTAGGCCTGCATTCATGCGGAAACAGATCCTCTGAGAATAATGACAGCCTGGTGGCTAGCGCTCTGGTCTTTGGTATCACAGACTTCAGGTTAGGATCCTGGCGGTGGCACGGATGTTTGCGAGTGGTTCGAAATCCCCTTTAAATTATAGGTCCCGGTCTGTTTAGCCCTTGCGAGTACAAGATGAACGTACAGCGACAATCCAATCCAAGAATAATGAAAGAGATAATTTATTCTCCATTTTAATTGGTAATAGTTAAGTGTGTCTGCTGGTATTGATGTGGATTATGTAGTTTTGAATTGCTTTAATAGTTAATAAAAGAAATCTTGTAATATGAGTTGTAGAGATGATAGTTCTGCATTCCTCCCCAAAGTTTTCGGTATCAATATCACTATAACTAACCTATAATAATTCATCCATATTAAATATTTGTTAGTGATAAAATAGCATAAAAAATAATGCATTTTGTCACTTTTCTTTATTTTGCTTCATTTTTATACATCATGCACAATCATGTAATATGGACTTATGAAATAATTTTACCTTGTGTGCCTAATTAAAATGTTTTATCAGAAAAAGCCTAAATATTATTTAGTAATCAGTATGATACACATAATGATGTTTTATTACAATTTTTCAATCATATTTGTTGTAAAAAGTATGCCATTTTCAGGATAAAATCCATTTCTATGCAGTTTTTCTATTTTGCAATAACTATCAACACATCCTCACTTGACAGGCAGTCGAAGTGTTAGGGTCTTGTTGAAACATTACTTTATGGTTGCCTAACTGATTGTTGTGTCAACATCATTTGATTGTATATATGAAATTTTTAAATTTTTGGAATTTAAAATTGTTCTGTTGTCTACATTTCCTTTGTTCATTTGATATGGAGGCAAGGGCATAAATAGATGAGAGGTGAGTGGACAGTATACATTACTAACAGATAGCAGAATGGATAAGAAGTATTCAAATGAATTGAATTCTTTTTACTTTTATGAATTGGGTGTAAATGTAGTGCTTAATTATTGTATGGAAAATTGATTATTTTTAAGTATTTATTACTGTTCTGACCATTAAGTGTGTCATAGAATGAACATAAGCATTTGTAACATTTACTTGACTGCAATGTTAGTAAAAGGTCAGAGCAGACTGACTCGCTTTATGTGAGCATAAGCTCATATAGTAAAACTTGACGCAGTAGTGAGTTGCACAAACTAAGATGATACTGATTCTAAAATCTATTAAAAATTAAAATGCAATAAAAATGAAATATAATAAATTATATAAATGAAAAACATAGTTTACACTTTTAGCTTTTTTTTAAAAGTATTTTTCCATCATTAACAGCATACAAAATGCTTGTTGTAGTTAAACTGCAACCACAGAGGCTGTTTTGTTTGTAGGGAGAGGGAAAGAAAAATCGTCAAAAAACAAGAACAACCTTAAATTGTAAACTTCCCTATTAATCAATAATATCCTAAGGAATAAAAATTACTTGATTAAAAAAAACATTAAAGTCCATTCTTTTTTGTAATTTTTGATTTTGATTTAGATATGTGTTCATTCATTTTTCATTTGCTTTTGGTGAAAACTGTCAACACAAACAAAATGCTTCATTTGTAATAACTTAACCAAACTTACTAACAAAATCCATAAATAACTATTTCATTGTGTAAAATTGAATATGAATGTCACATATAAAGAAATAAATCAGTTACTAATATCTAAATATTTTCTGACTTTTCTAGAATATCATTACGAATATTTTGTGTTATTTCTTCCGGGATGAAATACGATGAATTAAAAGTTTTATGTTATAAAATAATTGCTCATAATTTACATTTTACTATCTAGAATAAAACTTTAACATTGAAACACTTAAAAAAAAAAAAAAAAAACATCACATTTTACCATCATAAAATACTTTTATCTTTGTTTAAATTTAAAACATACATGGAAGGTCCTCTATAAAAGAATTCTGGCACTTCCTAAACATTCATCACCTGTATAAAATACAGCATACTGTCCAGGCGTGAGAGCCCTTAGTGGCTTCTCAAGATATATTTGAAGTCTTCCCTTATTGTCTTGATACATTAAACAGTTTACTAATGGTTCTCTATGTTGAAATCTGAATTCACATTGGAATGATTCACCTTTCTCGAAATTTACAGGAGGTTCATTTATCCAATAAGGAGCTTCTGTTACTAATGTTTGATGAAACAATGCCGGATGCATTCTTCCAGGTGCCTGGAAAAATAGCTTTAGTTAAAATCAAATAAGTCTAATCAAAAATAAATCTAATCAAATAATTTTTAAAATTTATATTGAATGCATTAATAGTAAATATTATACATTACATATTAAATCATAGAAAACATAAATTAAATTATGGCCCGATGAACATATTTTTCTTTCTAGAAATGACACTATTTTTTATTAAACATATCTATAAAAAATAATCAATTTTTATGCAATAATTTTAAAAGTTAATAATTTACCATAGTTTTTATGAACAAAAAATTTTATACTATTCAACAGACTGATATATACAGAATTTTTTTAATTAAAAAAAATAACATTGATATTCACATTTAAATCTACTTACAACAAGTATATCTTGAGTAGCTACATTTCTCTCAGCAACATAAAATGCAACAGGTTGTCCAGATATTGCACATCTTTGACCAACAGTCCAACAATGAACACCTAAGACAAAGCATAACTTTTAAGATAAATACTTTGTAATATTACTTGATAAGACTACTCACACACTGCAAAATTTACAATAAGCATCCCAAGACATTTATTACATTTCATTTAAAATACAAATGGTTGCAAAAGTACTTAGTTTATTCTTAATGATTTAAAATATTGGAAACTTACATTACAATAGGTTTTTATAATTTGGTAGTAATTAAAATGGTTTATATTAAAAAAAATCAATTGAAAATTAAATAATAAGTTAACAATAATTGTAATAAAAGCTATTTGTAATTGAATGATGAACAATAAAGAAAGGATGTGAAATAACTATTTTGGAAAATTAAGAAGGAAAAAAAAAATGTTTTTTTCTTCTGAAAGTAACAAATGACTCAATATGATGAAGATGACAAAATAATAAATGCAGAGTTGAATTTAAAAACTTAAACAAATGATTAGCAACACTGATAAATTTTTAAAAAAGAAAATAAGTTTCATTTTATAAGGATTTTACCTTTATGTTGACCAACAATTTTACTATCAACAACATTAATAAAATTTCCTTTTTAGCTTCTATGTAATCATCAATGAAATCTTGAAAATTTCTTTTTCCAATAAAACAGATTCCAACACTCTGTAAAGAAATGGCTAGATAATTGAAATGAAAAACTATAAATACTAATAAAATAAGAAGAAACATATACTAAAATTAATTTTAATAATATATATTAAAGGAACACAATATTTTCATCTTTTAAAAAAGCAATTAAAGATTTTTTAATGAAAAATTATTTTAATATCATAAAAATAGTTAAAAAAGGAGGATATATAGAACTCAAAAGAATTCAAATACTTTCAAAGACAATTTAGTCACCTTCATTTGAATAGTGCATTGTATAATATTCGTCTTTTTACAAACTAATCATTCCTAAAAAATATTTTATTAAAAAAAACTACAAAAAATAAATCTGAATTCAATGATTATCACCAAATTTCATCTAAAAATTAATTTTTTAACAGACTTTTAAAAGTAAATGTAAATGTCATACTTCATATAGTTAATTTTTTTACAAAGTTTTTTTTTTTATATATATTTTATATGCAAAATCCCAGAATTACCAAATTTAAAGTTATGGTTTATTAAATAGCATGAGTCATTCATTTGAAAATATATTCTTAATTACAATACTATTAATGAGAATTAATAATGCTCATTAAATATGCTTTATGAGTTAAATTTAATTAAATAAATAAAAGCTTTTGAAATTTTGATAAGTTTCTTTTTACTTGTGCCCCAA
The DNA here is from genome assembly GCA_021605075.1 of Caerostris darwini. Classification (NCBI taxonomy): domain Eukaryota; kingdom Metazoa; phylum Arthropoda; class Arachnida; order Araneae; family Araneidae; genus Caerostris; species Caerostris darwini. Next base: position 146,074 of record BPLQ01013634.1, on the reverse strand, counting down.
TTAAGTCTTAAGGCAATAAGACAAAAAAATTAAAAGTAATAAATCATAAACAAATATATAACTATTTTGACCAGTTGTGTTATTTGTTCATCATCCTAGAATTCATTTATTAGAGTAGAAAAATTACAGAGAATTTCAGTATAAATAAGTTTTAGATGTTCTTCAAAAGTTCTTGTAAATATTAAATTATTTATATAAAATACAGTTTTTGGAGAATTTCTTTTGTGTATTCTTTATGCAGTAGAATCACTAACAAACTATTTATAACTCCTGCTTGATTCTGTTCGATTAAACTTTAATTCTTCTAATATACGAAAATTAAATAAAATCAATGATGAATAAATTATGTAAAGCAAAATTTTAATTTTAATTTATATTTATTATTTGATTTCTATAAAAAAAAAACCATGAATAAGTATTTGTTTTATGTGGATGATGCAAATTTGCATTGTAAATTAAGTGAAGAATTAGCTATCCATTTATGCCTTAGAGCATAAATAAAATTATAAAATAATACAGTTCAAACCTTCTTACAATTAAAAAAAATAATGTAATTTAAAATAAAAAATTTGCTTTTAGATGCTCATTAATTAATATTAGTCAACATACAAATATAAAAATTAATTAAACAATATTGAATATAAATAAAGAAAAATAAAAGATTTTGACCTCTTTTTTCTTAACAATTCGATCAAGACCAGCAGCAGCTGCCATTTTTTTAACAACATCCTTAGTCATTTCACCAACAGGAAAAATACATTTTTCTAGAGCTGATTTAGGAATCTGAGACAAGAAAAAAGTCTGATCTTTTTGTTTATCAATTCCTTTTAATAATCTGAAATCTGTTACAGAAACAGATACAAAGTTAAAGTCACATGCAAAATACATCTTTGAAGTATCAAACAACCAAATAATCTATCATATTAATATCCTCTTTCAATTAATTAATATTCATGGAGATGTCAACTTCAAATGACACTTTTCAGTAATAATTCAGGTAATTTTCCATAGTTTGGCAAGCACAAACCAAGACTTTCCAATTTAAATGACCACGAACATTATCACAAAATTTACATTAATAGATTTACTTTTGCAATTCTTTATAGAATTATCAAGTATGTAGAATTCTTTTAAAAACATATTAAGGAAGGTTTTATTAAAATAGGATTAACTTAATGATAATTTAAGACACTAATGCATGTGTTGGCATTAATTGTTGCAATTAAGATTTAATATATAGTATAGTTTGTAGTTATATAGTATATAGATTTTAATAAATATTATAGTATAGTTATTGATATATATATAAGTTCTTTTTAGAAACAAAAGAAAATGTAATCGTAATAATATACTTATTTATGCAAATTATTAAACAGGAATTACTATTATGCACTTAATTATTAAAAAAAAAATGTATAACATTTTGCTCATGAAAGTTAGCAATAAAAAAGGCCTTAATTTTTTTTATTTTTATTTTTTTTTTATTTATCTTTTCAGTTTCCTGTAGATTAATCCAAAATTTTGTTATTTTACATAGAAATTACAAAGAATCTCTGTATTCAAGTGAATGCATAATTAATAAAAAAAGTAAGCTGTTATTTGACAAAGCTTATTAGCAAAACATAGGAGGTATTCATTGACTGAATAAAATGTTATAATTGGTTTATATTATCATTTATTTTTTATAACATAATCTCTTTTTATAAGCATGCAACTATTCTATAAATAATATTGAACAAAAATCGTTCTGTATCATTATCCTTCAACAAATTTTAATTTGTGAAAAGAATAACATTTCTAATTAAAAATAAAATACATTTATCAATAAAAATGCATTTTGATTATGTGTAAATATTAAGCATCCTTCATAAGCTTTTACCATAAAATTAATTCAATAGAAATAACTGGTTTTAGAGAGAAAAAAAAAGAGTAAAAGAAGATAAAAAAAGTATATTACCTTAAAATAATTTTATTAAAAAAATCACAGATGAACAGAAAAAAGTTGGTTAATATTTGCAAGTATTTAAGTTTTAATTCTATTTTAATTGGAATAATATTATGCTATCATTTATAATACACAATCAAATTTAGCAAATCAATATCACATTATTCTACATTTGAATGAGAGTTAAAAAAAAAATGCTTATTTTATTGGGAATTTTTTTTTTTTTTATGCAGATTATTTTTCAAGAATATTATTTCATTATTAAAATTTCAGCATTTGCATTCCAAGAATTTTAGATATTTATAATTCAATCAGTAAATTATTAAATTATTGAAAATATGAATTTGTAAATATTAAAAATTTTATTAAAGAAAAGAGTTAAAATAAAGATAATTTATACATACTAATAAGTTTACAAATTGGAGAAAAATCTACATGTAATTTGTTCTAAAAAATATATAACAAGTTAATGATTAAAAAATGATTTTCATTATGAAAAGTAACTTTTAAAAATATCCTTAAAATTTTGAAATTTACTTTTCTCAGGAAGTTCAGATGATGTTGCAATTCGGGCATAATGTCCTGTTGCTACTGCATCAGCTTTTAACCTCTCCAATGCATACTTGAAGAATAAATCAAACTTTATCTTTTTATTGCAATGGATATCAGGATTGGGTGTGTAGCCTTCTTTATATTCATTAATAAAAGCACTAGAAGAAATATAAAATTTAAAAATAAAATAACCATTGTTTTCTCAGCATATTAACTATAGAATTATAAGGACATAAAAATAAACTTTATATACCCAATAGTAGCTGTATACAACCTAACAGCCAAATATGTAAATATAAGCAGTCATTGTTTTATATAATAGTATATAATGATACAAATCAAGTTTGGAACAAACTCCTTAAACATACAATGCAAAAAAAAAAAAAAAAAAAAAAAAAAAAAAAAATTATCACAAGATAAACATATCTAGAATTATTTAAGATTTAACTAATATGTATTTCTTTAGTTAGTTAAGTATATTCCTATTTTGACAATACTGTTGCCTCATGGACAAATAGCTCCATGGGCTTAATTTGTAAAAAAAAAATAAAGCTGAAATTGAAAATAAGCTGGTGCAAGAGGAATTATAAACATTCTCATCTGCATGGGCTTACTTGAAGTAGAAAGAAATGTAATATTGGTGGAGTGTGTTTGGTTTTCGAATAAAGGAGTTGAGTTTTTACAGTCTGCTGAAATCATACATGTTTTTATTTTGAATCCATTTCCATGATGTTTTATCAGTGGACTGTAAAAACTCAACTCCTTTATTCGAAAACCAAACACACTTTGCCAATATTACATTTCTTTCTACTTCAAGCAAACACACGCCCACGCACATGAGGAGAGGATGTTTATAATTCCTATGGTTGCCAGCTTACATTTTGATTTTTTGTTTACATATTATGCAAGTGAAGTTATTTAGCCATGATGCAACAAATACTGAATGAAAATATTAATAAAAGTTATCTTTTAATAAATTAAAAACCCCTATTATAACTACATACTTAGGAATTTCTAGATTTTTTTTAACATATGCCTACCTGAATACATTATTCCAATATTCTTTTACAAAATTTACTTCCATTAATGGAATACCAATTTTTTTGCAAACATATTCAGCATCGTCTTTATCTTTGTCAGCATGGCAATAACCTTTTTCATCGGCTATATCCCAATTTCTCATAAACACTCCTTGCACTTGAAAACCTAAAATATAAAAAAAAACTATAAATTGTTTCATGCACTGTTTAATTAACACAATATAGAATGTCAGTATTTAAAATCTGTCATTGTATTTCAAGGTAATTTTATTCATCATTTAAATGATTTTTCATTCTTTTAGTTTCCTTAAGACACTTTAGAAAAAAAAAAATTTCACATTTCATAAAACATGCAAATTTAATAATAATTATTAAAACAAAAAATAGTAAATATACAATTTAAGAAAATAACTATGACATATAAAATGCACAGCAAAAATATGGTAGTGGAACAGTTGAAAAATCTAGAATGAAAATAGAAAATGTAATTTGGTATTTAAATAAAATTAAAATTTAATTGTTTTTTTTATCAATTTTTATGTTATTTAATTAATGAATTTTAAAAAAATCATTTTAATACATACGAATTTCAATGGTTCAAAGAAATTTACTATTTTATTTTTGCAGCACATATAATACTGAGTTGTATACAGACAACAGACTGAACAGCCTCAATTTAAACATTTACAAGACAAATTTATTATGTATGGAAACAATTCAATGGAATTTCAGATTCATTCATAAGAATTTCAATGGGTAGTTAATATTCATATGGAACACTCGACTTTCATTTTTTATCGTCAGAAAATGTATAATTTAGCATTTTGCAATTTTTGTTATGCTTGTTAAATATTCCCAAAAGATTAATTAAAATTTTATCTTGCATAATCATGATCTATTTATATCTGATAAGTTAAAACAGTAATATTCCTTTAAAAAAGAAAGCTGAAATGAAATTAAGCTACTACAAAGAAAGTCGACATAATCTTCATAATATTTTATACAGGAAAAGAATTCCAATAATTTTTGCAACATTATAAATTTTGCTGATATTACTTGGTTATTGAATTTTATAAGAGAAAAAAGATTTTTTACTTTTGTATGTTTATGTAAAAATAATGTAATTATCTCATATAACATGTTATAAAATTAACTCATTTAATTACATTATTATTATAATTTTTTTTATGCATTTCTTATTAAATTACTGCTACATTTCTTCAGCATATCATTAATTGATGTTATTATCAAAACAGTTAGAAACATACAATTTTATATAAATAAGAAAAATCAATTCCATTTCCCTAAAAGCAAATTCAAAATATAATCCCACCTCTATTTTTAAGTAGTAGGGCAGCAACAGCACTATCTACACCTCCAGACATAGCACATACTACCCTTTTAACAGCACCAGACATTTTTCTATAAAAATTCATATATCAGTATTCAATCCTTATTAAATAATTTAAATCATTAAAAAAATTTATTTATTTATTATGTATTAAGTCAATGATTATAAATGTATATAACAAATGAATAATATCAGCAATGTAATAACAAAATGATATTTTAATTCATAAATTATACTCTTTGAATAATCAAAAAAAAAAAAAAAAATCAACACAATAAAATTAAATGTTCGAAATTTTATCAAGCAAAAATTTTCTTTTAGTTTTACACTTTTTACAGGAAAATTTTAATAACAAGGCAAATCAATTGTTTTAATACCAAGCGGTGTTATACAACATGACGGATAATGCCTATTTTGTGAATATTTATACACTAGATTTAATTGTAAAATATTTTAGAATTATTATAATTTTAAGATTTCTTAAAGAATTAACTCATTTAACGAGATATTTATCGCTAAAAGTATCTCAATACTTTTTAAATGACACAATTATTGTATTTATTCATTGTTACTCATAACAGCTACTGAATTTTTTTTTTTACGTACTTCGTTAAAGGTGTTTTCAATTAATTCTTAGCAGCAAATTTTCTTTAAAATCATGATTTATCTTTCCTAGATAGCTTGAGATCAATGCTGTAATAACATGTGTTATACAATTTCATCATGCAAATGTTTATTTATAATTTGAAATCTTCTGTGGAGTTGTGTTGTTGAATGAAAGTGACAAAACCAAATTTAACTGTTGGATTTATTAATGCCCGCTAGAATTTCTTGATGTTACTGGATATAGATCTCTCATCACTGATGACCCTAGAAGAAAAACAGAAAGCATGTAGAAACCAAAAAAACATACAGCAGACAATCTGACACAACTTCCATCAATTCAAAATATTTTTTTTTATAACCAAGATGTAATAATAAAAAAAAATTTTTTTTTTAAATCCTTAAAAAAGTGTATTGATATTATAGCGTGAAACAATCTTAATTTTCTCTTCCTAAACATAAATTATCATAGTTAGTTTGAGTGTTTACAGAAATTTTGTTGTATCAGGTTTTGGACGTCATTCCAACATCATCAGCAAGGTCTCTAATTGTAAATGGACGGTTTGCAAGCACCTAATCTTTAATATTTTTTACAGTGCCAGTAACCTACAAAAGAAAAGAAAATTGAAATACGAGGGCCCAAGAAATTTAAATTAAACTGGTTTGAAAGCTTTTGACACACCAAGTGCTCATCTGAGCAGGCTTCACCATCTCACATATTAGCGTGCCTGGGGCTCAGATGTCAGGATCTCCTTGACAGTTCGTTGATGATCTTGGACTTTCTTCGGGTATTTGGATTCATGGACCTAGTCCTTTGGGGATGCTGGACTTTGGGGATAGGAGAAGAAGAAGAAAGAAGAAGGTTTTAGGCGAAGAGATTGATCACCTATGGTGATTCATGAGTCTTCTCTAAACGATGGTGATCAATCTCTTATTGATATAAGTTAGAAGACTGAAAGATTAGAAGAAGATTGATATGAGTTATATTGATGCCATCGAAAATATTTTGATGTCATAGAAATTTAGCAGTTTTCTTGATTTTCCTGGTACTGAATAAGATTTTGAATTGATATCCTATGAAAGAATCCAGTAAGGCGTTCCTATCCATTTTGCGGGCGTAGTATTGTAGGTATCCTGGGACCGCTTTATAAATAATGCTGAATATGCTATAGAATTTGATTTATTCTAATGAATACACAAATGGTAAAATGCCAGACATTATAAAATATTTCTTAAATTGTTAAAAAAAATTTAATAAGTGATAATTCTTGCATTTTTATTTGTGTGTGGTTTTGTATAAAAATATAATCCTTTGAATGAATTAATTAACTCTTATTTTGCTAGATTTTTTTTTATGCTTGCAAGAAACTTTCATACCTATTACAGAATACCAGAGAGGATAAAAAAAATGCTTAAAAAACACACTAGAAATTTTAAAAATAAAATTCAAAGAAATTTAAAAATTCAGTAACATTAAGGACCAGTTGCAGATGCCAGAAAAAGCACATGCCAGATGGAAAAAAATATATATATATGTATATATAAGAAATAATAAGCTGATTAAATAATATAAGAACAGTAATAAATAAATAATTTCCTGTGTCAAGTCTCTCAAAGCTAATAAAAATAGATAAATATTTTTAAAATCATCAGAATTAAAATATTTTTTGGCTAGATTTTTTTTTATTTTATTCCTTTTGTATTACCAAAAAAAAAAAAAAAAAAAAAAAAAAAAAAAAAAATAAAAACCATAACTATAGTTACTAGTCTGAAGAAAAAAAAATTAAGTGCACATCATAGCTAAAAAATCTGAAAAAAAGCTGGGATTGAACTTCAAATTTCACCCTTGCTGTCCTCGTGCCGATTGCGCCAATGCCAATGCGCCAGATCGTGACAATCTATAAAACTTTGATTAAGCATATGCAGCCAATAGACACATCACTGTTTGTTGAATTACTAAATCAGATGGTTTATTAAATTTATAATTGAATCAATAATATCGCTCTTTACTGATCGCAAATTTTTTATCACCAATGTTTTTTATTTTTCATTCTTTCTTTTTTTTTTTTAATTCATGCGATTACTATTATTTATTCATCCTGACTTTTCTTTCCTACTTCCATCACATGCCATTGAATAGATGAACGCTTCGCGTTCAGGCATTCGACCTCTTTATTCAACTTAGTAGTAGTATAATTGAATCCATTTTCTTCTACTTAACGAATTCCTTCAAAACTTTCAATAGATTTCTTCAAAAGCCTCCAGAATCATACTGATGAACCATTCAAGAAACTGAGAGTTACGAAATGACTCGGAGACTAAACAACTATCAAGAATACTGTAATAACCGAAGCATTCAATATCAATTCATCCTTATTTTTCAATTCCTTCTATTAACTCACACTCTCCCTATATATATCTTTGTTCAAATTTTCAATCGTTCTTAAAATATTTTTATTCATCCACTCACGTTCAAATACATTTTTTTTGAACTTGTAGTGGATGACATTGGATGTTAATACAGTTTTTTCAAATATTAATTAATTAATTATATTTTTTTTAGATTTAAGTTGCACATATTTACCAATAGATGGCTCCAGATAAACTTAAAAAAATGAATGAAAATTATTTATAAAGGACTTTCTGCTATAGAGTGAAAAAAACAGTGGGAATTGACTTAAAATTTTTTTTTTATATTAATTGTTTTTCAAATCCTTTCTGCTTTTTATGAAACTTTTTTTTTCTTTCTAAATTTTTTTGGGCTTACCAATATCTTTAAAGACTTATTTTTCAACGTCTACTGGAATTGTGGCCTTTTTGAGACAAGGGACCTCGGATAATTATTAATTTTTATGATTGTGATCTTATTTTAAAGCATCTTCAACTTAGCCATTGCAAAATTGCACTAATTTATGAATATGTATATTACAAATTGCAACATAGATTTGTTGCTTACAGTTGGCAACATCATTTTCTCAAACCAAAATTTAAAACTAATAGCAGGATAAATAAACAATAGTTTCTCAATAGTCCAAATTAATCAGCAATAGTTCTTGCAATAGTTTAAATTTTTTTACTCAGAAGTTTTCAAATAGCTAGACAAAATTTTCCAGTTAGTAAGTTGATTAAAATTTCTTACATGGTCTTAATGATAATTTATTTTTGCTTAATTATTATTTGTGGAAAAGTGGTTATAATTAATCAAAGTATTCGCTGTATTCTGTGAATAAAATGTAAAGCTTTTGTGAAAAAATTGCAAACTCTTTCAAAAATTCCAGCTTTATGTATCATTTTTGTTTTTATTTTGGAAAGGCAAATTCAACAGGCAAATATTGGACAGCAATTAGAGAGAACACTTTTTGAGATTATAAAACTACCCAAAATATTGCTTATAACTTATTGGTTTAATATAAAAAGTAATTTAGGCTTTCGTTATCTAAATAAATAGTGTCCATTAGATTATAAAATGTATTGTCCTGAAATATTTTCACTTGTATCTTCCGTCTGCAGCATTGTAGGCTTATGTATGAATATGTGTAGTGTCTATTACCTCTTTTTTATTGAAATAATACTAAATATTCCAGGACATTAGGATCAGAATAGTTTTTCATATGCTCATGAGTTTAAAATGAGGGTTTACATAAAACGGATGTTAACATCCCAATCATCGAAAGGGAAATCGATAAGAAATTGATAGATAAATAGAATGAAGTTGAGATTCATCGGAAAAAAGAAGAAGCAAATAAAATACGTTTAATCATTCAATTGTTTGTTACAATGGTTTTAAAGGTGGAAGAATAATTCCATTTATAAAAAAAATAATTCCATTTCGAAAAAACAAGCTTGTAATGATATAATCAAGAAGGATATAAGTAACCCTATATTTTCCCTTGCAGATCCGTTTACAGGCATTTTGAAGTCCAAGATTCGTCATGGCTTCCAGCATAGCAGACCTTATGGAGGATCCCGCCTATCTGAAGTCTCTCAACATCTTCATGGGAGGGTGGTTCTCTCCACCCCCGGGATATGTCGGCGAATGGCCGATGCCGAGGGTCCAGCTAGAGGCCCCCTACTCTCCGGCCAGGTACGACGACCCAACCGAAGATCCCGGGTACGAGAGATCAGTCCGGATCTTCATGGGGCAGAACGTTTCTCCCGACTACCCTTTTCCGTACGTGCACAGGAGACTGCCCACTCCACCCCCTCGTCGAAGGGGAAGGAGTCTCCCCTTGCCCGAAGTCATCTCACCCGAATCGTCACCCGAAAGACGCAGCGTCGAAGGTAAGAGGAAGAAGTGTGGAACGACAACACTCACATTGAAAGGGATTGCATCATCATATAACATAGGGAATGCATCATCAAAAGTGCTATCAAATGGTAGCAATTTTGTATGTGAAATACATAGAGATGTAACAAAATTGAGCACATACTGGGGTTGCCAGTTTGAATGTACTTCAACGAACTGTTGGATCATTCATCCATTTATTTGTAAGGGACTGAAAGCGTTGGGAAATGTTTTTTTTTCTTTTTTTCTAATGCAGCTGGCAAATATTTAGACCGTGATCATTTATGCCATAAGGGCTACACCGACGTTACTCACTTAGTACTACCCAAGAGGTGTGTGTAACTTGAAGATAGGCTACGGATGCGGAGTGACACTGCCCCCGCAACGCTCTACGATCCTATTTAGACCGGGACCTACGATTTAAAGTGGATTCCGAACCACTACAAACATTCATGGCACCACCGGGATTCGAAACCGAAATCTGTGGTACCGAGCGCCAGAGGTATTGGGGATTGTAAGGGATGCTATTTTGAATGCTTGTCACGTGAGGGTTATGTAATTCAACGAACTGTTGGATCATTCATCCATTTATTCATAAATGACTCATTACTTTTTAAAATTGCATTACAATGAAACACAAATATTAAAATAAGAGTCTGTGTAGGTTGATGTTGAGAAATATGCGAAAAGAGTGCCTTAATCTATTCACAGCTACGCACATAAGAATTGATTTACTCTCAAACCTGTTTTTATGCAGTTCTTTTTAATGGTTTTTTTTGTGAGGTTTTTATATGCGGTTTGTTTCGTGTGCCATTTAAAAAAAATCCATCAAATGCATAGTATGAATAAAAATTAATTAAAAATGTAATTTAAAAAGCAAACAACGGTATCCAAAATATCATGCAAATTAAAAAGAATACAATGCGAAAGGTCCATCTTATATTATATTAACACACGAAGTCGAATTTTATGACAATTTACATGAATTTTATTTTATTATTTGAGGAAAAGGAGCCAACATATGCGATTCAGCATCATACGATACAATAAATGGGAGGGGGAATTTTAGGGTGTAACCCGGAAAGCTCCTAAAATACATTCTCACTATCGAGGCGAGAGACGGGTTTACACACACCCAATAGCCATTGAAACTCCATATTTTTGAAAGCATTGACTACAACAATGCCACCGATGGAATCAAACCTCAGACCTCCTGTGTAAGCTTACTGTGCTTGTTTCCACGAGTCGAGAATCACAGTCAACCGATGGTTGGCTAAAAAGATAGGAGAGTTATTACCGTTATAGAAATATTGTTACTACCATTATGAAACCCGAAAAAGTCTCTATTCCTCAGGAAGGAAGCCTCACTGTGGACGCAAAGTAACCACAACCGTCGGCGATCACAACCTTAGCTTCTGAAAGTAGGGGTTCGCCGATGGATTCGAACATTAGCCCCCCAAAACTCAAGATTAGATTTACTTTTAATGCTTTCGATGGCGGTCATGTGGAGATGTGGCTGATAATTGCCTCTCCATAGAAGCAGGTTTTCCCCACAATTTTTATGATTAATACTGATTGAAAAGGGGCAATAAAACAAGATTATGCGTATCATACTGACTACTGAATAATATATAGGACTTTCCTGATGACTACGCTGCTTTTTGACTACGCGCCAGCGCGTGATAGGCACTAGAGGTAAAATTATTTCCTAATTGCTACATTACGACCTGATGGGTAAAAATGAAACAAAACAAAGAAAAGAAGTGACGAAATGATTCATTTCTGTAGAATACTTTATCACTAACATATATTTATTATACACAGTCCATTCACATTAATGTGACCCCCTGTCAAAAGCCAGACTATACACTCTTGTATAGTCTGGCTTTAAGTGGAGTGGGGTATCAAGTGGAATTCTTTATATACAGTACACTGCAATGTGCTGCCTTTTGTGATGAGTTATTTCACGTTGACGCTGAAAGTGGGTGGCGGTCACATTAATGTGACTGGACTGTGCAAATGAATTATTATAAGTTTGTTACAATGATATACGATATGAAATATCATGGGCACCTTGGGGAGGAAGGAATTCTTCATCGCTGTTATCATTCATGTACTCGTCTCTGAAAGCTCAGCCAACACATTTGCAATTTCATCATCAGTTAGAGGCTTATTAGATGGCATTTTTTTCTTTTTTGGTGAATTTGAAGATTCTGCTGAACTTTTGTCTATCAACAAAATGTTTTTAATAGCTAAGAAATCTATAAATTCGAAACCAGATAGTTAAACTAGTTTCTAACGGTATTTCATGCTCATATCAGCAGACACCCTAGCACCGATTACTATTACTAAACCACACCACATCACTGTGCTTAGAGCTGAGCTGCTCCTTTACAGTTTGGCAATGATGTGTGAGAAGTCTGACTAGGCTCTGTGATTGCTCTACGGTCATAAGAGATTTGAACTTACGGCTTAAAGTGGATACCGAACCACTACAGACGTCCATGGCACCGCTGGGATTCGAAGCCGAAACCTGTGGTACCGAGCGCCAGAGCGCTCGCCACTCAGCCATCAGGCCCGACCTAGCATCGATTGAAGCGTAGACGAAATGTTGAAGCGCGGCTCTTCTAGCTTAAACGCGTAACTGGCAAAGGACTTTTGGTGCAACAGCGTTGATGTCATATGTCGCGTTGGCGGTAGATATGCAACAAAAGTGTTATAGTAAAATTTCTACGTTTGGAATGTCTTCCAATAGTTACTTTTATAGACTGCTTCATGCCAAAAAGATTTGAATGCTCTTTCAATACCAAAGCGGCCTGATGGCCTATTGGGTAGCACTCTTATCTTTGGTACCACAGGCATCAAGTTCCAAACCTGGAGTTGGTAGGGATGTTTTTTTGGTGGTTCGAAATCCTCGTTAAACTGTAGGTTCCGGTCTAATGAGCCTAAAGTGTGCATAAAAACCCCGTGGAATGACAAACCAAACCTTTCAATGCCAAACACTATGTTCACTGTATATACTATAACTATGATCACTCCGAAGCATAAGAAATGGTGCGTTTCAGAAACGGGCGTCAGTGCTGAAGATGTCTCCAGGGTGTCTTCAGGCGCCTACCAGGTGGAATCTCCCGACACGACGCCAGAGTCCGTCCACCTGACGCCCAAGGCGCCCTCCCCCGTGCCCTTCTACGGAGCGTCGCCCTTCTCCCAAGCCCTCCAGAAGATGCACAACGAGATCAAGAAGTACGAAGGGCAGAGGGAACACGTGAGTGCGACAGATTTTGAAAGTTCTTTTTGTTTCCTCTAAGCATTCATCAAAGAAATATTGTAGTTTAACAAATACAGGGTGATCATAATTAAAGAACCACTTTCAAAATGCTGTAGAAAAAGAATCACTCGTCACAATGAGTTCACATGTGAGCTGGAGATACTTGAAGAAGGGAAAAACGGTACGGTCCTTTAAAAAAAGTTCCACCGATTTGTTCCCATCCAAATGGGTATGGCCTTGCCGTGGTAGGTGGACTTTCCACTCACAGTGTCACAACTGTTGAATGACTTGGAAGTCATGTTTTCCGTCAGAAAACCGAAACAATCCAACACATTGAACACTGTAGTTCGTTTGATGTGCAACTCGTGTCAAATGCGTTGTCATTTCGATTCAAAATATCCTTGGCAGCCAAATTCCGTTTCTTCAGGCCGCTTTCAACGCCGTCTATTCATATACTTTGAACTTTTTCTTCCCCCCTTCTTCAAGTATCTTCAGCTCACATTTGAGCTCATTGTGACGAGTGATTCTTTTTTGACAGCATTTTGAAAGTGGGACTTTAATTATAACAATCCTGTATATCAAGAGTACTTAAAAATTTGGATAGACAGGGGATTTACAATATTATCTATACCTGGCTGTCTACAATTTGACTTCAATATTTTTAAACGATTAGCTGCATGATTTCTACGTCATAGTAGCTATTTGAAGGTAGAATTTCTATTGTAAGTACTATCAGTGTTCCATATTAGTAAGAATACGTTTTTCAAAGAATGTAGATTGTTAAACTTTATTATCTTCCAAAACGAGTAAAAACCCATTTCAGTAAGTTATCAATAGTTTCAAACTACATTAACGAAAAAAATAATATATGGCATGAAAAACTGAGATAACAAGCATTTAGACCTTCTAAATAAGTGATTATTGAACTTTTTTGGTTCCCCCTTCAAATCAAAAAATTTCCAAAGGACCACCTTTCCGAAAAAACGATCTGCAAAAAAGAAAAATTAAACAATATTAAATACAAAAAAATAAAAAGGTTAACTTTTAACGCTAAAATAAAAAAAAAAAATTTAAGTTTGAGAAACAATTTTTCAAATTTTTTTTCGCGATCTTTCAAAATTTTTTAGTGGTCCTTGGGTCACCGAATTCTCTAAATTATGTTAATTTTAAAATCATTATGACTTTATTTCATTATTGTGATATTCTTTTATTCGTACTGCCATGGCAAACTTTATCAACATATGATTACAACATCAGCAACATTAACAGTTATCAACATTGTATGCCAAGCTTTATCAAGTTCCACCACAGTATTATCACAAGCTTTATTATGACATTATTTCATTATGGTGACACTATTTTATTCACATCATTATGAAAATGCTCTATTAACATATGATTACAATATCACTAAATAAAGTTCTGCATGTATAATTAATCATATGCCAAGCCCCATCACATTATTATCATAAATTTTATTATGAAATTATTTTCATAACATTATTTTTTTCACATTATCAACATTATAAGATCATAATATCACTAAGTAAAGTTGCATATATGATGTATCAACATGCGTCAAGCTTTATCAAACTCCCATGACATTATCATAAGCTTTATTATGAAGTTATTTTCATGACATTATTTCATTATAATGTCACTAATTTTCTCCACATATGATGACAGCGTCCCCAAATATAGTTCAATATATGATTTATCAACATATGTCAAGCTTTTTCCAAGCTCCATCCCATTATTATCATAAGCTTTATTATTAAATTATTTTCATGATATTATTTCGTTATTATGACACTATTTTATTCGCATTATTATGAACAAGTTTTATTAATATTATATGATTACAGCATCACCAAATAAGATTTGACATATGATTTATCAACCTATGTGAAACTTTTTCAAGCTCCATCACATTGTCATCATAAGCTTTATTAGAACTTTATTTTCAAGACATTATTTCATTATTATAACATTACTTTCTTCACATTATGAACATTATATGATTACAATATTACTATATAAAGTTGGATATAGGATTTGTAAACATATGCCAAGCTTTATCAAGATCCATCGCATTGTCATCATAAACTTCATTAGAACTTTATTTTCTTGATACTATTGTTAATATGACTTTATATCAATCAGTGTAACAATTTACGACGTATACTTTAAAATTAAATACAAGTTATTAACATAAAAATTGGATCCACTTGAATAGTGTCTCGTTTTTGTGATAAAATAACAGGTGGGATGAAACGTTCGTAGGCTGACGAGTAGTTGGCGCTACTAGTATTAAGTCCATATGATTTTTAGTTAGCCCTAACCTTCAGAAGACGCGTGTATAAATTTGACAGTTGTTGCACTATTAGTATGTGAGTTGTAGCATTTTTAGTGAAGCAACTTTCGTTAGTTTGAAAAAAATGGATAAAAAGGAATTTCGTGTGTTAATTAAAGCATTGCTTTTTGGCGGGAAAAAAAAATACTATTGAAGCCAAGGCTTGGCTTGATAAACATTATTCGGACTTTGCACCAGGAAAATCAATCGTAGAGAAGTTCACTAAAAATGCTATAACTCACATACTAATAGTGTAACAGCTGTCAAATTTATACACGTGTCTTTTGAAGGTTAGGGCTAACTAAAAATCTTATGGATTTAATACTAGTAGCGCCATCTATGTGTTAGCCTACGAACGTTTCGGCCCACCTGTTAAAAGTGATATTTTGCAAGATTCCGTTTAATGTGGTTGATTCGCTTCTCAGATCGTCCGCTTCGTGGAGCTGGCTCCGTTCGTGCGCGACTTCCACATGATTCGTGAAGAGCTGGAGTTCCTGCTCAAGGAGTACATCCCCGGGTGCCAGTCGGAGGGCGTGGAGCCAGAGATGGCACTGAACACACTGGAGAACCTGCTCCATGAGCTGTCGGAGAGCCTGGAGGAACGCAGGGGATTCAAGGTAACTCTATAGCAATTTCTACATGTTAAGCTCTGTCCACATTTGAATGCTTGAGTTGCGAGTCGCACTCGCAAACGCTTTCAAAATCGGTTTGTTTTAATATGGGTGGAAAAAAACTTTTTTCTAATACAGTTGAAAAATACTTAGACGTCTTTTATGCCATAAGCAAGGGCTTACTCACTTTGCACTACCCGGAGAGTGCTTGAAGATAAGCTACGGACGCGAGTAACAATACTCCCGCAATGCTCTACGATCCTGTTAGACCGGGACCTACAGTTAAAAGTGGATTCCGAACCACTAGAAGCATCCATGGCACCGACGGGACTCGAACCCGAAACATGTAGTACAGAGCGCCATAGCGTTGGATACTCGGTCATCAGTCCCTGCGGAAAACAAAAAATGCATACGAAAATATTTTCTATCTTTCTGGGAAACAAAATTTCCGTTCCAGATGGAGTCTGCCTTTTATTAAGCATCAAAAAACTGATGTCTTTCCGAAAAACGACTGGGACACGGTTGTTTTTCGACGCCTCATTGAAACACTGAGAAAGAGTCCTAGCGGGTGACGTTCATGACTGACGCATTCAATTGTGAATTCAAATTTACGTTCACTTTGTTTAGAAAAATAAATAATTAATAATTCGTTATTTAATTAAAATAGATAAGAATAAAAGACAGAAAATTGCCATTTTAATCTCTTCGAGTTATAGAGTCTGGTTTTTTCTTCAAAATGTGCACCAATGCGTGTTTACATCGCATCTTCTATCATATCTTTAAGCTACGTCCACATTCGCAAGCGAAAGGACTGAGCGACGCATTGAAAACCAGTTTTCTCAAGTGTAGTCGGAACATTCGCTTCTGAGAATTCGGGTAGAGAGCAGTAATAAAATAGAGCGTGTTCCGCTGTTCTAAAAGATCAGAATGATGGTGGCATTTTCAGGCTAGAGGTGATGCTGTAACGCCGCTTGGCTTCTTTGTCCCGTCATTTTATTTCAGTTTGTAATTTTCGGAATTCCTCGGCCCCGCAGGGACCTAACTCCTGTCTGCAGAGTAGGAAGCATGGTAGGTAAAGTTCATGAAATAAAAGTCAAAGCAGCAAGTCTGTCCCAGTTCAAAGTAAGTTTAAAAGAGCAACGGGAAAAATATATATAAATATATATCTTTTTAATAATGTAATTATATAAAAAGAGAGCTTTTAAAACAAAAAGCAAAAATCAATTAAGAATACACCACAGAATGGAGTTACAGCTGCTAGAAATGCTGACTAAAGGAACAGGTCAGGGCGCTCCTGACGACTGAACCAGTTCGTCTAGGGCAGTTGTAAGTTGTGTAAGACCGCCCTTGGGCGTTTAGCATTCTCTCGGCAAGGAGAAATCGTATCTCGGAAGATTACGAATTTCCTTGTTCGGGATGTGGTCAAGATTTGCATAAAAATTTTCCGCAAGATTGAGAATAAAATTTCGAATAGAAGGGAGGGCAAGACTATGACGAATGTCATCATTTCTAAAGTGCCAAGGAGAATTTGTGATCATGCGCAAAAGTTTATTTTCTAGAATTTTAATTTAATTAATGTGGTATCTTGCAGCAGAGCCCCAAACTGGACTCGCATAAGTTATGATGGGGCGCTTATAGTACATGTAGATTAGTAATTTATTATGAATTGAGAGGGAACTTATTAATAAAAGGATAAAAGCATGCGAAGACAGGTTTCTTTTTAACATGATTAATGTGATTAGCTTAAGTTAATTTACTGTCAAGAAAAACTTCCAAATATTTAGCATAGTAGACCAGTTAATTCTCCTGTCATTTCATCAGAAAACGAAAACGTGTTATGAAGCGATTCCGAAATCTCGAGAAATTCTTCTTCTCTAGCCCTGCTTTTATTGTACTAAAGATACTAAAGATACAAGAAATGTTACTTTGCTTTGAAATATAAAACAATACAAAAAGTTCATATAAATGATTTTAATGTTTTAATTTAGGGCGGGGGGTGTGCTAACACAAGAAAGCCTATTAATAGAACATAAATGACAAATATTTAGAGAAATCAGATTCACATTTATTCACATCTAAAGAGAAAATGAACCATTTCTTTTGTTCGTCTTCAGATTTTTTTCAATTCCTTCTATTAGCTCACACTCTCCCTATATATATCTTGTTCAAATTTCCAATCCTTAATAAAATACTCTTTATTCCTCCACTCGAGTTCAAATACATTGTTTTGAACTTGCAGTGGACGACACTGGATGTGAATACAGTTTTTTCAGATATTAATTCATTCATTCAATTTAATTCATTCATTTTAGGGGTTTTTTTACATTTAAGTTGCCTGTATCTACTCATAGATGGCGCCAGATAAACTTAAAAAAAATGAATGAAAATTATTCATAAAGGAAATTTTTGCAATAGAGTGAAAAAAAAGTAGGAATTGACATTAAAAGAATTTTTTTTATATTACTCATTTTTACTATATTGCAGAAAAGTCCTTTACACATATAGTTGAAATTTTCCTCTTACATCTGGCGCCATCTGTGGGTAGATGCATACAACTTAAATGTAAAAAAAACTAAAATTAATTAGCTAAATTTAATTGATGAATTAATATTCGAAAAAACTGTATTCACATCCAGTGTCATCCACTACAAATTAAAAAAAAATGTACTTGAACACGAGTGAATGAATAAAAAGTGTTTTATGAACGATTGAAAATTTGAACAAGATATAGATAGGGAGAGTGTGAGCTAATAGATGGGATTGAAAAAAGGTCACGATTTAATTAATTAAAAAAATGAATGAATTATTAATTTAAAAAAATGAATGAAAATTATTTACGAAGGACTTACTGCAATAGAGTGGGAAAAAAAGTAGGAATTGACTTTTACATTTTTTTTTAATATTACTTGTTTCTGTTTCAGCCCGCCCTCCGCTCTCCCCCCGTGTCAGAAGAGATCCAGGCTGCTGAGTTCCTGCTACGAGAAGACAGGTAAGGACAGACAATGCCGTGATCAGAAATTCAGCTTTGCCTCTTAATCTCAGAATTCTAATATCTCTCTCTTATCTCCGTCCAGTATTAGCTTTTGCAAGCCCAGTTTGGGGTTCTGTTACTCGTACGAAAAAATTTTTGAAATTATTCAAAGGCTTGAGAAGAAAACTCTGAGAATGTTAACGCATTCACCCTGGTACTTTCGTAACGACGCTATTAGACGAGTTCTCTCTCCATTTCAAGTTTAAGACAATTTGTTCACAAAATTTCTACTCAATTCTATAATGATATGCGAAACATCCGTAACCCCGTATTAAATATTCTACAAAATGACGATTATGATATTTCTTCCCGAGAACATAGCAAAAGACCTCGCACTGTTCTCAATATTTTAAATGAATTCCTTACAACTGCCTGGATGAAAAAAGTTCGCTTTTCTCCTAAGCCTTCTAATTTGACATTTGCTCATTCTCGGTTATTACATGCAACTGATTTCATCAACATGTACATTTTTGAAATTTTTGTTATTTTTCATTGTATAATTTTATTAAATAAATAAATCTCTTTTAAAAAAAAAGGGCATTTAATTATCTATTTTTCTTAATAACTCAAAGGGCATGAGACCACCGCTATGTTTCAACATTTTACAGTGAAGGAGCTAGTGGCCGCTACTCGGCCAAGGATCTCCGTGTTAATCTACAATAAGACAATGCTGTGTTGTGAGAATATCCTTTAAAAAAACAGATTTAAAGTAAATAGAGACGAAGCATTTTCCTCTTTAATTCATGATGCCAATGGTTATGCAAGAATTTAAGATTTAGGGCTATCCCCCCTTAGTCATTTAGGACTTCATCCACTCCAGTTGATACACCGCTACTATTCCATCCCTCCATATGAATGAAAATTACTGCTGGCTGCGGTTTTAATATTCTTCTTCTTCTTCTTCGCCTATCCCCAAAGTCCAGCGGGGCTAGACTAGGTCCATGAATCCAAATATCCGAAGAAAGTCCAAGACCATCAACGTGCTGTCAAGGAGATCCTGACATCTGAGCCCCAGACACGCCAAGATGTGAGACGGTTTTAATCTAAAATGTGTTTGTTGTTTCTTATCCCACTTGGTAGACAGCAAGTTCTGACAAGACAGCAGTCTGTTTAGGCTGGCTGAGTTATGAAATAAAAAAAAATTCGAAAACTGTATTTTTCAAATTTTTCCTGAAAAAGCCTTCGGTCCTGATGTCTGTTGCTGTTTCAGGGCCAAAGAAGCCATCAAAGACTACAAGAGGGTCTACTACATCGTCCAGAGTGCTCTCGAGCGAGAAATACCAGCTTTTCATCGAAACGAAAGAGCTTACATAACTGCTTGGTATGAATACCCATCTTCTTTCTTTTGTTTTACTTCTCCTCTGTATAATGTAAGCGCATTTTTTTTACCTCTTAAATATAGCATGCGTCACATAGGATCAATAGGATAAACTTCCAAAAATGGGATTAGGAAATACTTAAAAATCAGCATCGTTATTTCCTGTAAAATTAATAGAAAAAAATAACCCAGGGAACTCTTTGGTAGCGGGGCCTGAATGGCTGAGTGGCTAGCGCTCGGTACCACAGGTTTCGTGTTCGAGTCCCGAAGGTGCCATGGATGTGTGTAGGGGTTCAGATTCCACTTTAAACAGTAGGTCCCGGTCTAATAGGATCGTAGAGCGTTGCGGGGGCATTGTGACTCCGCGTCCGTGGCTTCTCTTCAAGTTACACGCGCTCCCTAGGGTAATGCAAAGTGAGTAACGTCTGTGCAGCGCTTGCCTTAAGGCATCCAAGACGTACATGTCTGTTTGCCAGTTGCATTGGAAAAAAAAATATATATAATGTAAATATATTTTTTTTACCTCTTAAATATAGCATGCATCACGTAGGATCAATAGGATAAACTTCCAAAAATGTGATTAGAAAATACTTAAAAATCAGCATCTTTATTTCCTGTAAAATTAATAGATAAAAATAACCCAGGGAACTCTTTGGTAACGACCACAGCGTTTGTGGTGGGTTCATTCTTTCGTACAGTAAAGAATATGTTGTTGTTGTTGTTCTAATGCAACTGGCAATACAGAGCCAGTTCATCTTTATGCCATAAGCAAGGGCTGCACCGCTGCGACTCATTCAGCACTACCCAGGGGGCACGTGTAGCTTGAAGATAGGCTACGGACGGGAGTCACACTACTTCCGCAACGCTCTACGAACACATTAGACCGGGACCTGCGGTCTAAATTGAATTCCGAACCACTACAAGCATGATAGCCAAGCTCTAGATACTCGGCCATCAGCCCCCAAATTAGCAAATACTTATCAGTACCTTTATTTCTATCTTCTAAAAATTACTGGCTAAAAATAACTCAGGGAACTCGTTGGTAGCGACCACCCCTTTCGTGGTGAATTCATTCTATTGCTCTTGTAAAGAATATTGCTTAAGAAGGAAACACAAGTTACAAATGCAAGGAGTTATTTATACTTAAAAAAAGTTTGCGAAATACAGGTCTTAAGTACCATGCATGCGATGTTCATTCTGCTGCCAAATTTACGCCGCCAATAATGTAGACCCTAATTTGTTGTTAATAATAGCTTATATATACAGAATAATAGAATGAATCACTGCTCACATATGAAAATAATCTCAAATGGTCTACTGTAATTTCCTGTCTGTAATTCGGAGGATTATATGTTAAAAAGCCGTATAGTTTCGTTGTGCTTATTATCATTGGCTGCGTACAATCTATGGAGAGTTTTTTTTTTTCGGAAACTTCATAAAAAATCAGTTCTGTAAAACCGCCAAAATAAACTTAGCCAAAACAATTGACAGAGTTTTGTGTGAAAAGGAAACAAGCAGCCTTCATAACACAAAGAAAGAAACATAACAATTCCACAATTGTTGGTTGCTGTTTTTTTAATGGCGCAAGGGTAGTTTTTGGCCAAACTGCGCCAGTACTGTTTCAACAAGATGAAAAATAAAATCGATTATTACTTAAATCTAATTTAAAAGGTGTTCCAGGCAAACTGTAGATGTTTGGTTTGTTTAGTCGCTGTAGGATAATTTTTGCACTCTAGGTCTAATTAGACCGGGGCCTACTGTTTAAGATGGATCCCGAACTATCAACAACCAACCATGCCACTTCCAGGATCAGAACGTAAAGCCTCTGGTACCAAAGGTTTGAGTGCTAGCTGGAAATTGGCCATCAGGTCGCTTCAGACTTAATCATTTATTCTCCACATATAATGCTTCCTGAAAGTATCGTACAACTTTAAAATGTGTAAAAAAAGCGCTGTAATCTGCAATTAAATTATTATATAAAGTCCAATATTTTTCCATATCTTATTCTGAATAGAATAGAACAACATTTAAAAAAACATGTAGATGCCTTTTCATTGTTAAGAAATAAAAATACAAGAAGGCAGAGAATGAACACATCTACAGAAGTGATCGGTTATGTGTCGATGGCACATACATTTCACCATGTGAGGGTATTGAACTATGACCTTTGACCCCAGGGTAAGGGGATAGATCACCGTAGATGAGAAGAAAAGAGCGAGACTGGCGGCAGACGGGACAGCTGCGACACGCAGCGAGAGAATGAGAAGGATGAAGATGTTTACAGCGAATTAATCAATGTAAATAGTATATTGTGTAAATAATGTGCTTCATTAAATGGCTGTTGGCCTTAAAAGAAACACTCTGTTTCTTCATTTTGTTTTCAAATTAACCCCTACACGCCACAGCAAAACCCTATAAAACATGGCGCTTTGGAAAAGATGAGTCTGTTGAACGCATTTGGCAAGTACAGCCTACATAAAATATTTTTTTTTATTGTTGTTTTTGTTGACGTGCGGGACGGACATCCCGTGAGTGATCTACTCATGGATGGAGGGAAAGGGGATTTTTTTTTATTTCCAATGGCGGGCTATAATAAGTAATAAAAGAAAAAAGAAAAAGAACACAAGGAACATGAAAACAACAACGAGAATCACATAGTGACATGCTTAGCCCATAAGGGCCTTAATCAACCAGTAACGACCCTACACAGTAGAGGAAACAAGTGCAGGACAGACAGGAAGATGGTATGAATCCATGTTCTCTCCAAGACTGCAGAACATGCATTTTGGGCTTGCGAATATTTTCATCCGAAAAAGATGATTGGCCATACAATCATGGCCCATCAGGTGTCTGAAAAGGGCAACAGCTTTAAAAGCTACATAAAATATAATACTAGAGATATATTCTAAAAGCCTATCTATTTACTGTCTGTGTCGTTATGAAAAATAAATATGGGTTTAAACCGAATGCTAAAATCTCTTGTCGTAGAACGCCAACTAATCGTAAACCTGATTTCATTCCCACTTCCGATTGGCTGGCGTTTTAAGATATGAGATTTTAGTATCAGTTGGAAATAATCCATTAATAACAAAAAAAAAAAAAAAAAAAAAATGTTGCTCTGAAGTGGTAACTACTACCGAGCAACCTTAAGAGTTTATCTCAAATATTTTATGCTTGCAGTCAAGAAGCACAGGAGATGGACAGGAAGATCAAACAACACCAAGTCTTGGATGCCCAGACGAGAGAGCAGGTAATTCGAAATATTCAAGAAACAATTATTAATTTTCAGTATCTAATTCTTTATTCGATATATAAAATTCAGAAGCACGCATCACTAAAATATATAGTAATTCATTCTAAGTGATTAAGATATCAGAATTGATAAGTTGCTCCCAAAATTACTTGACTATTATTTTATTCAATAATTTTAAGCAAATTAAATTTCTTTGGAATTAAGGCTGTTATATAATTATAATCACTATAAAATAATAAATATATTCATTTATATTATTGTAGTAGATGTCGTCCTTTGTTTGTCCAGATCGAACATGGGTAGATGCACCGCTTTAATTACAAGCGCACTAGCACGAGCACAACACATTGCAAAGATTAATAACGGATAACACCTTTAAAGACATATATTTAAGTAGAAGGGTTCCACTTCTAAGCTGTAAATAAAGTGACTCAGGTACACACTGGATAGCGAACTATACTTCCTCTCTGGATGAGAATCTGTAGACCAATTTATGCACAAGATGCTGCTAACTATATCTTCTCTTGGGGTGAGAGACTGTATTCTAAACCTCTCTGAGGCAACAGCTAATTGTACAGTTGTGGAAGGATTCCACTTCTAGCTCTCGGGATGAGAGCTCGTCACTAACGGCAGCGCCCGTTTTGCCGTCTGTCCTCTCGGGCGAGAATCTCGAAGCCTACTGACGATTTCTTCTGAACGCCGCAAGGGGCGCTCTTGCAGTGCGTAGGAGGAAACAAAGTTGCGTAGATGGAGCCCCGGTTACATTATAAACATGCACACTAATAATGGGTGGTTCTCTTTGATTTCACCCTTTTTTTAAATTCAAATGCTGTTCTTTAAAGTTAAAAGAGAACTATCAAAACTAAGTTTCAGAAATCCTTGGGATTTGGCAATTAAAAAATTGTCAAATTGAAAATGTGTTGCAAAATATAGTTTTCTGTTTTCTACTTTTTTCCGGTTGCTTTTTTCTTGAAAACCCTGCATCCTAGGAATGTGGTTCTCCAGAAAACCTTTATCGAACAAAGATTCTTGCTCAGCACAGTTCATGGGGCACCCTGTATATGTAGAACCAGAAAAAGAGTTATTCCCTGTAGAAGAGCAGGTAAAGAATGACCCTAAAATAATGAACGAGAAAGAAATGAGCTGTCTTGTGTATAAGAGCAAGTAAAAGAGTGGCTGTACGTTAAGGAATAGGAAAATTGACCATTTATCGCAAAAGTATCAATTTATTATTTGCTTTTTAATAAGAAACAGATAAATGAACCATTTATCTTACAAGTGTCAATTTATTAGTTGCCTTTTTATTAAGGAACAGGGAAATGAGCTGTTTCTTTTCTGATTTCAAGAGCCAATTGATGAGTTGCTCCTTATTCAGGAACAGGGAAACTAACTGTTTCTTCTCCTAGAACCAGTTGATAAGTTGTTCTTTATTTAGGAACAGGAAATGAGTTGTTTCTTTTCCAAAAGCCACTTGAAGAGTTGCTCCTTATTAAAGAACAGGGAAAGGAACTGTTTCTTCTCCAAGAACCAGTTGATGAGTTGTGCGTTGTTAAGGAACAGGCAAATGAACTGTTTCTTTTTCAAGAGCCAGTTAAAGTGTTGCTCCTTATTAAAAAACAGGGAAATAAACTGTTTAATCTCCCAAGCGCCAGTTTAAGAGTTGCTTCTTATTAAAAAACAGAGAAATGAACTGTTTAATCTCCCAAAGAGCTAGTTGAAGAGTTGCTCCTTATTAAAGAAAAGGGAAAGGAACGGTTTCTTGTACAATAATAGGTTTGCGACTTTCTCTTGATTAAAGAATAGAGAAATGAACTGTTTCTTGTACAACAGCAAGATAACGATTAGCTCTAATTAAAAAAAACAAGCATAAAAAAACTATTATTATTATAACATAATGTTCGTCGTTGTTTGTGCAACTGGATTTGGGTGTAATTGGGTTGAGACACAAGTTTAAGAACACATAGCTTTATTGGCAAGCACATAAACACAACATAAACACCAGAATTAATTACAAACAATATTTAACACACAACACGTAACATATTTAAAGATATATATCTATACATTCGTGGAAGGATTCCACTTCGCTGAAAATGAAGATATTTTCTCTCGGGTTGAGAGCTTGTAACTAACGGCAGATCCAGTTGCGCCCTACGTCCTCTCTGGTGAGAGTTTCGATGCCTAGTGACGATTTCTTCTGAACGCCACAAGGGGCGCTCTTGCAGTGCGTAGGAGGGAGCACAGTTGCAATAAGTAAAAAATTTCAATTCGTGATTGCTAGGGATTGCAATACCGGTATACCGAGATACTTGGTCCATTTGTACAATTTTGTAATACCGGTATTCACAAGTTTAAATACCGTTTTTTCGGTATTTACTAGAAATTTAGTATTCTTATGTGTGAAAAATTCTTATTCTTATCTGTGAATTCTTGTTCAGAATTCTTATCTGAATATAGAAATTCTTGTCTGTGAAAACAAAGTTGTAGTTGTGAAGAAAGTGTGTAATATTTCGATAGTGTTTAAATTGGTGAATTTGTTATTCACATAGTATTTGCATATCATACTTTAAGTGTTCAAAATATTTTCAGATTTATTATATATATACTCAATAATACCCCATAATAATGTAAAAGAATAACTTTAAAAAACATAAAAAATCAATTGATAATACTTCGGTTTATGTTTTTTAAGATTACATTTCAAAAATTTGTAATAGTACCACAGACTGAATAGTGATATTTACACTTTTTGTGATTTAAATGAATAAGATGTTCCTTTACTTTTTTGTGATTCTTTATATACTGTTATAATTTATAAGTTACAAATTTTTTTGTGATATTTACATCATCTAATAAAACAAAAAAACACCTGTGTGTTCTTTCTTTTTCTAAAATTTCCACTACCGGTATTAAAACCCGTATCCCGGTATCAAGATCTAAAAAATACCGAATACCGGTATTGAACTTTTGGTCCGATATTGCAATCCTTAGTGATAGGAATGGTAATTGAATAAAGTTGAATTTAAGAGGACACGGTGCATCCATTTCACATTCAGGAAAGAATGCGCCTGGTGATGGAGCACGTCAACAACTGCCACTACATGCCCCTGTACGAGATCGAGAAGAGCAGAAACCTGCAGCTGAAAGACAGAATGCAGTTTCTGGAGCAGAAGCTCTCGAACGCGGAGCAGCAGGTCAAGATGGACGTGGAGGACATGGGGCAGTGGGCCAGCCTCTTCCCGCGCAAATTCCTAAAGACCCTCGAAAACCTGCTGTCCTACAGGCTGATTCTGGATCCTTACGAAGTAGGTGGATCTTCTTAAAGCTTTGTTAAATCCTATCGCAAGATTTTCCTCTCACTATGTTGAGCATACGAGGTTTCCTTTCATATATACACAGCGCAGTCACATTAATGTGACCCCCTGTCAAAAGCTAGAATATACACTCTTGTATAGTCTGCCTTTAAGTGGAAGTGTGGTATTAAGTGGAATTCTTTCTGTACACTCCACTGCAATGTGTTGCCACCTGACTTTTGTGATGGGTTATTTCACGTTGACGGCGAAAGCAGGTGGGGGTCCCATTAATGGGACTGGACTGTGTGTATATATTTCCATTAAAAAGTACCCTTTCCCTTTCTGATGTTGAATAATATCTAACCAAAGAAATATTTAATGTGACATCTTAAAAGGACATTACTGGCATTATCTAGCTGGGAAGAACTCCATATTTTCGCATGACGATTACAGCTAACAGCTGCATGGTTTTTGTTCCCTAATACGGCTGGCAAACACTTAGGCTTTATGTGTTGCGTTATCTTAATTTAATTTTGCTGTCTTATCACTCAATAAACCTAAAACAGTTTTCAAAGTTGTGTAGATAATTCTTATACTCTTTGTACTTCCATCTTGATACAATATACCTCAGTAGCGTGAAATATATCTAAATTGTTGATATACTTTTTTTTCTAATTCCCTATATAGGCACAATTAATCTTTTATGCCTTAATGCAAGCACTCCGCCAACGCTACTCACTTAGCACTACCCAGAGGGTGCTTGCAGCTTGAAGATAAGCTACGGATTCGGAGTCACAGTACTCTACGATCCTATTAGACCGGGATCTACGGCTTAAAGTGGATTCCGAACCACTGCCAACATCCATAGCACCGCCGGAACTCGAATCCGAAACTTGTGGTACCTAGCGCCAGAACGCTAGCCACTCGGCCATCAGGCCCATTGATATACTTTCAGATGTAAAAGTGCCATTTATTTTTCTAGTCTAGCCTGTACTTCTAATTTAACTTTATCGAGTCTTCTTTTAGTTGATTGGCATTATTAATAAAAAAAATTATATAAGTTGTTTTAATTATGCAAATTTTTCTATTTACACACATGTAATACCATTTTTGTATTTTTGTCACATCCTTTTGATGTCTACATATTGACCGTCGCCTGTTCTATTTTGGCGAAGTCAAGCCAAAAAAAAAAAAATGAAAACTGTAGTCGTCAAGTGTGTCGTCTGTACGTAGATTGTAGATTGTAGACTGTAGTAGATGTGTCGTCGTTTGTTTGTGCAGTTTCAATTGGGTGTGGACAAATCGAGTCTCGAGTCCTATAAATCATTTATTTTAATGCCTACATTTACTGCAATTACAATAAACAATATTTAACACACAGTATGTATGTTTAAAGAACATCCAATTAGATATTTAGTGGAAAGATTCCACTTCTAGCTCTCGGGATGAGAGATTGTCATTCAGTGCCAGTTGCGCAGTGCGTCCTCTCGGGCGGTAGGTTCGATGCCAACTGACGATTCCTTCTGTATTATGCAAGGGGAAGCTCTTGCAGTGCGTAGGAGGAACCACGGCTACGAGGAAACATAGTCGTGTAGGTGGAACCGGTTACAAAAGCCGTTAAATCACTGATAATTGATGTGTAGACTTCAGCCGGTTCCAATAGATTCATCCCGGCCGAACCTACAATTTTTGTAGACATCTCTACCAGTTTAACAATGGCTGGACTTTTGCAGTGGGTGTCTAGGGGATTTGACAGACACAATAAAGGAGTGCGTTTCTTTAAATAAAGCCATTTAATGACATATTTTACAATGATATTTACATTAGTTATTAATTAAGGGGTAAACATATTCTCTCGCTGCTTGACGCAGCCTGCCCAATCTCGCTCCTCTCTGGTTGACCGCCAGCGTACTTCTCCCCTTTCTTCATCTACGGGGATCTGTGTCCCTTCTCCAGGGGTCAGAGTTCAAGGTTGAACACTCCCCCCCCCATTGTAAACAGGCTCTGTCAAATACAAGCAACCGTGATGTGTCGCCGCCTACTGATTACCACACAAACAAATCCTACATTTATGCAACCTTGCCATGTGACACTTAGTATTTTGAAATATTTTTTATTTATTATTTTCTATTTTATTTAGAAATATATTACAATAAGTATTTTGAAACATTTTTGACAATTAGTATTATATTTTAGTAACTTTTTAAAAGGATTCTAATTGCTGCTTTTTCTCCTCGAGTTATTAAGAGAATTTTTTTTTTTTAATTTTTCTTGAATTGCCACTGGCAAACGTGTCTCATGAGTTTGAATCTCTCGATCGTGCCTTCCGTCGTGCGAAAGAGAGCATCGTCCTTTCATGTCATTTGATGTGTTTCCTTTTCAGCCCATGGACGCAGAGACCTACGAAGAGCTCGCCGGCATGTTGAGAAACAACCTGGAAAGGATCTTCAGCACTCGAGTGCAGAATTTGGAATATCAGGATTACAGGATCCAGCAGCTGAATATCCAAGTCGAAAAAATAATGGACGTGCACAACCAGATTTTTGCAATTCATGAAAACCATCGTCTAAAGGTAAGTCGTTTAAAAGTCGTCCAGAGTCGTTTCAAACTATCACCCTCAACTGCGTATCTCGCGGTATGAATAGTTGTAGTCATTTAACTCTACTTTATACCTCACCCCTATGTCCAGAGATATGTACTCCCCTTCCAGTTAAAAAAAATAATAAAGGTTGGTTAAAATAACAAATCAAATTTAAGTGGTAAAAATACACAGTCCAGACACTTTAATGGGACCCCCTGTCAAAAGCTAGAATATACACTCTTGTATATTCTGGCTTTAAGTGGAGTGTGGAATGTGGTATTAAGTGGAATTCTTTATATACACTCCACTGCAATGTGCTGCCACCTGCCTTTTGTGATGGGTCATTTCACGTTGACGTCGAAAGTAGGTGGGGGTCACATTAATGTGACTGGACTGTGTAATATAAAAATTTAAATGGCAAAACTGCCAGTTAAGAAGGTGGGAGTTTTAAAAAAACAAAAAAGACTTCCATTTAAAAAAAGTGCTGATGGTAAAACAATATTGTTTTCATCTTTGTGTGTCCTTCTTCGTTTTGTTTCATGCTTAAACAAGTTTGCTATTTTCTTGCATTTCTTGTCAAAGCAGTACTTGTCGAGTTTTACAACTGCGTGCTTAACATTTTGCAACGAGTGTATATAGCTGTAATATTCGATAAATATTTTTGGGGAACAAAATCAAATTAACATTTTTCCAGAATTGAATTTCTAATACAAAATAATTTCTAATGTTGCAGCACGAAGATCTGAGAAGCACCTACCATCAAGTACGACAGGATCTGCGAAATTTGAAACAAGTCTATGACGCACTTCAGCATGAGAAGCTCATTTACAGTGACTACTACGCGATGCTTCAGGCGAGGTTGGAGGCGATTGGCAAAGGTCCAATTCCCCTCATCCTAGAAGGGTCACCAGAAGTGCGTCGCGGCAGACCATCCTCCAATTTTCTTGATGACATCACTCCTCCTTTCGGAACGATGGACATGTCCATCTCCTTCGACAGCGGAAGATCTTTTCTGCACCCCCAGTTGCACCTGCAGCTAGAGTGTCACTACCAGTTTCTCACAGATCTGGTTACTTGAGTGACGAAAGTGCCCCAGCAGAAATGTTGGACATATCTGGTTTGTCAGACGTACCGATGATGTCAACTCCAATAAGGTCACCTCGTGTACAAGAGCCCTCTGATTTACCTGGTGATGTGTCACAGAACCTCTGGGGTGTATCTGGCAGTGATGAACTTTTTGCGACTGCTCCCACATCCCCGTTGATGCAGAAACGACCTGATTTTCTTGGTCCAATAACACCACCCCCAGAAACATTTAATATTGTAGGTAAGCCTGGGTTTGGTCATTATCGCCTGTTGTCTCCAATTCCATCTGCCAGGTCACCTGTAGTGCAAGAACAATATGACTTAATGAGTGATATGACACCGTTAACAATGTCAACTGCCAGGTCACCAGCATTTGACTTACTGGACGATAGCATGCGATCCCCTGTAGCAGCTCCCAGGACCCCTGTGATGCGCGAACGATTGGACTTACTTGGTGACATAACACCGCGTCCACAAAATTTTGTCGTATCCAGTACACCCATCAGAGGCCGGTCTCTCACACCTCCTGCAGCAACCATGATGTCACCGCGGATGCAAGGAAGAATTGATTTACTTGGAGACATAACACCTCCTGCAAAAAGGATGGGCATCTTGAGTAGGGGAAGAAGTCGCAGACCGACACCTGTAGCAGTTGTCAAGTCGCCTGTAAGAATGCGCGAACGCCTTGAATTCCTGGATCAAATGTCTCCACCTCCTGAAATGTTGGATTTGTCACAAATATCCAGCGCTGGTGGATCTATTGCAACACCTCCTGTAGCAGTTGTTACATCGCCTTTGGTACAAGAACGATTCAGCCAGTTTTCCCAAATGTTACCACCTGCAGAAATGCTGAATATTTCCGGTTTGAGTAGTGGTATCGGGTCTCCTGTAGCAGCTGTCAGATCGCCTTTGATGAAACCACGATTCAGCTACTTGGATGAAATGTCACCACCTATGGAAATGGTGGGGTCCCCGGCAGTCCTAGCATCTCCTGTACCGGTTTATGCTTCACCAGTAAGGCAAACTCCAGGGGATCTACTCAGCGGTATTACGCCCCTTTCATTGAGGTCAAATGCCGCAGGCCTGCCGTCTCCTATGCAGGCCTACGTATCACCTATACGGTCAGATCATTCTGAAATTATGGAAATACCGACACCCTTACCAGGAGAGGAAGTCTCTTATTTTGAAGGAAGAGGGGGTGAGATATTTGAAATACCCTCCCCAATGAAGCCGTTCATGTTCCTGGGCAGTCCCGGTTCCGTTCTCGGCGGCAGATCACCCCCGCCAGGAACGAGATTCCCTTACTTCGAGGGATGCGGCGGGGAAATTTTCGACGTGCCCACCCCACTGAAGAGGACGATAAACATGCACAGTCCGTCGAGGGGTGCTCGACCCATGAATGTCGCGGTGAAGCCACAGGCCATCACGAGATCCCCGGACGGAGAGCGCGTCATCTGTGACTTGTCCGTGGAAATAGAACAGGCGTCTCGAGCAGCCCGACGCCCGAGGCACATCGAGAGGGAGAAAATCATCGTGCGGGGCACACCCCCCGTCTCCGAGACCGTGGGGAGGAGGGTGGACAGGACCTACGGACTCTTCACCCCTCGCAGCACCTTCAGGAGACAGCACGTGGGAGTGAGAAGACCTCTCTTTCGGGATGACTACCCCAGCAGTGTGATTACCCGAAGTCGGACTCCCGCCATTCCGGCGGTGGCTCCCCAACGTGTACCCAGGGGGTCCATCGAATGGTCGAGTCCCCAGAGAAGGAGGTTCTTTTCACCCCACCAGCCCTTCCAGTTCAAAAGCTATCCGACTTCCGCATTTCCCCAACAGTGATCAGACGTATCATCACATCATTAGATAATCACTTTTATCATCGGACATCATCACATCATTTAAATTTTTTCTCTATCCTTGCTTAAAATAGGTCTACATATCAGAGTAAATAAGAGAGAAGATTGCTGTATTTACGACAACAAAAGCTTAATAGACATGGTACATAGCAGAAATGGGTTCATCTTTAATGTTGTATTTTTATAAGTTAATTCGGAATCGAAATAATAATTTTATTGTTGTTAAAAAATGTAAAAATGTATAGAGATCACGTGACAATTTGTGAAAGAGATTTTCAATAAATATTTTAATCGTATCGGAGTTTCATGTCTCAATCAATCGATATTCTTAGTTGTTAAAAACAACTCAATTTAAGAAAAAATATCTCATATCAGATATACTCATATTCTTAAATAATCACTTTTATCATCGGACATATCAATATCAGCATTTTTATTAAATAACGTATTAAACAGACATTCTTTGATTTTTTTTTTCTGTACCCTTGCTTAAAATAGGGCTACATATCAGAGGAAGAAATAAGCAAATATATTATTGAAGATTGCTGTATTTACGACATCAAAAGCTTAATATGCATGGTACATAGCAGAAATTGGTTCATCTTTAATGTTGTATTCCTTTATAACTTAATTCAGGATATAAAAAATAATTTCATTATTGTTAAAAAAAAATGTATAAACCTTTTGCTCTAAAAGATCGCTTGACAATTTGTGCAAAAGATTTTCAATAAATATTTTAATCGTACTGAAGTTTCGTGTCTCTGTCAATTAATATTCTTTAGTTGTTAAAATCAGCTCAATTTAAGGAAAAATATCATTTCTGAACATATTGGATTTCGAATATTACAAAACGGGAAATTCGAAAGCGAAAGACATAGAATTGATTAACTAAATTACGTATGGAGAATTATTCTTACTTTCAGTTCATTTAATTGCAGTTACTATTGTAGTTAAAATAGTCACTTAATTTCTGAACAAAATAAATGACACTTGATTTATTCTTCTAAACAAAATTAAATATTTTTGAATATAATATAATAAAAGGGAATGATTTATTTACAAACAAAATAAAAGGGAATGATTTATTTATGAACACAATAAAATGGTAAATACTTTATTCATGAATTCAATAAAATGGACGCCTGATTTATTTATGGACACGATAAAATGGAATGATTTATTAATGAACAGAATAAAATTGTCACATTTATTCAAGGATACGATAAAAATCGAGTGATTTATTAATGACCACAATAAAATGATCACATTTATTCGTGGACAAAATAAAATGGAGTGATTTAATAATGAAGCATACCGGTACCATAGAATTAACAAGCATACCGAGTTTCATAAAATACATTATATATCACATTCTCATAGACCTATATTATATACATATATATATACAAAGCAACACCAAGGAAGTTAAGGCAGACATCTTCAGTATATTAGACAGGGGCCTACGGTTTAAAGTGGATTCCGAACCACTCCAAACATCCATGGCACCGCCAGGACTCGATCCCGAAATCTGTGGTACCGAGCGCCAGAGCGCTAGCCACTCGACAATTCAGGCCCTTCCAGAGGGTAGTGGATATTGTTTAAAATGCAATTTCTTTTTACTATTTAGTAATTCTTTTAGTTTTCCAACATTGATTTGCTCCGGACCTGAATGGCAGAGGGGATAGCGCTCTGGCACCACAGGTTTCGGGTTCGAGTCCCTGCGGTGCCATGGATGTTTGGAGTGGTTCGGAATCCACTTTAAACCGTAGGCCCTGGTCTCATATGACTGTAAGAACGTCACAGTGCAAAGTCAGACTGCTACCTACGGTTTCATGGCCACTCATGGTATGTCCGTCCAGCACTGCAGGACATTGAGGATTAGTCACAACAACAACCCTCTGGAAACATAATATTGTGTGATGTTTCAGTTCCAAGCATTCGAACATTCATACCACAATCATTTCGAATGAATGTTTCCTACAAAATGCATGACTTGAACCAACCTGGAATTATATCATCAGTGAGACAAATAACCTCACGATTCATTTGGAAGAAAGAAAAGATGTTAGAGAATGGGGCTAAAACTTGCATTAGTTGCCAGAAAAATAAAATCTTTCGGCACATACATTCCAAATTTAACTCATCTATAGAACCTGATGTTGGACCCTATCACCATCAAATGGGAATAAATATTGCGTAACATGCATTGTTTATTTGATGGTTGGAAGTTATACAGATTGAAAATATTACCACAAAAATAAACACAAAAGCCTTTTATGCAAAATGGATTTGTCGCTGTGATGTTCCATAACAGAAACAAATAATGACTAAACGCCACAAGTTACAAATTCAAGATGCGATTAAGTCAAAGCGTTGGAGAGCTGAAGATCTTTTAGCAATACCCAGCAATCCGAGACGGCATGCTGTCGCCCAGTTCCAACTTCTGACTGGCCATGACTGTCTAGCAGAACATCTCCATCGCATTAAAAAATTTTCGAACCCTGGCTGCCCCTATGGGGTTCAACAGACCCAATGAACAGGGACCACCTCCAACGATGTGCTGTACTTGACACCGACTCGGAGACAGCGTTTTTCTGGAGTGCGAGAGAACTCTTAAGGCAATGACTTCGGTCATCTTTGCATTCTTTTGGACGTTTATTCTATATTATGCGTTTATTATGTATTTTTTTTTTCCTTATTATTTTTGTTATTATTATTATTTTTATTCTACTTGCACTTGCCTTGCCAATGGAAATAAAAATGTTCCATAACAGTGTGTTCACAGACAATTCAGAGCTTTTTAGAAGCTTAGGTATCAACACTGGGGAAAACATTTACATTTTATTTAAAGCATTATTTCTATATGCATAATTCTATTTACTATGAAATGAAAATTAAAGATATAAATTTGATTCGCAAGTGCACTCCAAGAGGGGTTTGGTTTGGTTTGTCGCTCTACGGTCATTTTTTGCACACTTTGTTCTAATTAGACCGGGACCTACAGTTTAACGTGGATTCCGAACCCCTCACAAGCATCCATACCACCACCA
The DNA here is from genome assembly GCA_021605075.1 of Caerostris darwini. Classification (NCBI taxonomy): domain Eukaryota; kingdom Metazoa; phylum Arthropoda; class Arachnida; order Araneae; family Araneidae; genus Caerostris; species Caerostris darwini. Next base: position 110,601 of record BPLQ01013634.1, on the reverse strand, counting down.
GGTTTCGAACCTGAAGCCTGTGATGCCAAAGGCCAGGAAGCTAGCCACTTGGACACCAGGCCGCCGAATGTCTCGTTTTTGTACGTAACTTTTTACGTATCACCAATCAAACGATGCAACAGCTCATAGCGCAGTCTATATGTCATCTGTAATTGTTTCGATCAATGAAGATTCCACACGCAATCGTGGCCCGATGGCCAATTGGTTAGCTCTCTGGCCTTTGGTACCACAGGTTTCAGGTTCGAATCCTGGCGGAGGCAAGGATGCTTGTGAGGGGTTCGGAATTCACGTTAGGCTTGTAAGTCCCGGTCTAATGAGCCCTAGGAACTGAATGCTACAACTCTTCCGTGAGACAAATGATATAGCAAGTATACTACAATTCATTTGTATTCTTAGACTATCAAAGGGGTTGTTGCTGCTTATCCCCTTGATTTCGAATCCTAAACCAAGTCCAGTAGATCCTGCTACATCAATAGATCGTAAACGGTCCTCCCCTCATTCAACAGTTGCCTCACAGAGGCACCAATACAATCGATGAGATGAGAGGGAGACGCGATGGCCGAACAATGGCAAAGGGTCTTGTCGTCTCCATTGAAGGTCAATCTCTTAGTGTGGCCAGTCCTTAGTCTAGCTAAAGCCGTTTGAGCAGATCTAGGACAGGAGCACTGCAAGGACATACCAAGAGGATATTTAGCGGCGTACCATGCATGAATTGGTGGCGACCTCCAAGCGGTATTCACTCTGGCTAAACTCATGGAATGAACCTCTGAAGATGCTTTGGGAAGTTCGCAACCTTCCCTAGCGAGCAGATCAGCCATTTCATTTCCATAGATGCCCACATGGGAGGGAATCCACTGCAAGCACACCGCTCCGATCTGGCCCAAAACAGCTAGTTTAGAAGACTTTCAAAGTACTTCCTAGTTATCAACACAAGAACCTCAGCATGACTGAGCTATAGTTTTTCTGGAATTGGTATTAAAAGCAGAATTATTTGATATTAAATTATTTCTATGCAGATTAATAGATTTGATTGGCAACAGGTATAAACAAAAACAATATTTTAAATTTTCAATAGATTAAATAAATAGTGTTATCAATAGTCAAAATTAATTCATCAGATTGCAATTTATTAATCATTAGTTTGAACATCTTTTCCTAAATTGTTCATAGAAGATATTTAAGAATTTCGTAACAAGTAAGTTTTCGAAATCTTTCATGAATAATATATATTAAAAACCATTTTTTTTTTTTTTACAAATACTTACAGCATGTATTTTGCTATAGTTTTAAAAACTAGGAATTTCTTCTTACTTTTCATTTGTTTTTTATGAGAATTTTAAAGCAAAAAAAAAAAAAAAATCTATCAAACGTTAGTATTTGATTCCTCAAACAAATAATTAAAAATTATTCCTTGAAAAATCATTATTCCGTTAAAAATGTGTTTCAGTTTTTTTTAAATAAAATATCAATATCTTCATGTGATGAAATCTGAGTCTGTGCCAAACTGTAATTTATTTAGGGTCGATTTACTGGATTTTCAATAACCATAAAGAAATTATTGCAAGACTTTTTTTTTTTTTTTTTTTGGAGAAATCGGTAATTATGTATTAATTCTCATTTGCTTATCTGCTGATGAAATAAAGCCAAAAAAAAAAAAAAAAATAATAATAATAAAATAAAAAAATAAAAAATAAATTCGTCACTAAAAATTTATGCAATCACTGAGTTTAGATTAGTATACTTGCAAATGTGGTAAAATCGCAGAATACGGACAATTGGGATGTGGCGTCAACTCTTTTCGCCAAAATGCGCCAAGTAACGGGTTGCAATTGTAAGTTTTGTGAATTGCAAACAGTACAAGAAACGCGGCTTACCTCATTTGGAGACTTATCGCCCAGTTAGAAGATCCTTTCTTTTCAATTAAGACTTCAATCCTTAATTTTGGGATTAAGAATTGAATGAATTTCAATTGGATTAATCAATTACCTATATTAAAAATTAATTAATTGTTAAAAATTAAACATTTATTCATTAATCGGATAAAAACTTAATCTATTTGAAAGTTGGATTAATTTTTTTCTTTAAATCAAGAACCTGTATCTCTTTCTGACATAATATAAAATTGGTTTAACATAGATTTAAAAATAATAAAACATTTTTTTTTTAATTAAGTTTAAAAAATATTAAAAATATCTTCAATACTGTTCTGCTGTAATCAAGTTATATATTTTTTTCTAAAAAAAAAATTGCCAAATCCCAATTGCGATTTGGCCGAAAGTGTTATCTGCAAAAACCTATTTTAGAGCCTCAATTTCCCCAATTAAAAAAAAAATAGCGCCAACCAAAAGTGCCTGCGGATCACAAGAATGGATAAATATCATGAATGAGGTTTCCGTACTCTTTTGAAACGTTTATAAGCATCGTGCACTTTTGAACATCCACTTAAGTTTGGTGACCAACCCATGGATGTGAGATTTGAGCGCTCACCAACAAAGAAGCCCCTCTTGGACGGCATTGTGAAAGTTCATGTACTCTGATTGAAGTCTTGCGGCCTGATGGCCAATTGGCTAGCTCTCTGGTCCACAGGTTGGGTTCTGGCTCGAATTCTGGCGGTGGCGTGGATGTTTGTGAGTTGTTCAGAATCCACTTTAAAACCGTAGGTCGAATGCATAATGAAGCACGCCAATTACCCAAATCCAGTTCGGGATCGACCATCCTGGTTTCAGCGAATGCGTTCACTTCTGGGAACTGCTGGGCCTCAAAGGAAAAAAAATCGATGCTTGAGTCCTACCTCCTCATATATCGCAGCGGTCTGGTGTCCAAGTGGCCTCTGGCTTTTTATATCCCAGGCTTCAGGTTCGAATCCTGGCTGTGGCATGGAGGTTTGGGAGTGGTTCGGAATCCATGTTAAATTGTAGGTCCCGGTCCTGGTTTCGGGTTCCAATTAGGGATTGGAACCTAACCGAGTTTCAAACCCGGGTTCCAATCCCTCCCACTTGCACTAATCTAGAGAAAGCCCACGAAGCCGTATGGACTCATGGTTGAAGGGGGAGGAAGCAACTTCTGTTGTGATGGAGCAACCGTAAGTAGAAGTCTGACTTTTGCTCCGCGACGCACTTACAGTCACATGAGACCGGAATCTACTGCTTAAAGTGGATTCCGAACGACTCCAAACATCCATGGGATCACCGGAACTCGAACTCGAAATCTGTAGTACCGTGCGCCAGAGTGCTAGCCAGTCGACCATTCATGCCCTGATGTCTCTTTTCCTTACAGATCTCAATCAGTTCCAGCCAACCAGAAACTCCTTCAGTGATGAGCATGGACGGATCGCCTCTCAATCCCGCCGACCTGGCCTTCCGCTACTCCCCGGACGTGTCCATCAGGTACAGCACGCCCTCTCCCGTGGGGCGGCGCACGCAGGTGCCCCGGCGCCCCGCCACCCGGGTGTACACGCCCCCCGAGCACATGGGCGACCCCTGGTTCGGCCACTCCTCCCCCATAGATCCCGAACAACGCGCCCGCCGGATGAGCCCCGTCCGGGCCGCCGACTTCCTGGAGCGCTGGAAGAGGAAGGCCATCTTCTCCCCCCTGCAGCCCGACGACATCGTCGAGTCCGACGAGGAGCTTCCCACCATGCTCGAGATGAAGATGAGGCAGATGGACGAGGAGACGAAGAAGCTGCCCCCGAGGCCCTACCCGCGCCCTACCTCTCCCGCCCGCTCGCCGGCCGTGGAGAGGATGCGAGAGGAGCTTGTGAAGGACGACGATCGCTGGAAGTATGTAAGTGAGAAGACCTTGCGTCTTTTTTTTTTTTCATAAAACAGCCTTTCAATATTGGGTTGGTATCTCTCGCCATCAATATTTCCAAAACACAAGCAATACTATTTCATAAAGGAAACGCCAGTGGACCCAGTGATAATCTCTCTCTCTTTTCTGTGAACCAATAGCCTGGTCAACACACCTTAAATATCCTGGTTTAATCTTTGAATGCCCTGTACTCAAGTTGGCTAGCTGTATATATATATATATATATACAGCTTGCCAACTTGAGTATATATATAATTCTTCTGTACATGGGTTTGTCAATGAACTCATCCTAAACGGTTGCAACGTTGTTGTAATCCTTCGTTGTAAGTCGCCATAAGTTCGGAGTACTACTTTCTTAGAATATTCAAGGCATTCGACCAATACTGTTTTAAACTGGTGACAATCCTCGCTCGCAATACATAAAATTTTCCCAAAAAGCTACATCTCTAAAGTGTACAATTATCAATACAAATGTGAAATAAAAGTATGGCGCCAGATTCGGTGCATGTAAAATACGCTGTATGGAATCATGATTCTGTAATTGCATATTGCATGGCGTTTACACAGGAGGGTGCTCAAAATGGCCGCCCTATCGAGACAAGCATTTACCCGTGGTATCATAGAGTAATGATAAAACAGAGCACGTTAGATAACAGATACAGAACAAGATAGATACGTAATGGAGCACAGAATTTTCAGAAAAAATTCTGAAAATTCCGAGAGATTCTTCTTCTCTAGTCATACATTCATTGATCTATGCGCTCACTAAAGATGAAGCGATACAAGAAGATGAAATGTTAAAGATTCTGAGATGAGAGATGTGATGCAGAAGATTCTGAGATGAGATATTGAAGATTCTGAGATGAGATATTGAAGATTCTGAGATGAGATATTGAAGATTCTGAGATGAGAGATGAGATATTGAAGATTCTGAGATGAGAGATGAGATGTTGAAGAGTCTGAGATGAGATATTGAAGATTCTGAGATGAGAGATGAGATGTTGAAGAGTCTGAGATGAGATATTGAAGATTCTGAGATGAGAGATGAGATATTGAAGATTCTGAGATGAGAGATGAGATGTTGAAGAGTCTGAGATGAGATATTGAAGATTCTGAGATGATGAGATGTTGAAGAGTCTGAGATGAGATATTGAAGATTCTGAGATGAGATGAGATGAGATGTTGAAGATTCTGAGATGAGAGATGAGATGTTGAAGAGTCTGAGATGAGATATTGAAGATTCTGAGATGAGAGATGAGATATTGAAGATTCTGAGATGAGATATTGAAGATTCTGAGATGAGAGATGAGATATTGAAGATTCTGAGATGAGATGAGATGTTGAAGATTCTGAGATGAGATATTGAAGATTCTGAGATGAGAGATGAGATGTTGAAGATTCTGAGATATTGAAGATTCTGAGATATGAGATATTGAAGATTCTGAGATGAGAGAGACCACCGGTCCATAACCACCATTTACACCGGTTTCAACTGATGCATCCCGGCAGAACCTACAGTTTTGTTAAGACAGTGTCAGACAGACAGACCAGTCTAACAGTGGCTGTACTTTTACAGTGGGTGTCTAGGGGTGTATTTCCAAACACATCAACGAAACGTTGGTTTTCTCTCAACAACACATATTTAATGAATATATTTACATCTATATTTACAGAAAGTATTGATACATTCACAACCATTTTCTACCGCTGCTTGACGCAGTGTCTCCCATGTCAGTTAGCTTTTTCCTCTCGTGCCCAACTACGGGGTTTTTTCCCTTCTTCCAGGGCCAGAGTTCAAGGTCCAATACTGCCACTACATGACAAAAGGTTGGTGTGAAAGGCACATAGTCCGTGATGTGTTTCCATCTGGTGCTTAGCAGGCAAACAAATCCTACACTAATATGAATGCCCCACCCACAAAAAATTTAACGCACGACCTGTATTCATGTTGGCTAGCTGTATTTATATAAATATATATATACATACATATACATATATTTATATATATAGTTCTTATGTACATGTGTTTGACAGAACATGGAGACCGTTTTTATGCTATCCCCTCTGTTGTAAGTCGCCGCCAGAGGGTGCTGCAATCTATCCACTTCTAGACCGTTCAAGCAATCGCTATGAAAATGAGTAACACTATGCATTCGAGTTTAGAAAATAGGTTCGCGCTCTCCACTTTCGTGTGACTTGCCACCAGAGGGTGCTGCAGCATTTCATCGCATATACCGTTCCAACGGTATCCATGAAAAGGAGTGCGCATCTATACTGGAGCAAAGATAGAGAATAGATTCGCAATATGCCATTTTCTTCAATGAATTTTTTTTTTGCCAGGACAACGTATGCCGCGTTCTGTTAGTATATATATAAATTAGATTTTTGGATTCATCTTGAGTCCCTCTACCTTCTGTAACACCTTCCGACGGAAATTTCTCCCACCTTGGCTGCATATAAACCGACATTATAAAATACCATTCGAAATCTCTCTTATTTTTGGATTTCCCAAGCATCAATTTTGTTTTATTGTTATATTTAGTTAGATCTCGCCAAGACCTTTAAAATGAGCCCTTGGTCTCTTCCGTAATACATCTAAAACTCGCAAGCGGATTGTAACCAGGCCATCTTCCCTCCTGCCCCCTGCTATATGACGCATGGCTCTTCTCCCACTAGAATCCTTCAGCTTTCCTCTACGCCAGGGTTCTCCAAACAACGCCCACCGGCCAAATCCGGCCCGCCAGTGTCATCCATCCGGCCCGCGACAGCGAATAGCTTATTGTTGCTGTAATAAGTTGGATAAAAAAACACAGAATTATAACATTTCATTGACTTGTTAGATAAAGTTCAATGACAAGCATAATGCGCAGAAAATTTAACCTAAGCATAACAACTAACAAATAATTGAAATGAATTCCACTGACATTATAAACTAGTGAATATCCCGCTGTTACCCACGGTAGTTATGTTGGGGTAAAGAGTATCGCATATGTATGTATATCGATGTTTGGAATGCATATATCCTGAATCAAACATATGATTTTTATCTTGAAAATCCCTCAGGAACGGAAAAGCTAAATTAACGCGAATGACAAACCTACCTATTTCCGCTTTTTACCACTAGATGTCGTCAAGTGTCACGGTCGTATCGATACACACAATAGTAATTGTAGTAATTGAACTAGCGAATTTAGCAAGCGTATGCTCGCTCAGAGCGCGTATTCGGCGACTAGTCCAGAAATTATAGATAATGACAGAAAAATTAAAATGGTTTTGGTCCTTGGAAAGTTTGGAGACCCCTGCTCTAGACGACGCTATATTTAGATTTTATTGGAGATTAGTTCCATCCCTAAAAGAAAAGTGCTGTTTGGGATAGAAGACCGCGTTTTATTATAACTGTCAGTTTCTGTGGATTATGCAAATTATGAAGGGTATAAAAGCAGTTTGCACGAGCTGAGCTTTTGTAAATGACTGTATGAGAGCTTGATAAATGTATCTTTCTATACAATTTGTAATTTAAATTCAATTTTACGACAGTTGGGTACTTACTTTAAAAATATTGAGTGCTGGAAACGTTTATTTACTGCTTTTACACATCAGAAAACAGATTTTCTGAATTATGTATACTTTTGAAGTGATTAACTTTTCAAACTGGACACGAAAACACGATTCTCCAATCCTGTACCATGTTGTGTTACTTATTCTTCACAACCTTAAATTGTACAATACCCGATCCTAGAAACAACTAGATACTCCGTTTACCCCAACACACACATTTAACCATTATGAATTCCGCAATAACCCATACCACATTTTTAAACCAACAAGTTCGCATGCCTTCAGAGACTTATATAATTGGAAAAAGAAACACACTCACATGAAATAATTCACAAACAAAATTCGTAATTTTAAATATAAACAAAAGTGAATTTATTATTATTTACAATTTTAAGTCTTGCAATTAACGTTATCTAAGTAACTGTGAAATTTGGATAATGCATTAATATAAATATAACTTATACAAGTTGCCGCAATTCTAAATTAATATTTAATAATAAAATAATAGGGTGATAGACCTTACAGTTCATAACTTGCCACGACAGCTGGGGAAGACAGGCTCCCTTTTTTTTTTTTTCTTTCATTTTTAAAGTTTCAGTGTTAATAATACGCACCATTGTTCAAAGTCTTGGCAGCAACCGCTCATGGGGCTCTTGTGTCGGGCAGGAGACCTGGGGAAACTTGTCCATATCATGTAGCATGGAAAGAGCATTTTCCATTTTCAAAAGACGCTGTAGCCAGAGGATCTTCAGCTAACTCGTTCAAACCGAGAGTCAGGCTCAAATGCATCGTGAAGAAAGAAGACTAGCATCACTGTTCAAAGTCCGTGGCAGCAGGGGCCAACCGTTCAATTAGGCCCTTGCGTCGGGCATGAGGTCTCTATACTTAGTCTTTTCACTCGGAGACCACGTTGGGTCATCTTTCCTCTCCTAGGCCCTTCAGCACGTCATTTAGGGGAGATGGGGCAGCTCCCTTCCTTCGTCCTCTCCTGTCTTCAGTCCTTCTACATCTTGCTCTCTCCTCCGGGTTCCTCCTTCCCTCTGCTCCTCTGCGATGTCCATCACCTCCATTTTATAGCTGATTTTCAGGGGAAGGGGGGACGATTGCCGACACCGTATTAGAGTCTATATCCGTTGGGCAGATGCACCACCGTCCATAAATCTCCAAGGAGAGATAACGAGAGTTTTAAAATTCTTGGTAAATGGTTGTTATTGACCATCTGACCCGAAGTATTGTATGGGCCCTGCCAATTAAAATACTTTCCAGAGATCTCCCCTTCACTCGCAGCTGTGGCAAAAGACCTGCTTTTTTTTTTTTTTTTTTTTTTTTTTCCCCGGTGATCATCATGCCTCCGCAAGCTTCTGGTGATGAGGGCGATGGAAATGAAGTCGATATGACTAAATATTCCCCCCTTTCTCCTGAAGATATTCTTTCTCAGAAAAATAATGGCAATGAAAAGCAAAAATTAAGACCGGCATCGCCGAGTTCAATCCAGGTCACGGATGATTTCATATTTGAAAATCGTCCCATAATGGACCATATCAATAAAATCAGAACCCAGCTTAAGTACTTAGAAGTACAGTTGAACTATAATTCAGGGCCAGAGAAAAAGGCCGAAATTCATGAGGGCCTGATAGCAGCTGCCCAGGAAATGGACAGCGCTATAGCACAACTAGGAGTGCCACTGGCAAAATTGCCACAAACTAATGAGGAATTAGATCTCATCATTAAATCTGTAGCGGAGAGGCGCGACCCCAAAAATCAGGGAGTCCCATCCGTCGACAAACCCGGGACCAGCGGCACCAAGCCAGCCACTAAAAGAAAAAGCCCACCGGAACCCAACACCGGGAACCGCCAAAGGAGGGTAGCGGATAACGATGGATTACGAATTAGCGGATAACGAACCCCCCCGTCACATGACCAGAAAGGCACCAAAGGCTACACCGGAATTTAGTAAGTCCATTCCAATTACTAACCCATTTCCTATTCCACCTAACCCTACTAATAGCGTAGAAGTGGCTGATGAAGGGCCTCCAGAACAGGTCAGAAAACCGCGGATCCCGCCGTTCTTCGTCAAATGTACAAGAGATTGGGGTAGTATACTGCCTCAACTCAAAATAATATCACCAAATTTAACGTCAGTCCTCACAAGAGGAAATTTCTTGAAAATAACCGTATCAAACGAAGTAGAGCACCTCAGAATGAAGAATAAGCTTCTAAACCTAGGACTTGATTTTAAGTGTTTTAACCTTAAAAAAGACAGACCGGTAAAGGTTATGATTAGGAGGTTACCTTCGTGTACCCCAAAAGACGACATCACATTCGCGCTAACCCACCTCGGTTACAAGGTGTTGGCAGTGAATCAGTTATTACGTGGTAACAAATGGCCTATGCCTTTGTTCCAGGTACAACTAGTTAACACTTTAGAAGTGGAAGGAGTTTACACCATAACAAACCTCCTAGGCTTAAGAATTAGCGTCGAGAGATATGTGAATAAAAACCGAATCCCGCAATGTTACCGATGCCAGGGGTTTTTTCACTCCAGCACCGCTTGCCATCTCCCTAAAAGATGTGTCAAATGTGCAAAGGCACATGACTCCAAAGATTGTGACCTGGGGATAGAAGCCCCACTTAACTGTGCGAACTGTTCTGGAGACCATGCGGCGAATTGGCGCCAGTGCCCCAGATTTCCAAAAGTTAATGAAAACGATACTAAAAACATCAAATACAGCACACCAGTTGTGCATAAAAAATCTGTTAATGCTATTCCTACCCAAAATATCAAAAACAGGACTCAGCCACTTCCCAGCAGAGTCACATCACAGAATACCTACGCAAAAGGTAAGTCGGCCAGTCCCGCCCACCGCAGGAGGAGCCACGGCTCCGCTCAGCGAATCAGCGCTCGCGCTTTTCAAAATGTTATTGGCTTTTATAGACGACGCAAGCATCAATTTTGATCTGCTACTCGATGCAGTCACTACCGCGCTCCCGGCTCTAGAAGTTACTACGGACAATCACATGAAGGCAGTAATACTGCTAAAACATTATAATTACTTAATTAAAAATCAGTAATAGAGTTCTCGAATAGAAATAGAAATAGAAACTTAAATATCCATACTCTACGTATAGGTACTTTAAATGCAAACGGACTTCTTCGACAATTCGAAGAAGTCAAAGAGTTTATCTCCGATCACGGCATAGATATTTTATTAATCCAGGAAACCTTTTTACAACCGGGACAAACTCCTAATATACCTAATTTTAATCTTTATAGAAATGATAGAATTACTTCAACTCACGCGCGTGGAGGGACTTGTATTTACATTAAAAAGACACTGGGTCATTATGAAATAAAATTACCAGACCTTGCAGATACTGAAGCAACGGCTATCAACCAGAATTTCGGAAATAATAATAATCATCTCACCATCATCTCTATTTACTGCAGAACACATAGAGAGTTCAACATCATAGAGCTTAACAATCTGTTTAACTTAAATCCAAATGTGATTATTGCCGGCGATTTTAATGCGACACACCACGCTTGGAAGAACACTAAAAATAACCGCCGCGGAATTCGTCTTAATAGCTTCATCAAACGCAAAAACTTAAAAATTATCGCACCAAGTACATCCACGCGTTACGACCACACTGACACCGCCAACATCCTAGAGTTTGCGCTTTTTAAAAATATACCGTACACCGCGTCAACAGCCGTTCTTAATGAACTAAACTCGGACCATCTGCCAGTATTAATTGACATTGAATTTAATAGATCACCGCACACAGCACCGCAACACTTTAAAACCAACTGGCATGATTATAAATTTCACCTACAAAACACTAACTTAAACACTTTAGACATCGACACTAAAGAAAAGGCGGACATGGCCATTAATAATTTTACCACCGCGATGATAAACGCGTTTAATAAAGCCTCGACACAAAACAGATTAAAATTTAGCACTAAACTCACACCCGAGATTAAAAGTAAAATTAAATTCAGAAACCAAACACGTAGAACTTGGCAGTCTACGAAGGACCCATCACTTAAATCCCAACTTAAGAAGCTTAATAATGAAATTAAATCACTCATTCAGAAACACAATAATTCTAAATAGGAACAATACACTGATTCACTTTCAGATAACAACCCTAAATACTGGAAGAAAATCAAATCCATGCGCACGCAACACACAACAATCCCATCGCTTGAAAAGGACGCTGACAACATAGCAATTTCCCCGGCTGATAAAGCCGAAGCAATTGCCGACTGTTGGAAGCTCCAATTTGAGCAAAATCCTAACATGAGCCACGAATTCACAAACAGTTTAATTGCTTCTGAAACAAATAGCTATCTCAACACACCTCACTTTAACTTTAATTATCACATCACCGCCCAGGAAATAATAGAATTTATCAACACACTAAACCCACATAAAGCAACTGGGCATGATAAAGTAAATAATAATATGATCAGACACCTACCACTTAAATTTATCTGGTGGCTCATAGTAACTTTAAATGACATTTTAAATCTTTCTTATTTCCCAGAAGCATGGAAAACTGCAATAATTACACCTATTCATAAACCAGACACAAAACCATCTCTGCCAAGTAACTACAGACCAATCTCGGTACTTAGTAACTTCAGTAAAATCTACGAATTCGCTATCTTAAACAGAATTAACCACTTCTGCGACAACAGTAACATTTTAATTCCGGAGCAGTTTGGTTTCCGTAAAAATTTAAGTACCACACATCAACTGCTCTGAGTAACTGAACTCATTTACCACGAATACAGCACACGAAAATTAACTGGTGTCTTATTTCTTGACATCGCGAAAGCGTTTGACAAGATATGGCACACCGGATTAATTTTCAAACTCAAAAAACTTAATTTCCCGCTACCACTTACACTCATTATTAAATCTTTTCTTGAAAACAGATCATTCCAAGTTAAAATCGACAACACAATTTCAACCAAACGTAAAATTAAAAGCGGACTACCCCAAGGGTCAATTTTATCACCGCTACTATTTAATATATACGTCAATGATTTTCCACGCGACACCGACATACACACGGCCATGTACGCGGACGACACGGCAATAATCACCCAGCACACCCACGCTTTTACTGTATACTTCAGACTTCAAAATTTTATTGAAAAACTAGAAAGATGGCTATGCCTCTGGCAGATAAAAGTCAACCCAAACAAATGTGCAGCATTAATTTTCCATCGAAGAAGATCCACTGTTAGTATGTATCAATTCCAAATCTTTAATGAACCAGTACCTTTTGTTTCCGAATACAAGTACCTGGGGGTTATACTTGATAGGAAATTAAATTATAGCAAACACTTAAACTACACCATGGGGAAAGCGATTAAAGCTAAACGCGTAATCACTCCTCTCATAAACAGAAAAAGTAAACTTTCGATAGGAGGTAAACTCACCATATATATTTCTCTCATAAGACCAATTTTACTATAATAGTCTGGATTAACTCCGCCATTAACTCGCTCAAAAAATTTCAAGCTTTTCAAAATCAATTTCTATTAACCATCCCCGACGCACCACTCCATTACAATAGACATAGGATCCATAATGAATTACACCTAGAACCTTTCTTAAATTACGCCAAAAAATTATCTGAAAATTTACTCCTTAAAATTCCGAACACTAAAAATCCGCTTCTCTTCAATCTTCCAGACTTTAATCGTAATTCCGCTTATGCTAAAAAACGACCGCGTTCAATTTTTAATCAAGACTTTAATTCCTTTCCCGTCGCGAAACGCACTCATATCGATCCCGGATAATTTTTAAATTGTAATTTTTCGTAATTTTTCTTTCCGTGTGAATATTTACTATTCACTTCATTAGTATTGCATCATTTTCACTCTGTACGTTCTTCCGCCGACCTTCGATTGGCGCTGTTTACTTTCGCCTCGCATTACAACCGCTCTTGTTTACATGTGTGATAGACTCTGCCCTCTCTTTCCTTTTTAAACTTTCCAGGAATGGCACTGCATAGGTTAAAACTTAATATTACTTCATATATTTATTAAAAATAAATATTTACTTTAACTATTATTTTTGCATTTTTAAAAAAGTTTATTAAATTTTTGTAAATACTAACAGTAATTTCTCTCCTTTTTATTTTTATACAGAGCATGTGCTCTTTTAATATTAATTTATTTTCAATAGCTTTAAATTGGTAAAATTAATAATAATTATGATTCTTAAATTCTTCGGAGGTACAGGGTGATCCCTAAGTACTCCAATAAACACTAGCCTCTGCTCTGCTCCGGAAACGGGTCATCTCGATGGACATATCGGATTCCCATCCGGTCAGGTGCAGAGTCCAAAATCACCCTATTCCAAGGGACGCATTTAGAATATAGTCTAACATATACAATAATTATATAGAATTTTACCATAAAAAATATTTACTAAAAGATATTGCTCATATTGACACGACAACCAGCTAATAATGGGAACCGATTTTTCACTTGAAAAATATTGTAATGCTAATATTTGTCAATATTCTTAAAAAAATTTCAAAAATTTAAATTTCAAATTTTAATTCAAAAATTCCAAAACTTTAAATTTTAATTCAAAAAATTTAAAAAATTTAAATTTCAACTTGAAAATTTATTTCCGTAAATTGTCACATTTTAAAAAAAATTTTGGATCTGAACTCGATCGGACTACCTTGACGACGATCGACAGTAGAACTGGACGGCAGCTCTCTGAAAATTCTTAATTTCTTTTTTTGCAGCTGATGTGGCGGCGCACCAACTACTCGTACGCGCAGCGACACGACGCGCTCTTGGCGAGACTCCGGGACATCCTGCAGCCCTACGTGAAGGGCACCGACCTCTACGACCTGAAGGCGCGGGACTACGTGGCCATGCTGGACAGGCTGCTCAGGCAGATGAAGGACGACAACAACGCCGTCAGTCCTCTCCTTTTTCTTTTGTGATTTGGATTTTAAAAGCTGCGTCCACACCTGAAAGAGAACGGTCTGCGAGATTTATAAAAAAAAAATCTGTTCTCTAAAGGTCTGGACGCAACTCTCAATGCATGTTTTTCCGTTTTTTTGTAGCACAGATGAATATTCGGTCTTTTCCATAGAGTAGTGCTAAAATAGATCTTCCCCCTATTCTAAAGAAAGTTGGTTCCAACCTTTCGTACTGAAGTATGAGATTGTTCAAACCTTTCTTACTAGAGTACGAGATGTTAGTCATAACCTTTCGTACTAGAGTACGATATGGTGGTCCCAACCTTTCCTACTAGAGTACGAGATGGGGTCCCAACCTTTCGTACTAGAGTACAAGATGATCCCAATCTTTTCGTACTAGAGTACGAGATGTTAGATCCAACCTTTTCGTACTAAAGCACGAGATGTTGGTCCCAACCTTTCCTACTAGAGTACGAGATTGGGTCCCAACCTTCCCTACTAGAGTACAAGATGTTGGTACGAGAAGGTTGGAAACAACTTCTCGTACTCTAGTACGAATGGTTTGAACCAACTTGAAAGGGTGGAACCAACTTTCTGTTCCTTTAGAATAGGAAGCAAATTTTCGTACTAACTAGATGGTGATACCAACCTTTCGTACTGGAGTACGAGGTGTTGGTCCCAACCTTCCACACTAGAGAACGATATGGTGGTCCCAACCTTTCGTACTAGAGTAAACCCAACAACCTTTCGTACTGGAGGTGGCACTGTATCGCCACTTGGCTTTTTTTCGCGGCGCACGCTTATTTAGAAACAGGTTATGAAGTTATTCTGAAAATTCCGAGAAATTCTTCTTCTCAAGTCATACATACATTCAACTATGTGCTTACTAAAGATAAATGGATACAAGAAACGCTATTTTGTTAACAACTCTGATAATTCTGAAGTAAAAGAATAAAATATTTCAAGAAGTTCATTTAAATGTCTATTTTATTTTTTAATAATTTTAGTGTGAGAATGTGACACAAAATATTTATAAATAGAATTTAAATGGCAAATATTTAGAAAAATTAAATTCCAATTTATTTACAACTAAAAAAAGGATCCATTTCTTTTTAAAATCGTTGTGTGATAGTAGATCTTTTTTTTTCCTTCGCTGTTAGCTATTACTGTACTTCGCCAACCGCATAGAGTAGCAATCGACAACAGTAAAGATTGTTGGAAAAAATCGCCAAACAATCATCGCATATGTTAAACTACAAAGTAAAAGTCAGGTGAAAATTATGTTTGCCCAAAACGGCAAATCTTATGCGAGTTCTCTTATATTACTACTCTAGCGTAGGTACTAACAAATCACCAGCACTATATGCTCTATTTTAAAACCATTATTAGGCTAATTTAGTTAGGTTATCTGACCTGAGATTTGAAGATTTGGAGATTTGAAATTTAGAACCATCAGGATTCATTTTTGCTAAACGAACGAATATTTATTTATTTTCTTTACTATTTAGAACTAATAAATGGTTTTTTACTGTATACGGCAAAGATTTTTAGTTATAAATTGCCAAAATTTGTTACGAATATTTCATCAACTTATATAAATATGAAAACTGATACATAAATATGTAAAAAAATTCTCCAAAAACGAATCTCCAAAAACGAATTTCTGATTTATTTGCTCTGAGGAAGGAGTACTTAATAATCAGAAAGCATATTTGTGTGATATTTTTTATAATTCAGCAATACTAATATTGATATGTACAAGTCATATGTCACGTCTAACCAAGCCCATTTTATTTTCTATTTCTTATTGACATATTCCATTCTTTTTTTTTTTTTTTTTTTCGTCTTATTTAAAAAAGATTGTAGCGCTTGTTTCTTCAGATAAGACGATGTCTGTGAAGTGCCAGAAGAAGATGATTACTTTCAGCAAAACAGTGAATCCTGCGTTATGCAGATTTTGGCGTTATATTTATTTGCAAAGGAAGATTCTGTGCTGCAATTGATTCCATGGTCATCTCAGTTTCCTAATCTGAATCTTGTTGAGTATATGTGAAACGGAAGCATCACTTACACACTTGGGAAGGCACCTTCAAAATTTAGCAATTAAATTAAACAAAACTGAACAATTAAAGCTGAATTTGGGTCGACGCTGACTAATATTTATCAGCATAGATAACAGATGGGCAGAAAGGCTCGTAGGCTGCTCCAAACACTGCTTAGAATCATCCATTCGCTGTTGTTTTGGGTCGATTGTGAACTCGCGCGGCACCCACTTTGAACAGAGCTTTCGCGTATCCAAATATTCATTAACGATATGTCCAACACGTTCCTTTGATATCTTTAGGGTCTCAATCAACTTAACTTTACGGGTATCAGAAATTATTTTGTGGACTTTTTTGATGTTTTCGTCGGTGACAGCCTCTTTGGGGCGTCCTCGGTGCTCATTTCGCCTCGTTTAAATTGAGCAAACCACTTCTCTACGGTTGATTTTCCTGGTGCAAAGTCCGAATAATGTTTATCAAGACAAGCCTTGGCTTCAATAGTATTTTTTGTCGCCAAAAAGCAATGCTTTATTTAACACACGACATTCCTTTTTATCCATTTTTTCAAACTAACAAAAGTTGCTTCACTAAAAATGCTGTAACCCACATACTAATACTAGTGCAACAGCTGTCAAATTTATACATGTGTCTTTTGAAGGTTAGGGTTAACTATAAATCATATGGATTTAATAGTAGTTGCACCATCTATGTGTCAGCCTACGAACTTTTCAGACAACCTATTATTAGCAACTTCTGGAATTATTCGTATTGACTTAACAAGTTGCTAATAATAGGCTGGCTGAAAAGTTCGTTAAGTCAATACGAATAATTCCAGAAGAATGTTGACTGCAATCAAAGCTTAAAAGTGGACCATCAGGGATAATATCTAATAGTATGACAATCTTCAGAGGTTGTATCTAATAGTATGACCATCTTCAGAGGTTGTATCTAATAGTACGACCATCTTCAGAGGTTGTATCTAATATGATAATCTTCAGAGGTTATATCTAATAGTATGGAAATCTTTAAAGATTGTGTAGAATATTATGGACACTCAATGTATGTTATGAAAAAAAAAAAAAAAAAAAAGAAAAACATGCCTAACTATGAAAAATATACATAACAACCTTTTACTTCCTTTTCTATCAAATATAAAATTTTTTCAATAGCTAATATCATTTTTAAAAATATTTTGAATTGATTATGATGTCGTCCAAAAAGTTGTTAAATTTTGATTTCTTTGTTCAGGAAAGCCTTATGCCTCCTCCGATGACTATGGACAGAGCTTACGATATAATGGAGGTGCATCATAAAAAGTGAGATTATTTTGATAAAAAATATCTTTTTACTCCTACCTTTTATAGGACATTAAAAATAATTTAATAGAATAATTGCAGCGTTATAAGATCTCACGAGTAATAATAACAACATGAAAACGAAAGCTGGTAGATGAAATGCATGCATAAAGGAAAATGCACCAAATTTAATTTTGTAGTAGATGTCGTTTGTTTATGCAAATGGAACTGGGTGTGGTCGAATCACAAGAACACACATTTAAAAACACATCACTTTAATTACAAGCGCACAAACACGAGCACAACACACTACAAAGATCTACTTCTAAACTGTAAACATTTAACGACGTATACTTATATTTAAGGAGAAGGAATCTATTTCTAAACTGTAAAAAAGATCCCTCAGGTACACGCTGATAGCGAAATATATTTCCTCTCTGGATGAGAGTCTGTAGGCCCATTGATGCACAGGATGGTGCTGACTAGATCTCCCTGGATGAGAGACTGTAAACGAAACGTCTCTGAAGCAGCAGCAAATTATACAGTTGTCGAAGGATTCCATTTTTAGCTCTCGGCATGAGACCTAACTGCAGCGCCAGTATTGCCCGTACGTCTTCTCGGGTGAGAGTCTCAGAGCCTACTGATGATTTCTTCTGTACGCCGCAAGGGGCGCTCTTGCAATGCGTAGGAAGAAACAGGGTCGCGTAGGTGGAACCACGTTTACAATTTTTTTTTTTCCCTACTTGGACTTGATTTAGGATCTCTATCTATGGCACTGTCTCAAAGAAATCTGCTTCTGCCTTCTCCTCGTGACATAGGTCATTCTAATGCTGTCACGTCATTGTTTCGGATTGGGACGATACGACATTCATCCATTTCGTTGGAAGTTTGGCACACGCGAGTTGTATTCTTGTCCAAACAGGACATAAATAAAGTTGAGGGCGCATTCCGAGGTATCGATGGATTGATATTTATCACCAATTAATGTAGTTTTTTTTGTTCTAATGCAGCTGGAAAACACTTTGACAATTGTCTTGGATGCCTTAAGGCAAGCGCTGCACCGACGTTACTCACTTAGCACTGCCCAGGAGATGCGTGTAACTTGACGATAAGATACGGATGCGGAGTAACAATACTCCTCCAATTAATGTAGTAATTATTTAGAAAAAAAAATTAAAGTCGTTTTATCTATACTAAGATAGTGACCTAAGTTTATTTATTCTTACGACATTGTTCATAGGGTGAAACAAGCCCAAAACTTTTGAAATTTAATACGTCTACTCATGTATGTAAGTATTACGCCATGACTAATCATGTCTAATATGTAAGTGTTACGTCATGTATGTAAGTATTACGCCATATATAGTCATGTCTAGTATGTTACGTCATATATAGTCATGTCTTATATATGTTACGTCATATATAGTCGTCTAGTATGTTACGTCGTATCTAGTCATTTCTAGTATGTTAAGCCATATATAGTCATGTCTTGTATGTTACGTCATATCTAGTCGTCTAGTATGTTACGTCATATCTAGTCATTTCTAGTATTTACGTCATGTATTAAGTCACATTTAGTCATGTATGTAAGTATTAAGTCATGTCTAGTCCTGTGTGTAAGTATTACATAGTTAAATGTAATATGTCTAGTGTGTCATGCAATTTCTTTAATGTTTTCTCTCTGCTTTAGCATACTCGACATCATAGACAGCTACAAAAGGCAGTACGAGACGGCGAAAAAGGAACTCCAACACTACAAAGAAAGGAACGAAGCTAAAGCGAACGACCTGAAAAGAGCTCTGTGAGTGTCTCTCTATTTCTTAAGTAACAAGCCAACATTTTATAGAAAAGTAAATGACATAAAGCAATTTCCTCTAAGTAATTGGACCCTTTGAACGCAGAGTCAAATGACAATCCGGATTGCCCTTGGACGTGTTTCAGCCTGCAGAACAATCCTCATCACTATCGCCAATCGTCGCCAAATAAAGACGAATTTTGTCCTCATTTACCTTTAAAATGTTCAATTCTCCAATCAAACAGTTTGTTAATTGGAAATTTTGAGGGAAATTGAGGAATGTTTAACAATGCTTACACATATCTCATTCTTAAAATTCGTTTTGCTAGAAAGGTAAGAGAAATTTTATATGAAATTTTCAAGTTCGCCGGATTGTTTTGGTGAGGTAAAAGTAACAATATTCAAACCCTCTTATACAATGGCTGTTCGCTTTGCCCTTGGGTTCATTTTTTATTTTCTACAGCATATAACTAGTATATCAATATTATAAAGAAGACACATGCATCACTACAAATCAAGAATAAAATTAATTATAAATGATTAAACTTAGTTATTCCCAATTTAAAAGCTTTCAGAGTAAAATAAAAATGATACAGAAACAGAGTCTTTTATGGTGTTAATTTTATATATATTTTCAGGGCCTACCATGCTGAAGTCACAGTGAAACTGAAAGCGTTCGAAGAAACTGAAAGGATTGAGAGGATAAGGGTAAAAATATTACAATTTTGAGCAAAAAATTCACCTTCGCCTCTTTTAAGAATAACACACATTAATGAAATTGAGAATACAGACAATAGCTGACAAAAACGGTCTCCTAGTATGAATTTTACTGATAAGCATGAGATAGCTAGTAAAGCTAGAAAATACGCATGTCACGTTCTATTCTGTTTTAATGTGTTTCGTATAGTTTTTTATTTACCGAGTCTAAATAAGTCTCTGTTTTTGAACGTGTTGAAATATGCATGTTATATTTAAAGCATGGAATCTATTATTTCATAATATAACTAAATGTGCCATCAAATAACTAATTCAGTCAGTTAAAGTACATAAAATTATTGGATTCTATGATTTAACTAGAAATTCTATAGTAATTTTATAGAATGATCGCTAAAGAGTTTCCTTTTGAGGTGCCGGCAGTTTCTTCGCCAATTTTTCCTTCTCCGTATCTCGCCAAGTCGGGTTGGCGGAAGATGAGTAAACAAGCCAAAGTGGCATCAGTTAAAGAGTATTTTAGGAAAAGTATTCCCGTACCTCCAATTACAAAACTAATATACAGTCTTTAATCTTCTAAGAAGTAGGTATTATATAGACTTTAGTCTTCTTATGTTTAAGTTGAAAAATGAATTGAAAAGAAAAAATAGTTTGATTTGAGAAATTAGTACAATTCTCTTTTAAAAATAACTAAAAAGGGGAAAAAATGAGATAAAAAACGGAGAAATATTTTTTTGCGAATGCAGTTAATGGAGAAGACCAGTAGACCAGTTTGAAATGTACAACTGTTGAACATTAATGGGCCATCCTGTTACAGCATGATGTACACCTCGATATTCTGATATCTACAAAACAGGGAAGCTGGATTTCCTTATTCACTGCGACATCTGAGAAACACAGGTTTGCTGAATATATTCCAGCCGAGTCAATGGCTTCATCATTCATAGCCTCCTTCCTGTTAATTTCTAATTTATACATCCGTCTAAATCCGCCCATTTGGAAACAATTTCGAGGCTTTCAATTAGGCCTCCCAAAACAAAATGTTACGCTTGCAAAGAGAACTTACATCAAGCTGGTCTTATTCCAAAGCGGACGTATACCGAGGTAACACTATATATATATATAGCCAACATCCGTACCATGCTGAATATACCGGTTCTCGTTAGATCACCGAAGTCAAGCATTATTGGGCGCGGTCAGTACTTGGGTGGGTGACCACCTGGGAACACCGCTTGCCGTTGGCAAATTTGGGACCTGAATGGCCGAGTGTCTAGCGCTCTGGCGCTCGGTGCCACAGGTTTCGGGTTCGAATTCCGGCGGTGCCATGGATGTTTGTAGTGGTTCGGAATCCACTTTAAGCCGTAGGTCCAGGTCTCCTATGACTGTAAGAGCGTCACGGAGCAAAAGTCAGACTTCTACCTACGGGTGCTCCATCACAACAGAAGCTGCTTCCTTCCCCTTCAATCATGAGTACGTATGGGTTCGTGGGCTTGACCAGCCAAGTGGGATAAGAAACAACAAACAAACATATATATATATATATATGTATATAGGAAACAAGATAAAATGTGCTACGAAGCAAACCGAACCGTGTTTCATGAAGCGAATGTGATTGTCGTTTCAGGCCATACTAGGTCCGTGCATCGCACGTTGCCAGACGAGACAGAACCTGGAGACGCTGCAGAAGGAGAACCGCGAGATGCAGGCGGTGGTGGACTCGCTCAACGACCGCCTGGTGGATGTGGAGCAGCGATGCATCAGGGCGGTGGCCGACGCCACGCAGTGGGTGGACGTCTCCACACCCAACTTCCTCAACAACCTCGCAGACTGGCTGCGCAACTACTACAGCTCCTTCAAGGAGGTGAGTCCTCTCAACTACTTGTTCATAAAATGGCACAACATTTTTACAACTTCTGTTAGCTCACACTCTCCCTATATATATCTTGTTCCAATTTTCAATCGTTCATAAAATACTTCTTATTCGTCCACTAGAGTTCAGATACATTTGTTTTTGAACTTGCAGTGGACGACACTGGATGTGAATGCAGTCTTTTCAGATACTAATTCAGTAATTAAATTTAATGAAGTAATTTTATTATTATTATTTTTTTACATTTAAGTTGCATGTATCTACCCATAGAGGGCACCAGATGAACTTAAAAAAAATGAATGAAAAATATATATAAAGGACTTTCTGCAATAGAGTGAAAAATCGTTCTGCAATATAGTAGGAATTGACTTTAAAAAAATTATTTTTATATTACTTTTTTTAGATTTAAGTTGCATGTATCTACCTATAGATGGCGCCTGATGTAAAAGCAAAATTTCAATTTTATTTGTAAAGGACTTTTCTGCAATAGAGTAAAAACAAGTAATATAAAAAAAAATTAAAGTCAATTCCTACTTTTTTTTCACTCTTTTGCAGGAAGTCCTTTCTACATAATTTTCATTCATTTTTTTAAGTTTACCTGGTGCCATCTATGGGTAGATATATGCAACTTAAATCTAAAAAAAACTAAAATGAAGGAATTAATATTTAAAAAAACTGTATTCACATCCAGTGTCATCCACTGCAAGTTTAAAAAAAAAATGTATTGGAACTGTAGTGGAAGAACAAAAAGTGTTTTATGACCGATTGAAAATTTGAACAAGATATATATAGGGAGAAGGTGAGCTAATAGAAGGAATTGAATAAATTTAAATAGTGATACGGGCATGTAATAACTGGTGGGAAAACAAAAGAGATGTTCATATTTGATAGAGAGATGTCTCAGTCCATTATTTATTTGTCCTTCTGTAAAGTGTTTTTAATTCTAATCTATAACTTGATTACACGCCTTTTTTTCATTTACTATGTAAAATGCGAGTCACATTTTGTCTAAATTTGTAAAAATAGGCTTTTCTGACATCCCCACAATTATTGTTTTTTTCTTTGTGCTTTTGAAGAAGATGGTTTATTTTTCTAAAAAAAATAAAGAGGTTTTTTTAAAATAATTTTTACATTTTTTTTTAAGTGATGAGTTTATAGAATTAAATTATATGAAAGGTTATAAAAGAAATCTGCATCCGTCTGTAAACGTGTTTTTTAACTAGTAATCTGCATATTACAGGCATCCGTAACTACATTAACTTGATAACTTGATTAACCAGTATGAACTGTGACATTACAGCACATTTATAAAATGTCTTGGTGCCATGCATGACTTTGTCAAATGGGAAATGCGGCGCTTCAAATGGATGGATTTTGCGATGAATAATCTGATTATCTATAACTTGATTACACGGCCTTTTTCAGTTACTATGTAAAATGCGAGTCATTCAATTCCTACTATTAGTTCACACTCTCCCTATATATATCTTGCTCACATTTATAATCGTTCATAAAATACTTTTTGTTCATCCACTCGAGTTCGAATACTTTTTTTGTGAACTTGTAGTGGACGACACTGGATGTGAATGCAGTTTTTTCAGCAGAATATTAATTCATGCATTAAATTTAATTAATTAATTTTAGTTTTTCTTACATTTAAGTTGCATGCATATACCCATAGATGGCGCCAGATGTAAAAGCAAAATTTAAATTTTATTTGTGAAGGACTTTTGTGCAATAGAGTAAAAACAAGTAATATATAAAAAAAAAAATTATTACAGAAATAAACTTTACAAATAATTTTGATTCCTTTTTAAAATTCATCTGTCGCCCTCTATTGGCAGTTATATGCAACTTAAAAACTAAAAAAATCTGAAATTAATTAATGAAATTTAATCAATGAATTAATATTGGAAAAAAAAAAAACTGTATTCACATCCAGTGCCATCCGCTACAAGTTCAAAAAAAATGTATTCGAACTGGAGTGGATGAATAAAAAGTGTTTCATGAACGATTATAAATGTGAACAAGATATATAGAGGGAGAGTGTGAGCTAATAGAAGGAATTGAAAAAAAAAAGGTCTGAAGACGAACAAAAGAAATGGTTCATTTTCTTTTTAGATGTGAATAAATGTGAATTTGATTTCTCTAAATATTTGTCATTTGTATTCTATTAATAGGCTTTCTTGTTGTCACTACGACTATCGTTTTTCTTTCTATCGGTGGTTCTATTTCTCTGGTTAGCCGCAGCTTTCTAGTGGTTCGAAAAGTATGGATCAATCCATACAAACATTTATAGAATCTTCATTTATTTACAAAGGTATACAGGGTACATGGTAACAGTTCAAAGGCAAAAGCTCAACTGGAAGAAAAGTGTTCTTTTTAGAATAAAACAACTCGTTTCCACAGCAACAGATGGTTTCCACGGCAACAGCCCGTTTCCACAGCAACCAACAGCCCGTTTCCACGTCAACAGCGCAATTCTGAATCGGTTCCAAACGATTTCTATAAAACTACCACGTGACGCTGCGTGGCTCGAACTGAAGCATAAAAATTCCAACACTTGTGTTAGATGTAAACTTAAAAAAATGAATGAAAATTATTTATAAAGGACTTTTTGCATTATAGTGAAAAAAAAGTAGGAATTATTGACTTTAAAAAAATTCTTTTATACATTACTTGTTTGTGTTTGTGGCAGGGCGTTTCGGAGGAGACCTTCAAGGCGGTGGCCGAGGACCTCTCCACCAACCTGCGGCGGCTGTACGTGGAGAAGAAGGAGGAGTGGGAGACCCTGGAGAGGAACATCAACGACATGTATCCAAGGATCGTGGCCAGGGAGCGAGAGCACCAGGACAAGCTGGACCTCATGGAGAGGACCAAGACGGACGTGAGTCTAAAAGACTAGATAGTTCCTTCTCTCATTATAACCCGACCCTCCTGTTAGGCACACACCGTCATGCTAAACGGGGCTGATTTGTTAAATATTGTTTTGAAGATTTAAATACATTTTTGATGATCGCAAAAGTGTTTACACTAATAGTTTTTTCTTCTTCTAAAGCAGCTGGCAAATAGACCGTGATCTTTCGCCATAAGGGCTGCACCGATATTACTCACTTTGCATTAACCAGGGGGCGCGTGTAACTTGATAGTAAACCACGGACGCGGAGTAACTATGCCCCCTACGATCCTGTTAGGACCGGGACCTACGGCTTAAAGTGAATTCCGAACCACTACAAACAGCCATGGCAACGCCGGGATTTGAACCCGACACCTGTGGTACCGAACGCCAGAGCGCTAGCCATTCGGCCCCCGCTTATACTAATAGCAATTGCATCTTTATAAGCGCTTAAAATATATATTTGTAGTTTTATCTATATAACAGGTGGGCTGTAAAGCTCATACGCTGACACATAGATGGCGCTACTAGTATTAAATCCATATGATTTTTAGTTAGCCATTGGACTGCAAAGTGCGTACCGCGCGAGCTCACAATCGACCCAAAACAACAACGAATGGATGATTCTAAGCAGTGTTTGGAGCTGTTCAATCGTAATGAACCCGAATTTTTGCGTCGATATGTGACAATGGATGAAACATGGCTCCATCATTTCACACCGGAGTCCAATCGACGAGTGGATTGCACGGGATGAACACTAAAAATGCTATAACTCGCATACTAATAGTGCAGCAGCTGTCAAATTTATACACGTGTCTTTTGAAGGTTAGGGCTAACTAAAAATCATATGGATTTAATACTATTAGCGCAACCTACGTGTCAGCCTATGCACCTTTCAGCCCACCTGTTATTTTTTTGGCGGAATATAAAGAACTGATTCGGCGACTATTTTTATCCCTTGGCGCCATTACGGCAAACCTAGCACCGATGTCCTTTAGGTAACAGCGATGGATCCACAGTACCTGAAGGTCACACAAATCAGGGAACAGCTGTGGCTACTATACTTCTGCAATTACGCCTAATACAGCTCCAAACCTATCCAGCTTTCCATAATGGAAGAATCTTGTTTATTCTACCATCATCCTTTTAGTTGTCCTCTTTGTGGATTCGAGGACATGCTTTTAGATTGTGTATGTTTACATTAGTGCGTAAAAGCTTTTTCTGGGGCGAGTTATGTCTACAGTGGGAGATGATCTGCGAGGCGTAGATAGTTATTTAAACAGCTTTTCTTAAGAATATTTACCATCAGTAGACATCAATTTGAAAATTTTTAGATCAATAAATGTAGACTTCTCTACCAGTCTAGCAAAAGTATGATGGCCGGAGTGGGTTGTCTAGGGGTGTATTTCCAAACACATTAAAGAAACATTGTTTTTCTCTCAACAACAAATATTTAATGAAGCTCTAATATATGTACATTAATTATTAATACATAACAATAATTTTATCACGCTGCTTGACGCAACCCGCTCTAGTCTCGCCTCCTCTCTCGTTGTCGGCTAGCCTACTTCTACCGCGCCCATCTACGGGGTTTCTCTCCTTCTCCCAGGGCCAGAGTTTAAAGTCGAATACTGCCACTACATGGCAAAAGGTTTGTGTCGAAGACACATAGCCCGTGATGTGTCGCCATCTGGTGATTAGCACACAAACAAATCCTACATAAATATGAGTTTAATTGTGTTTTGAATTAAATCAGGGGTGGCCAATCCACGACCCGCTTTGAAACTTTTTCCGGCCCGTGAGGTGTATCACACTTTTATAAACTATATTTATTTCATAATGGTTAAAGTAGTTAAAAATCAATGTATTAAAAAAATACATTATGTGCGCATCCGTATATTCAAAAATTGACTGCCGAAATGGTGAGAAAAGACTTACTTTGATTTTAAAATAATATTCTGGCGAATATAAGAGAGATTTGTCTGTTTTATTGACGAGTTTGCAGTTATGAGTTCGCAGAATAATTAAATTATATTCTGCTAACTCATCTTGGAACATTTAATATAACAGGTCCTATGTTTCATTTTAAGTGACCTCAGTGGCGCAAGGATCATCCCTAGATATGCAAAATTGATTGTGGATAGCAGAGTGAACCAGACTCTCAGTTCAAGTTGACAGCGCTTTTGGTTCAACTTACACCTGCGAAACGGGTTTTTTTTCCCCCTAAAAGTAAATTGTCCAAACACAAAACACGCTCAAACATAACGGACGCTCACCTGAAACACCCATCACGATGTGCCAATACCCAAATTGAGGTCGATTTGCAGAAGCTAAGGGAAAGAGTGGAGAAACCAAAATCGCACTAGACAAATAAATATTTTTTAATTACACTCATGTCCATAAATTAAGGATAATTCAGAATCACACAGAAATTGAACTCTAAAATAAAAATTTCACCTGTAGAATTATCACACACATCTTGAAGAAGAATATGCTAATTACAAGAAACCACTAGATGGCGCGGATAGTACGTCACAATAACGAGAGTGTAAGAGAGGGATATATAAGGAATGGTGGCAAAGAAGTAAAATTGTTCACAAGCGCTTTAAAAGCCTTTCAGTGCAATAACCGCATAGTTATGGCACAAAGGAAGCATTTGGATGATTTTTTACGTGATAGAATTATCGGACGACTGGAATGTGGACGTACCCAGCTGGAAGTATCCGAGGAACTTGGAATCGCCCAGAGTGCATCTCCAGGCTTTGGCAACGATTCCAAGATGATGGTAATGTGAGTAGATGTTACAGCACAGGTCGCCCCCGAGTTACAACGCCGAATGAGGACCGGTATTTAGCAGTTACTACCAAAAGAAACAGACGGAGCACAGCATCAGACCTGTCTCGTCAGCTCTCTTCAGCTACCGATACGACAGTT
Organism: Caerostris darwini; assembly: GCA_021605075.1. Lineage (NCBI taxonomy): Eukaryota > Metazoa > Arthropoda > Arachnida > Araneae > Araneidae > Caerostris > Caerostris darwini. Next base: position 82,724 of record BPLQ01013634.1, on the reverse strand, counting down.
TCAAGGCAGACCGTGTACAGACGCTTAGGGCACATTGGTCTATATGCTCGTAGTCCTGTCAGATGTGTTCCACTTACCGCAACTCACTGTCGCCTGCGATTAACCTGGAGTAGAGAGCATGCATTGTGGACACCGCAACAGTGGTCTGGTGTGATGTTTTCCAACGAGTACAGGTTTAGTTTGCAGTCTGATTCTCGCCGGACTTTTATATGGAGAGAGCCAAGTACCCGTTACCACCAAGAGAGCACCATTGAACGACACCGTTACGGTGGTGCAGGATGGCTCGTTTGGGGAGGAATTATTCTTCGTTCCAGAACTGAACTGCATGTTCAAAGTGTAATGATGACAGGCCACATCTATCGGGATGTCATTCTGGAACAACATGTACGTTTGTTTCGGGGCGCCATGGGTGCTGAATTTCTGTTTATGGATGACAACACCCGTCCTCACCGTGCAAACATTGTAGACGAATGCCTTCAATTGGAGGATATCACCCGTATGGATTGGCCAGCATACTCACCGGACTTGAATCCAATAGAGCATGTGTGCTAGAGAGATCCAATAGAGCATATGCTTGGCTGATGAATTGCAGCCCGCCAACCCCCTCCGACCTGTCTACCGGAACTTCGGAGGGCATTGCTTGATAAGTGGTGTAATATTCCCCAAGATCAGACTGATAATTTGATACTCAGCATGCCTAGGCGTTGTAAGGCCTGTATTGCATCGTCTGGGAGACATACTCCATATTAACCATCATACTAACCATGTTATACTGTTTTTTGTAAATAGGTTCTTTTTTGAAATTTGCTCCAGGGAGTAAAAATCGCAATTTGTATTAATTATGTCACACATATAGCATCTTTTTTGCTCTTTACCTTTTGTTTAATAAATAGACTTTACAAATAAGTCAAATTTGTTTTGCTTCTGTCTCTTTCTTTGCCTGAACTTCATTATCCTTAATTTATGTACATGAGTGTATTTCGTTTATATTTATATATTTTTTATGTTTCCTCTTTAGTTTTATATATTTCTTTACAATGTGCGTTTAGTATCATCGTTATTATATTATCTATGTTTACACATAAGAATAATAGTAAACCCAATAATAATAATAATAACTCATTCTGTTTCAATTTTTCATCCCAATAAAATGTCAATAGTGGGTCTAAGTCTAATAGGGGGATATATTAATTTTATGCGCAGCCCGCGGGAATTAGGATGCATTTCCGCAGTTTCCCGCAAGATCATTTGGGTTGGCCACCCCTGTATTAAAGCATATCATTCCAAACTAAAACTGGAACTTCTTTATGTGAAATAAAGTAAAACTTTCCGGTAACATTTGTCGAATAATCATTTTTTGTTGCAGGACGTAAGATTGAAAATCGAATCAAGCAAATTCGTGGTCGAGAGCGGCAACCTAACATGGATGCTGCAAGATGCTAACCGTCAGCTGAGCTATTATCAAGAGGAGCACGAAATCCTGTCGCGAGAAGTGAATGCACTAAAGCACTGCACCACCTCCATGGAACGAGATCTTGGGTGGTCACCTAGGGGGCCCCTATCGAGTCGTCTCCTACCTCCTATCATGCCTCGACTATCTTCCCCAGTTGCTCCTATAAGAAGCGCGCCATTTGTGCCCTCACCTCCAGCGTTGTCTCCTAGAATTTCTCGAGTGTCTTCCTTGCAAGGTGCGCGACCCCCGTCCGCCATGATGGAGGTGTCGCCTGCAACAGAGTTCCTTGGTGACGTGTCGCTACCCCCACAAATACTGGACCTGTCACGCATGTCGTCCACAAGTGGCAGACGATCTTCCGTGGCAGCTTCCCAGTCTCCACAGATGCAAGACTATCTCGGCGACGAAACCCCACCTTCCGAGATGCTGAACATATCGGATCTGTCTGACACTGGAAGAGCTACCCTGTCTTCTGAAATGGTGGACGAATCCGAGATGTTCGGAGGAATGTCACCCCTCCGGGGGGCGAGAGCTCCTTCTTACTTCAAGGGAAGTGGGGGCGAAATTTTCGAAATCCCCTCGCCCGGACAGCAGCTGAGGATGTCCATTGAAGACAGGAGTCCCTACGCAACAGGACTATTCGAAGGAAGGGGTGGTGAAATTTTCGAAGTGCCCTCACCAATGAAACCTTACTTTTCTCTGCACAGTCCCCTAACGGGGGGCAGAATATCCACACCAGCAAAACGCAGAATCTCCATCCCCAGTCCGAAGGTAGGAAAACGCGAAATGGACGTGCAGGTGGTGCCGCAGGCCATCAGACAGTCGCCAAGTGGCGAACGCGTCATTTGTGACGTGGCAGTTGAGGTGGCAGAAGCTCACCCGAGGAACCTCGATTTCAGCAGCATTATCGTGCCAGGAACAGTTCCGCCCTCCCAGACCGTGGGCAGGAGATTCGACAGGAGGTTCGGGATGTTCACCCCTAAAAGTGCTCTAAAGAGGCGTCACGTGCGCGTGAGAAGACCCCTCTTTGGGGAGGACTACGTCAGTCCTGAGGGATATCCTTCTGGCGCTGTGAGGCAGGTGGTCCCCCATGTTCGGGTACCACCCCCTGCTCGAGCGCCTGTTACCAGGGGATCCATTGAATGGTCGAGTCCTCAGAGAGCCAGGCACTACTCGCCTCCCAAACGCCACATGTTCAAAAGCTATCAGACGTCTACATTTCGTCAATAGTAATGCTCTATTAAACACCTTTCAACCTAATAACACTCATAGTACATCTTTTGTAAATCTTTCACACCATCTTTTTGAAACCGGTCCAGATACGAAAGAAAATGAAAAGAAGCCTAATAAACATAGGGCATTGACAGAACAATTTTGTATTTATTTATTAGATAATTCAACTTTTTAAAAAATAGTTTATTTTTATACTAGATATGATTTAACAGAATATATTACAGTTGTGGTTCATCTTACAGCTTGTTAAAAAAGATTTTTAATAAAAGTGAAACTTTAATTATACAGTTTGCATCTTTTTTTTCAAGTTATAGTCTCAAACTGTTCAAAGTAAATAATCTAAAACATATTAAACTTTCTTTGCGTAAAATAAGTCAGTTTGAGGTCTTTTTAAAGAATTTTACTATTGTTGTTGTTGATATAGTATTTCAAAAGTACGTTTCCTTGAAATAGAATTCTGAATAGAAGAATTCATTCGTTCATTCTTTGATAAGTGTCAGTTCAAGCGATGTCATTTATGAACTAAAACTATTTTGCCTTATTTTTTGAAGTACCCGCATTGATAAAAGTATATTTTTCGATGACCGATTCAAAACTTCCAGAGGTCCTGGAACACAGAAATCACTTTGGATTTCCAAATTAAAGGAACTCGGTTCGGCAAGTGAAAGTTCCAGTGCCTTTGCTGGAAGTGGATACAACATGCTTGCAGGCCATAAAGCATTATTTCATTAGGATCCAGAAGTAGAGATTTCAGGTTTGGCATGTCGCTCTGCGGCAATATTGTGCACACGAGGGCTTATCAGACCGGGACCTACAGATTAAAGTAAACAACTACACCACACTGCATCACTGTGCCTAGAGCTGAGTTGTCTCTTTACAGTTCGGGAAGGATGTGGGTGAGAGAAGTCTGATTAGGTTCTATGGCTCTCTACGGTCCTATTTGACCGGGACCTACGGCTTAAAGTGGATTCCGAACCAGTACAAACACTCATGGCAACGCCGGGATATGAACCCGATACCTGTGGGACCGAGAACCAACGCGCTAGCCACTCGGCCATAATGTCCCCCATTAGAGTGGCCAGAACGCTAGTCACTTGGCCACCAGGTCGCCTGGAAGTAGAGAGGAACGGGGTGACCAGTTCAAATGCCATCCGTTGGATGGCCCTTGAAGATTATTACAACACAAAGTGGTTGCAATGTAGTGGTGAATTTACCACATATTGACCTTTCCACGCACATGAAATTCTAGTGATGATAGGAACAATAATCATTTCCAGAATCGAAAGAATCTGTGTTTTGAATGATGTCATGTATGCATAGAAGTAAAAGGTTTTTAAGACATTCATTGAGAGATGAGTTATTTGCCTTTTTCTTAAAAACAGGACTCGTGTTTTAGCTCTGAGTGACTCGATGGACTGCATATTATATTAAACATCGAGTCACTCAGAGCTAAAACGCAAGAGTCCTGAGTGAATATTTAGAAAAGTATCATTCTTTTAGTTAAATGAATGCGTAATGAATATAGGTCTAGATGCATTCAAGCCAATGTGACATATTTTGACCTAACACTACCCTTTTTTTTTATCCTTTTCTACCAAATTCTAAATAAAAATAGGCATGCATACATTTTAATGTTCATGTTTGTCAATGTTTTATAACTTAATTTAATAATAACTTCCAAAAAACATTCCATAAAACATTATTTAAAATTCTGCATCTGAACGCGGTCGGTTACCTTAAACTGTTGTCACCTATGCTTAGGAAGACTGCTATTCGGAGACATTATTTAAAGAAGTTTCTTCTGAATGTGGTCAGTTACCTTAAAGACTTTTTCTAAGACTTTTACTGTTTTACTTTTAAAGTTTTTAAATACTGATGGCCAATTGGCTAGCTCTCTGGCCTTTGGTACACAGTTTGGTTACCATGGGCTTCAGGTTCGAATCCTGGCAGTGGCATGGAAGTTTTTGAGTGGTTCGGAATTCACGTTAAGCAGTAAGTCCCGGTCTAATTAGCCTAAAGTGTGCACAAAATGCCCGTAGAGTGACAAACCAAACCTCTAAGTTACAATTCAATGTTGATGGTTGTATAATATTCATGTACTTAATTTAGCCACACTTTAAAACATTGACGATTAGCACCTTATTTAACGATTTACACCTCATCAACACATTATTTAACAATCATTGAAAATTGGCAATTTTTTCTGTCTTTACAATATATGATATAAAAACGACAATGTAAGAAAAGGAGATTGGATAAATATACATAAATTACATGAGATAAAATTATTGAAATTGCAATTTCATTTCAACTTGCAGAACTTAACAAAATCAGTTATTTCTGCAAACGCCAAGTTGTGAAATAACCTCTACTGCATGCTATGAATTGAATTGGCTTTTAAGTGCATTTGACGTGTTTAGCACCTACTACTTCTCTGAACAGGCGATCTCTAAAACTTTTTTTGATCGTGAATTCCTAAGACAAAAATAATTAAATGTTGTACCTTATATAATATAATATGTGTGTATGTTGTCAGAAATCAAATTATTTATTTCTTATGGATTTTAGTTAATCTACATGCATTTGAATAAAATTAAAATTTTACATTTTTAAGTAGAATTGAATTTAAGCATCAATGTGTGTTGTTGTTTCTTATCCCACCTGGTAGACAGCAACATCTAGATCCAGTCCAAGAACCCTGTTTGATCTCATGGAAGGAGAGAAAGGATGACAGTTTCTGTTGGGATAGAGCCCCCGCAGGTAGAAGTCTGACTTGAGTCCGTGACGCCGAGGAGAAGACCGTGCCTTCCGAGAGAACTTTTAGGGGGAACTACTCCGCATTAATATATCGTATGGATAGATAGTCCGACTGAGAGACAAGATGCTGAACATCACAACCGCCTTCGAGTCTCCTCGTATTTTTGAAACACTGTTTTACCTCACCAAAACAATCCGCCAAAAAACTAGAAAGGTTCATACAAAATTTCTCTTACCTTTCCAGTTCCCAGGAATATTAAGAGTGAGATATCCAAAGGGGCGGGAAGTAGACAGTTAATTCAAATATCTATTTACAATACTTTTATTTACACATTATAATGGCGAGATGACACAAAAAATTACTGGACATACAGACACAGAAACCGCATCTTAGCGCGGCTAACAACTAACAAGGAAGTTCCAAAGTTCAGAGCGCGAAAAAAGTTCTTAAACCGAAGTACGGTTGGTTACAGTTAAGAGAGGAAAAGTGTTCACGTGACAAACAAATCAAAAGTTCTAGATCGACATCATTTTTGAAACACTGCATACAACAAAGCAGCCTGAGGATTGAACTTCAGCCCTAATGCTCACCAACGGCGCGCGTTGCCACTGCGCCACGAATTGGGCAGAGAGATACACAGAAACTTTTTATTCGCATACTGGTTATTAGAACAGACATAGAAATGATGCCGCTTGTCTGCGTATACTCGCAGGACGGCCAAATAATTTAACCTTAATAAAAGACAATTAAAATAAATACTAATAAATTAATACTAAAACAAACAAACTAATTAATTTTACTTTTAATGAATACTAATATACAATGATTACACTTCAATTTAGGATTTTAAATTGGCACACAAAACAGAATTAATAAAAAATATTTATAGAGAAATAATCATATTTTTTCCCACATCTTAAGAGAAATATTCCTATCTGTGGGTAGGCAAGGTATATTACCAGTAGCTTCAAAACCTATATATAAAGATGCTCGCAGCAAAAATGTGGATTAATAAAGATTATCCATGTAGTCTGTCTCGCAGCAAGAATTTAGTGACCAGGCCCACGCCCTGTTCCAGACAGTTCTCTCTCTCCTTCTTTCTCAACGGGTTCTCCCTTTCTTTCCGCAAAACTCAAAGGGTCTTCTTTCACCCCCCAACTGACCGGTTTTCTTTTGGAGTGTACCCTCGACGGACCTCAACGTGAGAACGGGAGGTGGCGTCCTCTGCCACTCCTGGATTCATCAAAAAAGGAAATATACCCCGCCTAAGCACAATAGTTATCAACACTGGTTACGTCTCAGTCACATGCACACGACATACATCTCAGTGACACTGATATCCTATTTTTGATTCCATTGTTCGCCCTTATTCAGACTTACAACTTCTATTTTCTATTCTGTTTTTGGTACTTACGTATTAACGGTACCTTGGCGACAGTTGCGCCAATAAAGAGCACACGCGCCAACCGCAGCTACAGATTTGGCGGTTTTTAAGTGGCGCCAATCTACACTTAAAATTTTTGTTCCAAATAATAAAATATATATGATACACTTCATTTAAAATCAAAACGATTTCAAAATTCAAAACACTTTATTTAAACACAAATTAGTCAAAAACACTTAATTTAAACACAAAGTAGTCAAACGGATTTCAGTGGAAAACAGGCCGATATAGAGTTTAACATCGTACACGATAAGCACACTGACTGAAATTGCATTTCCAAACTGACGTTTACCAAAATAAAGTTTCATGTCATGGGAATTGGGACATTTCCGTTGTTTTGGTAAAATATTTTGCTCCTGAAGAAATAAAATTGCATCTTGTTCTGTTTCTGGAAAATCTCAAATACGCATTTTCGTAGCACTACAAAATGGCGTCAAAACTCAGCAAATCTGCAGCTGTTAGATTGGCGACACTTAAAAACCGCCAAATCTGTAGCTGTTAGATTGGCGACACTTAAACACCGCCAAGTCTGTCAACAAAGTACCGTTAATACGTAAGTACCTTGTTTTTTTCCAAATAGTTAATTACGTAAAAGAAAAATGTAATAGACTAATATTTAAATATTTTGTTAATATAACAAAATTAAACAAAATTAAACATTTAAAAATACTTGCTTTAATTTTTGAATTTTATCAAGACATAATTGGAAGAAAAGAAATTCAAGTTAGTCTGTGTAAAATAATTTCCATTAAATAAATCCTTCAAATGGTTGATTTAAAAAAAAAAAAAATTTTAATGTATAACAAACTAAAACATTTAAAAATGCTTGCTTTAATTTTTGAATTTTATAAAGACATTATTGGAAAAAAAAATCATTTAGCCTGCATCAAATAATTTCCATTGGATAAGTTCGGTTATTATTTCTTTGGCTCGGATTCGTCGATCTATGAGGCTGTTATATTGGCTTTGAAAGTCAGTTATTCCGATATTGGAAATTAGTATTTCGATGTTGGACGTCTGAATCCTTTTTCTCCCTCGTCTCTCAGGATCCAGGCTGCAGCTAACCAACACTGATGCTTTATTCACCCGAGAACATCGGAAACACGCAACATCGAATTCAAAATGGCAGTTAATATCGGATTTTATGACATACGTGTATGACATCGATGTTACAAAACTCAAATAGCTTAAATTTTTATTTATTTCGTCAACTTAAGAAAAAGGAAATCAGATGTGATGCTGGCCTTATATCGATATTTTTTAGAATTAAACGATGTTAATTCAACAAATATACACTGGTGTGCAAAATTGCAGCAACAGGTGGGTTTTTTGCCATAACCCACGAGAAATCATCTGAGAGACATGACATTCAGAAATGAGCAAGAGTATTATGTACGTAAAGGAGGACGAAAGCATTGGCGCTGAAAAAGGAATACAATGCATACGGTATGGAATCAAACAAAAACAAGCTTTATTGAACGCATAGTATCGTGGTTTATGATTGCCTATCCAAGAGGAAGAACAACAAGAAGATGTTCCTTAATATGGGATGTGCCCTCCCGTCACTGCAATGATTGCTTCGCACCGTCTCTGCATACTCAGAACCTGCGGTTTAAAGTGGATTCCGAACCGCTACAAACATCCATGGCACCACCGGGACTCAAACCCGAAACCTGTAGTACAGGGCACCAGAGCGCTAGCCACTCGGCCATCATGCCCTGAGCAAGCATTAAATGTACAATATTTAAATACTTTAGTTACAAATCCAATTTTTCGTAGACATATTTTTAGCTCGAACATTTTGTTCTCTCTCTCTCTCTCTCTCTCTGTCTCAACTAATAAAAGTAATTTTCTGGCAAAGCATGTAAAGAGCATACTTTATTCTATTAATAACATTTTCTGGTTCTATTTCGCTTTCCAACAATCCGAATGAGATTTGTATGAAACAAATCACCATTTCAAACATCTACCCGTCATCCCTGCTGTTTAAAATAGATCCGCTTGAAGAAGAAATGTGGATCGAGAGCCAAGTCAGGATTTAGATGCTACAACGTTTCGGTATCATTTGTAGGAATCAGACGGGAAATCTCTCTTCGTGTATTTTGTGTTTTCTAGTGTGATGTCATGTGTTAGATCAATCATTATTTGATATATGCAGCTGTATAAATTGTATAATTAAAATTCTGGTTCATATTCAAAACAACCTGTGTACGACTACCGTAATATATAGTTTATATCTATTAGAAATTCGACTTTTCAATGGAATCCGAAACTCAGAAAAAAATATTCAAAAGAACATTTAAATTTTCTCGTTATAAAATTACTAAGCAAAAGACTTCTGGAAATCATTTTAGAGGTAATGATTAAAAAAACATAATATTTTTTTAATAAGGCTGGCATCTTTTTTTTTAAACTAATATTTATGTTAATTTTATATTGATTTTTGTTGGGTTATATTTTTTATAAAAAATAATTATAAGTAAAAATGTAAATCTAAGTTAGCAGGTTAGTTTTTAAATAGGTAAAATATTTTAGGAATTAAAAATGGTAAAATATTTTGTTAATTAGTTCTTTCCAAAAAAATGTTCCTGTCTTCAATTACTTATATGATTATGTAATATAAAAATGTAAAACCAAAACTGTATTAATCTTGTAAATCTAATCTACTGATTTGCAAAAAAACAATGCAGCAATGCTTCCAACTGATTATATATATATATATATATATATTCTTTACTTTTGTGTTTATGAAACAATGCCTCTGAAGAGAGATACTTTTAAAAGTAATGAATCTCAATTTCAATATTTATTGATTAAATATTTTAAAGATGGAGAATTCAATTTTTTTATCAATTTAAAAAAATATATTAATAGTTTCTATGATCTCTGTATACAAATATCATTAATCCTTATTATAAACAAAACAATATTTTATATGTAATGATTATCTTGGTTATTTTACAGTAAATAAGATTGAAGCTTTTTTAAATTCATAATTTTTATGTTATTGATCATTTAAATTTATTATTTAATTTAAATTAATCATTATTGATAAATTTAAAATTTCTCATTTAAATTGCTCGCTATAAGTTAATAAGTTTAGTGATAAAAGTACACATTTTATAGTTTATATCCATTTGGAAAACTCGCATTAAATAGAATTTGATAAAGTAAGGAGTCTGAATCCTCTTTTTATTATTGTAGTTACTGATATAAAGAAAATACAAACTAGTATGTTTTTAATAAACTATCATTAATGCTATATTTTAAATATTGATTATTACCTACAATTAAATTTTATTAATAGTTTTAAATAATCCATTATGTTTAAAAATACATATATCTGAACATATGAAAAAAAACATTCAAATAAATTTGCAAATCATGTTAAATAACATATTTATTCTGTAGTATACTTTCTTAATTTATTGTTAAAAACTATTTTTGAAGTAAACAACATTTTTTACAGCAAATATAAAAGTTTATAATTTATGTATATAAAAATCGGCAAAGGTTCTTTTAAATCGATGATAAGAAGATCTAAAAGGTAGAAGAAAATTAGTAAGTAATAATATTTGAATTTCTAATAAAAATATTTAAAAATTGTATTTGAAATTTTTAATTGCTCTTTTATAGCAATAATAAATGCATACATTTTTATTTCCAATGGCAAGAACTTGACAAAAACATAACAAACAACAAGAATGGTTAAAAAATTTAAAAAAAAAAAATTAAAAAAAACATTGCTGCATTTAATTTCATACTTAAGAATATATTACAATATAAAAGATCTAAAAATAACTCTGGATTGTAGCAAAAGAAAGCCATTCAGTATAAAGATATCATATTGAAGCTAAGCAACCAACTTAATAATGTAGAACTATGTTACTGGACAGTTTTATTTGGTAGAAAAACAGAAAAAGTATTTTTTTAATAGGTATATTTTTGGGCTTATTTCTATACTTGATGTTAACTCCATTTTATTATTATTATTATTATTGATGCAATCAAAATATGAAAAATTATTTGTCATGTCACCACTCAGTTTTGTTATTAGTATTTGAAAATATTCTAATAAACATTGAAAAAGATTTTTCTCATTTTTAGATGTTGAATGTCCTGAACCCCGAAGTGGCCATCGTATTGTGGTTTTAGATGGTAATGTATATACATTTGGAGGATATACTCCAATAGCAGAGGGAGGGTCAGTGAACCATCTCCTTTTCAAACAAGTAGGATATACATAAAATTAAAAATCAATATAATACCTTTAGAAGTCTTTATATTAAGAATTATTCTATTATATAATTTTATGTGCCTCATTTCTTTTTTATGATTGCAAATAGTTATATTTGTTTATCAGAAATTGACAATTGATAGGAAAGTAATAATTCATCTATTAATTTTAGAAATTTCTATTTACTGTTAAATTCTTAAAAAATAGTGCATAAATTTTAAAAACTTGACATGCATAGTTGAATTTTTACATTTGTACGCTGTTATGTGAATATTACAAAACAACACAGACCTTCAATTTTTATTTGTAAGCTGAAGATATAATACAAAATCTTTGCTGATGAAGAAAATTTATTAATTTTTTTTACAAGTATATTTGTGTATGAAATTTTTATATATTTATTTATATGTTATTATTTTCCCCCTAGCTTTGGAGGTATAATGTTGCTGCGAGATGTTGGAAATTGCTGGAAAGCACAGGAGAAATTCCTGAAGAGTTAGCTTCACATTCTGGTAAACATGTTTTGTAATTGGTATTTCTTTTTTAATTCTGTAATAAATATAATTCCCTTTTATATTTTTTCAGTTTGGATATATTTATATATATTTATAAGTTATTGCAGGCTTTTCATTCAACATTGTCATTTTATTTGATTTTGAAATTGTCTTGTTATTGGAAAAATATATCTCTTTAATATAAATTATAATATAATTAAATACAAAAAATAAGACATTTTATTTATTCTAATTATTAAAAAATATTACAAAAAAATATTTTTTCTTATTAGTACATGCATGATATTTTTGTTGACAATTTGAAATTTAAAAAAAATTTATATTTGTCTGATTATGATGAAAAAATTAAATAATATAGTGTGTTTTTTATAAAATTTTGTAGTAATTTGATTTCTTCAAAATTCTATGGCTAAATAAAATTTTAAGATTGTTTTCTTTATCATTTTAAAATTGTAAATTAATTATATTAGATTTAGAAATTCCAAGTTATTTAGTATATATATATACCTGCATTATAATGTTATTTGCTTATTAATTAATTATAATACTTGTTGTTGTTGTTGTCATCGTGTCCCTCATGGAAGGAGGGAGGAGGGCTGCAGCTTCTGTTCTGATGGAGCACCCGTAGGTAGAAGTCTGACTTCGGCTCCATGACGCTTTACAGTCATAGGAGGCCGGGACCTACGGCTTAAAGTGGATTCTGAACCACTACAAACATTCATGGCACCGCCAGGACTCGAATCCGAAACCTGTGGCACCGAGCGCTAGACACTCGGCCATTCAGGCCCTATTATAATACTTACATTACTTATTAAGGTGTTTATTATGTCACTTTGCATAATTATGAAAAATAGGAAATGCAACATTGGTGATATTGTTCACTGTTGTTTCCAAATCTATTTATATGAGCAACTTATTTAGAATAATATCTTAACTTTCTACAGCAACAAATTTAACATACTAGTGTATTCTATATCATTATATAAGTATATATAGTTTTCTGCAATTTTTATCTGTTTTATACAACTGAAGTTATTACTTATTTAAATTAGCTAAATATTTGATATAAATATTATCTTGTGTTAAATGGATGGATGATTAAAGGAAAAACATCCTTGAATTTTTATAGATGAAATTGATAAAAATTAAACAATTTAGGATTTAGTTAGATATTGTAGTACTTGTAATCTACAATTGTAGTCCAATATTATGCAGTTTAATAATTAAATTTTTGTAGGGTGAAAAATTCGTATTTTGATTACTTTGGTAAATCATAAATAGATTTTACAAAAAGAACAAGATATAAGGCTTTAAGTTGAATCTATATCAAGTATACTTAAGCTTTAAAATTTAGAGCTACAGCCAATCATGAGTCTATTCTCCCTCTTGTATTACATTTCTCTTAAATTTTGCCCAATTTCATAATGACACATTGTAGCAGAACATTAGAAACTTCTATCTTTTTAAACCAATAAGAAACCTGAATTTGTTTAATGACAGTTGGAAATAACTTCACTTATGATCATAGGAAAAGAAATAGTTCATTCGAAGGAAGTATAAAGTAGTCTTTTTACAAGCCAGACATTCAATTGGATATTCGTAAAAGGTGAAAAGGTGAATATTTAAAAAAGTTAAAATTTTGAATATTTTATTGTAATTGAGTACTGTTTTCTTTATAGCTGCACTGTTGGGTAGTTACATGCTTGTATACGGAGGAACTGGTTTGCCCTTTGGTGAAACTAGCAGTAACAGTGTTCATATCTGTAATTTAAATACTCTAGAATGGTCAAAATTGGATACAGAAGGTACAAAGCCTGATGAAATGTATGGTCAGGTAAAAAAAAATGTTAAATAATCACAATGATATGAATAACTTTTGTTTAATGTGATATTTTAAAAACAATAAAATTGTCATTTTTAATTGATTTGTATTTATTGGATTAATAATTTGCTTCATGTACCGTTTCAGAAAATTTTAGTAATATCTACTATGATCTTCGTAGTATACCAATAATATTTGCAATATTATTTCTTGATTTTCTTCATTAATGTTTCTTTCTTTCAGAAACTGTTTCATGGCTAAAAATTCTTAACTTTTCTTAGCAGCTTATTGTTACTATTTAAAAACTAATCTTTATAAAATTATTTTAAAAAATAAGTATAATTTTAAATTTTAGCATTGATGTTGTTATAAAAATATTTTCTTTAATTATTTGTAGTTTTTTGAAATCTGTTGTTACATTTGGCTGATGGCTGATTCCTAGATTAAGGACTTTTATGAGGAAAAACTTGTGCCCTATTATGTTATAAACTTCATTTTATTTATATAATTTAATAATTGTACTCAAAATTAATATTATATAATAATTACCTTTTCATAAATTAATTTAATTAATCTAAAATTTTATTCAGTTAGCAAACAGTTTTTCAAATAAAGTTTTCTTTCTTAAAATAATTACAATTTGGTATTTTTTATGTAGTTGGGGTACCGATGAAATGTTTAACATTTAATCGTGGAAGCTTAATTCTTTGAATTTTTATTCAAGTAAAAGAAGGAAAAAATATTAAAATACTTTTATGTAAAATAGTATTCTATAATTATCCAAAAGTGTACAGTAATGTTAAAACTATTTAAACTATAAATTAAATAATTTATTATTATTAATAAATATAATAAATTATGTTTATTAATATTTAACTCTCTCTCTATTTATAACTCTTATATTTGTAAAAATAAAGGAATCTGATTTTAACAAAATTTGCAAGAGATAGGAAGAGTATGATGGGGATCAATTGATTGAATTAATAACATGTACTGGCCTTAACATTGTACTAGGCATGCATATTCATGCATGCTTGGTACAACAGCTGCCTATGAACAGTCATGTAAGGCATATCGAAGAGTAACACAAGTATTGTTACTTGCATATTTAAAATTGGTATCACTGTGCCTTAAATGATACCATGATACACCATATAAATAAATTATAAAATTTTCTTTAACATATGATATGATATGCTTTTGCCTTTTGGGTTGCTTGAGTGCCCATCATAATATATTTTTCAGTGGGTTCCGTCATGTGTAGGTGTTTATGGCAGCGAGACTGCAGATGATATGTTATAAACTTCATAGATGAGCTAGCCAAGAAGGGAAGTTCTACTGATGGTGGCTGTCTTTCTCGGAAATTGCCTCTTGGTTCAAATTAGTTATCAACTCCTCTTGGAGAAAGGCGCCCGTACATGAGTGGTATGATTGTAACATCCAGAATTGGGGCTGGTAGTAGATCTGTTCAGACGGCTCTTGCTAGACTCCTCAGTGGTCATCTTCATGTTCAGCATTTGTCAAGCTGTAAGGTTTATCCCCTTTTCCCAAAATGTAGCATGATTCAAGCAACTCCTGCCCTATCTTGATTTGCATTGGTTGCCATAGAAGAGCCAGTTGTGCTCAAATTCTGGAGTGGTTTCCCATTGTCTGCAAACACATGGGGTTCATGTACTCAGTCTAGATATTTCTGTTGACAAAGTGGAATAAGAAACAACATATTCTTTTGCATTGCTTTTAATCTCACCATTATATTTTAATAGCCATTTTGCAGCATAATTTTTGCTATGTCATTATTTGAAATAAGAACTAATCCTGAACATGATAAAAATAAGTAACTTAAAAAAATCTTGATTAGCAAAATAAGACATTCAATTTCAATAAAAAATAACTGCTTAAACACTGTTAATTTTTTGTTGAATAACTACTTTAACTTTTGATTAATTTTGACATTAAATTCTATTTTTAATTTCATCAAAACTGATAAATTGTTGTAGATGTAAACTGTAAAAATTTAGTTGTTTGTCTTGGTTGATAAAATATCTAAAAAAACCATTGTTTCTTTAATACACTACATCTGGAGTGTATGAAAAGAGAAAAAAATTGAACGGTATTGTTTAATAATTTTGTTTAATTCTTGAGCTATAGAAATATTATATAGTTTACTGTACTTTTAATAGCAAACTTTATATTTTAATTAAGGTAAAAGTATCCGAAATTCACAGTTAAGATGTTACAGTAAATATAGCTAATCAATGCATCGTCAATTACAATTGTTGTCACAATTTAATGTTACTCTAATTTCTTTCTAAAGGCAATGATAATTCATGATAACAAGGCATATGTTGTTGGAGGAACTACAGGATATTCTTATTCTATGGATGTTCACTGTTTGGATGTTAAAACAAAGACATGGACAAATTTAGATGGCAAAAATGACTCAGAGAGACCACCGTCTAGGTATAATTTTATTTTTTATTTTAAATATTCAATAAAAAAAATATCCAATAAGAACTGTTATGAATTACAGATAAAAATATACCGTTAGCTATTAATTATTCGTATGAACTTAAAATATGCCTAACAATAATGTATAACAACATAGTAATAATCCTACAGCTTATTCAATGGCATATATCAAGTATAAAAATCTATAAATTTACCTCTTTGTAGGGACTTAAATATTAATTAATCTTATGTCATAATGCACAAAGTTTATAAATAAATAATATTGGTCGGTGTTGAAATCTCACTAATGTTTGAACAAATTGCTTTTTGAAGTATCAAATTAATAATTGACTATGATTCAAATCAAGATTTGTTTTTCATGTCTAATTAATATGAACTTTTATACATACATGTACAAGCAAACAAATTTTATTCATTGTAATTTTATATCATATTTTTAGAATAATTCTGCGAATATTATCTGTGTCTGTTGTCTGAAATATGTCTGTGAATATTGATAATTTTGGAATATATTCAATAAATACTTCTTTTTTGTTTCTTGCTTTAATTATGTTCTATTTCTTAGAGGTGAATAATAATTGGTTGCAGTGTCTGTTTTATTTTATTAAAAAAAAAAAAAACAGAATTTTCCATGTGCTTGTACACTATTTAACTCCAAAATGATTAAAATAATAATTAAAGAGCTTAGAAAGTAAAGTAATCACTTCCATTTGTTGATTAGCATGTATATAAAAAAAATAATAAAATCAAAAATATTGTATATTGGGTTGAGAACCTAAATTTGATTTGCTTCAAGCATAATAAGTGTTTATGATGGTATTATTTGCCAAATGATCTCCAATTGTATTGTTTTGCAACAATATCTATTAGTACAACTATCAAAGAATGTCATTGTTCAGAAGCATGTTGTCAAAAAGAATAGCAATTAAGAAACCATATTAAAGGCAAATTAAGGAGGAAAACAAAACTTTTTTTCAATGGAATTGGAACAATGAGAAGAAATTGGAGTTTTGTTATTTACAAAGCCAACTTTCTCTTAAGTGATTAGACATTATTTTTATCATGTGTGAACATGGTGTTGACCTGGTTCATTATGTCTTAGGAAAAAAAAAAAATAATAAATAAATAATAAGCTAGAAAAATAGAAAATAAAAAAGTCGGAGTACAAGTTCTTATTTAAAATAGATTAATCTCTTCATGTAACACAAGAAACTTTTATTTAAAATAAACACTGACAAGAAATATGTATTGTATGTATTCTATAGAAACATGTATAGTAGTTCATTTTGAATTGTCCGGCTTACAAAATATAAACAGATTATCCTTTCAATTTCCTCCAAATAATGTCTAAGGGTTAATTTATGTTTATAAAAGTTAATTTAAGTATCACTTAATAGCTTCTTTGTCAGAATTTCATATTGCTTAAGTGTTATTATGTTTAAGTTTTAAGTTATCAAGCATTGATGTATTTCTGTGGTTAATATATTGATAGTTTTTCTAGTAATCTGATCAATTGTTTCATAAATTTCTTGGATTAATGAACATTTTACACCCATATGTATTTGTCCAGCAACGTATGTTCACATGTGATAAATTGAAATTTATAAGTAGATTTCAATTTTTTAATTTTAAAAATTAAATCAACTTTAATTTTATAAAAAATTTTATTTCATTTCATTAAGTATAAGTGCAACAATAACAATAACTTTGCAACTACAATTTCTGTGCATGAGCACTAAAATTATTAATAATATCTTAAAATGTACAGTAAAAATGAGGTGAGTAAATGCTTATGGATAATAGTAATCATATTTAATAAAGAGAAATCTTTGTACAAATATTGATGTTTTAATGAATATAATCATAAACACCTAATCGATTTTTTATTAATTTTATAGCAATTATTTTTTATATTATAAATTGTTTATTAAACAAATTTTCAGATATAGGCATGAAATTGCCTTTCATAAAGATCGAATATACGTGTTCGGTGGGGGAACGGCTTTTGATTCATATGACTTTAAAGAGGTTTGTAAACATTTCTGTAGCTTAAATTTGTTGTTTAAATTAGGATAATTTCATAATTATTGAATATATTCATATTTTGATATTTTTGGATTGTAGGTCCCATTTTTTGACCTTACCACATCTTCATGGAACAAAGTTGCCCCTTCTGTTGGTTAGTATTAAAAACTATACATATATTTGTGAAATTTATTGAATTTGTTTCATTGAAATTCAAAGCATAACTATTTGATTTATGAGTTTATTTTTTAATATATAACCTTAATTAAACCGAATTTTAATATAGCCTTAATTATATTATTTAAAACCGAACTTATCAATACCAGTATAAAGAGTAAAAAAATATATATATTTTATCTTTCAATATGAGTTTCCTTCATTACACAGCAGACATCCAAACAATTGTCTTATCTTTGTTTAGGTATGTTATCTCCCTCAATGTGTGTGTGTGTGTTTTTTTTATTTTATTATTATTATTAAAGGGAAAATTTGTGAAAAACATTGTCTACTTTAAAAAGATCATAAATCTACATATAAACAAAATAATTAATGTTAACATCAAAGCTAATGGAGATAAACTATTGTTAGGTGTTTGACTCGTATTGAAACATAAAAGATGTAAAATTTATAATCATCAGTGTTTTTCATATCAAAATAAAGCAATTTAATTTCAGTTTTATTATTTATTCCTTTTGTTCAATGCTTTGTTTTTCATGACCTCATAGAATAAAATGGTATTTACATCGATTACCCACAAAATTATTATTTAAAATGGAGACTAATTGAATCGATCACAATCCTATATTTTAAAGTGTTAAATCTTGCACCTTTATAGCCATCCTTTTTATGTGTGTGTGTCATTATCTAACTGAAATAGGGTTGGAAGTCTTATGCTTTATTGTGTTGAATTTTAAAGATATGAACACTGCTACAAAACAGTTTGAACTATCCAATGAGAAGGCAGTTTTTTACCAATTTATACAACTGTCAACTAATGTAAATTAGTAAAATATCCTATTAAAAAAAGAATTTTATGCCATTGCAATGGCAAAGGGTTGTGAAAATAAATGGGAAAATTGGTTGTGACCGCAGTAGATTGGGAAGCATGCTATATACAAGCCACTGGCCATCAGTTATCCATCACTGTTTTTTATAGGGATTGTTTTTATAAAGTTAAATAAAAAAATTATGCTTTAAATTGTACTAAATTAGTTTACTTAAAAATGCCACTTTTTTCCAGAAAGAAAGGCATTTAAATTTGTATTAACAAGTTTAATATTTTTTAAACTATTTTATTTTTGTTAAGTGTTGCATTCTACTTGAAATCTTTACACAACGTCTGTTTTATAAAAACCCTAAATTATTTTAAAAATCAGACATTTTTATTTATTATTTTATTGAAAAACAGTAATTTAATGCATATATAAGTAACTTATGGATTTGTATTGTTATGTATCTATGCAAAAGAACGCATAACTTTAAAAAAGTTATGGCATTTTTTTATTGTTTTAGGGGTTTTTTATTTACATTTTACTTTGTTTTCAGAATTCCCAGAACCTCGACGATGCCATGGATGCGTTCAGGTGGAAACTGGTAAGTTTTAAGTTCATTATTATGTCTTGCACATTGTGATTATCACATGATTGTGTACATTATATATTATATTTTTTACATTTACAAATTGAAAAAGTTCAGTTTAATATCTGAGAAATGAAGCCAAACCAAAAGTTCCCATGTCTGTGCTGGTGAATATGTAAATTTGAAAATACCTCCATTGAGTTTGAAATGCAAATATTAACCCCAAGATTATGCCTTTAAAGTTGTGATGATGTAACGGAGGTATACTATTGCAGGCTCCCTTTGCAACATCCTGAATCAGGCTGAATTTGCTGCAGGTTTTCCAGTAACAAGTGATTTCGAATCAAGTGCTTAGCTTTTAAAATAGCAGCAAAATAAATGCAATGTTAAAAGTATTTTATACTTTTACATAAATATGTTTTTAAAATTTTAGAAATCTCTTTAAGCAATAGGGAATAGAATAAGATTAATTATCAAGATGTGATGTGTACATAATGTAAGCTTTGTTATTTTTATATTATATTTTTTATGAGAAATCAAACAACTTTTTTTTTTTTCATTTAGATGTATACATATGTGGGGGGTTTGATGGAACTAGATGCTTTTCAGACATATGGAAATTTGATTTAAATACTCATCAATGGAAAAAGCTGTCTGTAAAATTGCCAACGCCATTATATTTCCACTCTGTTTTTGTGACAAATGTAAGTTTTTTTCTTTTAATTATTCATGTAAATTTATAATTTATATAATAGTTTTTAAGTATTCTTAATTGATTTTTTTTATTATTTTCATTTTATAATTTTATTTAGAAAAAGGTACTAGTTCGCTTCAACAAATAATTTTATTATCCTTTTAGTATCATGAAATATCCCTTTAAACACTGACAATCGGTAACATAAATGAACGTCCCTTTAGTGAGCATGTCTTTATCACCATAATGGTTTTTTCACCATCGATCCATATTTTGTGCAGTTGTCTCTTTATCTTACATATGACGATCAGTTTTGTCCTATATTATTTGTATTATCCTTCTATTATTTTTTCAAGTTGTTTCTCAATTTGTAAAACATCTTGGGTCAGAGGTGACATTGTTAGGCCCACTTCAGCTAGCAACCAAAGTAAGTTTCATATGATGTTCATTTGGTTCCATCCCACGATGATAAGTCCTATTTTTCGTAAGTTAAAGGAAAATCCTTCATTGCAGAAATCAAAGTTTTCATTCTATATCAAAGTGCATAACATATGTAATGCTTTCTATGCTATCCTGGTTTTGTGAGGGGAAAGGCTTGCCAAGAATAATTTTTAGTGTTTCCTAATGCTTCAACTGCTTAGTGCTCTTTTCAGAATTTTCCTACTGTTATTAGATTGTAGAATAAATAATACCCCAAGTCAAAGGCTTGATAAAAAGGAAAAGAAGCACAACATTTGTGGACAATAGGATGTAGTCGAATTGTTAAAAAAGACCAATTATAACATGCATCTCGCATGTACGTGTGGTAATGAATAAAAAAAGGATCAAAATAAAGTTTATAAATTGTTTAAAAAAATTCTGTATAAAAGTTACAAATTGTAGATTTTTTTCTTCCACTCTCTTTGAAGTTAGAACCTTAATAATTTTAATGATCTTTGCATTTTATGTCAGGACTGAAAATCAATGATACAAAAGCAGAAGAAAAAAAAACAAGCTTTACCACATTTTTCTTTTCTGGCATTGCTAATAAAGATAAATGTATAGTTCAATATCATGTACTGCATTTGGGTGAAAATTCTTTCAACGTTTTATCATATCCTCCTTAGATAATAGCCAAATGAGTGCCATGATGTATGTTTAACTGGATAACCCTAATACACCTTTTAAATATGGCAAATTGATTTTTGTTTCCCATTTTCCAATTGTCTGATGAATAGCATCACATCAAGCTATTCAGCAGACAATTCTGCATTTTCCTTCTTAAAAATCATTTGGCCTTTTTTGCTCACTAATTTTTGGTGTATATTTTCCTGTACCATTAGTTTACACTTTAGACAATTCATCATTTGAGATCAACATGCCACAATTTTTTCTTGGACACTGCACTTTGTTCTTCTTGTGCGTATTATTTTCTTACAACATGTCGTGAAGTCTTTGATGAAAAAAGTTCAAATGAGGAAATTTTGTCTTTTTTCCAGATAAATACTGAAATGCAAACTATATATCCATCTGAGGGTCAAAATTCATCTGCCTTCCTATTGAACATTAGAAGAGTCAATAGGGGTAGTGCTAGTTTATCGTTCAACATTATATGGGGAAGTCGAGGAAATATATGAAATATTAATTGTTTCATAGTTTGCCCTATATTGCCTGTAACATGTATTCATATATATGTGTGCAAAAAAATTTTTAATTGAAATTTCATTTCAAAAATTAGGGGCATTGTTACTCTAAATATACTTCTCCACTAAGAAGGGAACGACTCTTTAAAATTGAAAAATGTTTTGCTAGTTTTATGTTAGGTGTAATGAAGCAGAACTTTCTGGCATATGGTGGGTCGAAGAACAGCAGTAAGTCACCACTGAATTTTACAAAATATTTCATGATGAAAATATTGAATTTGGATTATACAGCACTGTAAATTATAGGCAAGGAATTAAATATATGTATATATATATATATATATAATGAAATTGTTGTAAACTGCATAATCTCCTGATTTTTACTTTATTGGTTGACAGTATTCTCAATTAAATGTTTATTTGGATTTTATTTCTAAAATAGATTACTGGGTTATTCTTTAATTATCCCTTTCAGGAAGGACAGCTCTTTGTATTTGGTGGAGTGGATTCAATTGAAAACAACTCAAGAACTAATACCCTCTACTCTATGTGGCTGAAAATTCCATCGTTGTCTCAAATGGCATGGCAAGCTATGTTAAACTATACACCTCACATCGCACGAATTGATAAAAGTAAGCTCTACGAGGCCGGAATACCTCTGCAGTTCATTAAACAAATTGATTTCGATATTCCTAATGATGAGACAATCTCTCAGTGCTGTAGTATGATAGAATCTTAACTATAAACAAAAGGTGCATTAAGAAAACCATAAATAAAAATTGTTGAAAAGGCATCTAAAAATTTGTCAGTTTACTCTTATGCATTAAAGAACTTAGTTTAGAAAATGTTATTAGCGAACTCTTGGTTTATGGGAATTGACCTTGTTTTAATGATCATATTAACATTGTTGCAAACTCTGTTGTTTGTTTTTAAGAAATATGATCATTTATGAAGAATTACAAAAAAAAAAAATAATCTATGGATTCTTTAATTTTGTTTCAACTTAAACTTTTCTTCTAAAATGTACATAATAAATTGTATTTAAAGATTGTAGCGACTTCCAAGTTAATAAAAATTCATATTTCATTTAATTTTTATCTGAAATAGAATTTCATTGTGTTGAAATTAAAATTAAGGAGGGAAAAATGTTTATCTTTCTTTACAGAATATCTTTTATATAATTTAATAACTTACGAATCATATTTTAAAAAAATGTGATTTGTAAGTTACTAAAGTGAAAATTTTGTATATTACCAGCTTTAAATTTGTCTTCTTCTGATGAAATAGTCATAGATTGGTATATCAATAGCTGTTATCTGTAAAATTTATACTGGAATGTATTAATATATTTCAACAGTTTTCAATTATGGTTTGACAAAACGTCAATAGGGGAATCAGGGATTGATTCTTTATATATCTCATAGCAATAAAAGCACATTAATTTTGAAGTTGCAGTAATTAGTTTAAATATGAGCATGTAGAACTATATTTTAAGGGTAGTGAACTTATTCTATATTTACTTCATATATTAATGTGTGTAAAATGGTGCAAATTATTATCATAATTGCATTTATTATTAATTTAGGTCTTAGAATCAGAGCTGTTAAGTCGTATATCAAGCTTATGATATTATGTACAAAGCACATGTAAATATGTTAATTTAGTTAAAAAGACAGTACATAAAACTCTCAAAAGATTTTCTTTTCGTGCTAATTGCTGAAGTTTCAGTCTTGTTGTTGCTCTTAGAAATGATGTTGCAATATATTTGCTCTGCATATTATGCATAGTATTTAAAGTTAAAGATGGTTAAATATGTATTTTTAATATCAATAACTGTTATTCAGTATAGTACTTTTTATATATTCAATTTCTGCCAAATTATATAAAAGGCCATTGCTTTAAAAAAAAAAGATTATACAAAAGAAAACATACTCGTATTGGAATACTTCTAATCTGAACAGATCATAGTGGTGTAAGAATTTGGTGACAGGAGGTTAAATAAGGGCTCCGTCTAATAGTACAGTTTATTTTATTTTTTAATAAATTAGTAATTAAGCATTAAAGGCTCAATTCTTTCAACTTAAGATATTTTTTACTTAGTTTAGCACTATTTTAAACTTAATTACTACTACAATAAAGTTTCTACTAGTTGTATGCATCTTTATGGCCATAAAAACACTTTTTATCCTGGCAGTGGCGCCATCTATCAAAGTTATGTAGATACTAATTAACTCCTAAACTAGTTTGGCACTCGATTATTCTGATTAAAATTCTCATATATATATATTTTTCTACTTCACAAAACATGTTTTTATGCAACAAAATTATAAAATCAATCAGCAATTTTTATTTCTTATGTTATTATTCTGTAATTTAAAATAACTGATTTGATTAAGCAAACTGAAGTTCTACGAGACTTTAAAAGTACCTGTAATCAATATGATGAGCTTAATTTGTTGAGGTGCCCAGTCTAAACATTTACCCGGGGTCATACATTATGTTATGCCACTGAACAGGTATATACTTTTGCATTTTAAATAACTTAATTGAATAGAATTTTCTTACTCAGGCACAAGGTCAACCATTCTGTACTGTAAGGATTGCTCATATTAGAAATACTTTTGCAGATATAATTTTTAAAATTATAGTTCTTAAAAAATAAAGCTAAACTATTAAACGTTTCAATTAAGCATCTTTTTATTGTTATGAAAGGGAACACACAACTTTCATCGAGCAATAGAAGTTCATTATAGCATTTGGAAGGAAATTAATAATCTAGAATAAAATTGGTTTCATTGCATTTTTCTGCTTCTAAATCATTTGGAGATCAAGCAAATGAGCAGTCAATTAACTACTAGTATTGCAATAGTTTAAAAGTATTGTAACTTATGGAATAATAGCTGAATTTGATCTCATTTATTGTAATGAACATATTGCTGTTTGATCAATTACTACTGTATTAAGCACAATAAAAGTTTTCTATCTAATTTGTATATTGTCTTTATTGTATATGATTTTATTAGTGATGTTTCAAAAATATTTGTTGTTGTCTTTTAATTCTATCGGCTAACAATGCTTTTCAAATTATTTCATGTAAGTAATATTTTTAATGAGTTTAAAAAGTGTTTCGAGGCATTCTGTTTTTTCATGTATGTTGACGTTTCCATAAACAAAATGTATATATTTCATAAATGTATTTATATGAATATATACCTATTATTAGTTTGAATATTATATTTGCATTATAATTAATATGAAACTTTTCCTTATTTATATTTATGCTATTAACTGTTAAATGATGTATATAAAAAATTCTTATAATATATGTATGCATTATTGTGTCATTTGTTTAACCTTAAAATATTTTTGGAATGAGAAATTTTTTTTGTTCAAATTTATGCTTTAGTATTAACATTTCTTATTGTAATTATGCTAAAATATTAACAAAATCTGTAATTAAACAAATGAAAATTGAATAAAAATTTAAAGTTATTGAAAACTAATAATATGCCACTATTTACAACAAAAAAATGGAAATAATTCAGAAATCTGTTAAAAATAACATTTAAATTTTTAGTTTAGAAATTAAAAACTTTGTATGTTGGATTTCTGTTTGTGCAATTAGGGGTGATAAGAGCATTTAGAAATTGAAAACTTGAAAAGATTGCCATATTTAGGAATATTACTTTTAAAATATAATAAATGTAAAAAAATATTAATTATTATTATTAATTGAGTTATAATGCTTTGTAAATTACATACATAATGCAATTTGAAATTAAAGTTTTTGTAAATGTTGTTTAAATGTATTAAAAATAAGTTATTCTTTTCAATAAGATGAAAATCATAATTTTGTTGGAGTATTGCAGATTTTGTAATATTTTTAATTATTCATTAAGTAATAATGAAAATTTACATTTATTAAATTATATAGGTATTTACTGTTGATCCCCCTTATGTATGAAATAGTTTTGTTCTGATTAATTTCTCTCTTGTTCATTTTAACATTTTTGCTAACATATCAGCCAAATCTAAGTGTAATTATCCATCTGTATTTATTAAAGTTTCACATACTTTGATATTATTACTCACTTTTCACTTAACCCGTAAGTACACATTCTTCATTTTAGAATATTAATGCACAACATGGTAAATTTATACCGCAACAAGTATTTCTGTACATTTCTGATGAAATTATTCTATTTTCATTGTATTCTAATATGTATATTTATTTTTCAAGGTATTTGCTTTATTCTCATTACTAAATAACATTTTATAACTTGCTGAACTCTGCTTGTATTTTGAGCGAAATTTCTTTAATATAAATAAGTAACAAAAGAAATCATTTTGTTTTAGTCCAAGTATATGTTCATGCAGCTAATAAATAACTTTAAATTGAGAAACGCTTGTTGCAATTTTTTAAAATAAATTTATAAAATTTGCCATCAATAAATACTGCCATTATCTCTTCAATTTTCATTGGGCATTTTAAATTTTATTTTAAACTGGAAATTTTTCAGTAGTTAAATGGTCATTATAATCACTGCCATTGTGATGAGTGAAATGCTGTAATGCATTTATTGAATGTTTTGTTGTATCAAAAGAAATTATTCTTGAAAATATCTGTAATCTGCAAACTATTTAAATAAAATCTTTAATTTGGAATAGTGTGTTTCAGTGTTTGAAAAAATTGAGTTTTCAGAAAATATTTTTAAAGTAAAATATCTCTTTTCATTTACAGACAATTTTAAAGTGTTCTTAAGATAAATTTTAATTGTTTGCATACAATGTAGTGCTTAAGTAAATTCAATATTACTATATGTATTTTTTTAATTTTGAAGTTCATAATAATTAAGCTTTTAATCATCAGTCAATTCTACCATTTTATATGTACTTTTTATGTGTACCGTGTGGCTTACAATTTGAGATTCTTGCCTTAAAGTGTTTAAAATAAGGCGATGGTATAGAAACTGTGTGAAATCTATTTTGGATTGATATGTCATGATGCATTGTATTTATTGAAAATTGAAGCTTTTAAGACTGAATCCAGAAGTCTGTTTTTATTTATATATTTTTGTGCTGAAATAAAACAGCATAAGAGAATAAAGTTTCAGATATTAAGACCCATCATCTCATCTAAAAAGCTCAAAAAGGTTGGTCTACTCAGCCATGCCTCCCAATTTTGTTACCCCCTTTCTTTCCCCCTATGTCAGGGTGGAAGCCAAGTTGGCCATGAGTTCTGTGGCAGCCCAATAAAAACCAGCCTTGTTGCAAAAGTTGTCTGGAGAACAGAGAATGCAGAGCAGCTTGTCAATTACGAAAAATGCTTGAAGAACATAGGACACAATCAGGAATATTGGCCTCGCTGATACGGCAAAGGTATCCTTATAAAAAGTCATGGCCAGTCAAAAGCCTAAAATGTGTGGTAAAAATTGAGCGAAGAAGATCCATGGGGAGGGGGGAGTGCAATAATGAACTCCAGACCTTACCCATCACGACTTCATGCACATTTAGGTGGGACATTAGCAATTTAATTTTATTGCACCACAGATTTGCTGTTTTTTCATTTCCTGGAATGTTGTAGCTTCACTTCCTGGAATGTAGAATCCACTGAAGAATGAAAATTAACTGTGTTCAAGATTTGTTGCTGTTGCTTTTCTTCCTAGTTCAAGAAATTGATTTGACTGCGTTCAAGGGACTAACCATATCACAAAATAGTTTTACTAATCATCTTCTCAGTCTGCAGCGACCTACTTTCTCGCAGAAAAGAAAAAATGCCGAATTTAATTTTGTGTTTCTTTTTCCACTTGAACTTGTTTGAGGATCTCCAGGTTTGACACTAACTAACATTCTGCTTCTGCCTTATCCTCGGGATGTTTCGAAAAGGGTAGATTGTCTGGTCATTCCAGACGATTCTATTGCTTCTTGTTGAGGCGATATTTCTCTGCGAAGTTTATCACATCCATCCGTTCGGTGAAGAATTTAGCATACGCAAATTGCTTTATTTAGGTTATTTATCAAACAAAATTGTTCGCATTAAAACAGAACATTTATCAAGTTGAACTTACTCTAATTCGGATCCATACCGAGGTATCATTATCATCATATCAATTATTAATACACTTATTTCGAAGTGAGCAGGAAAATCTGAAATAAGAACCACAAAGTTTTGAGCCTTTTTAGTGGCATCAGATGCTGAGAATCTATGTGGCATTAATGACCAAAACCTAATCGTCGGAACATATATTAGGGTTGCTGCTTAATTAAGTAGTTCAACTTCTTTGAACTGGACACTTCAGGGAAGATCATGATGTTGAACATTCTTGGAGCGCACTAGCCCGGTCAAGTGCCTCATCTCTGGTGGTGCCAAAGATAAAACTTTAGAACGCATTGGCAATGCCCACAAGTTAATAGGAGTTAGTGAGATTTAGGTAGAAGGTTGGAGAAGTATATTCCTAGGTCTTTTATTATTAGAGTGCTGTTTACAGTGTTCAATCTGTTGAATGGCCAGATGTTGGTGGTTGTTTAGGTTACAGAAAAATATTTTTAAAAGCTTCCTCCAGTAGTCTTTAAGAGGTGGCAGCAGGGAGATGAATCTTTGAATAGCATCGTTTCTCATGAACCAGTTTGCATTAGTTACCTGTCTGATGGTCCTATTTTGTTGAGCTTCCAGGATTTTAGTATTATGGTTAGCAGCTTAGGACTTTACAGTTCTAATATAATTTACATCACTTATTTGGGCATCGTCAACGGACTCCTAATTGTACCGATAGCTTTAGCTTTTTCGATCTCCTGCTTTAATTGTTATCAAGCAGGATGTGTTTTTCTTAACTTTTATATACCTTTGTTTATCTTTTTCATTTTTATTCTTTAATTTTAAGCAACCCCATTTTTGTGCTAATGTTTAAACTAAATGAAGATGTGGAGGTATTGTGGTTTTAAAAACCACCTAGGAACTCCGTAACCGGTACGCCCGTTACCCTATATTCTTTGAATCAATGGAGTCAACTGTGATTGGGAGGATTATAGAATATTTGGGAAATCAGCCACTTGCTCACCGTTTAGGTAAAAGATGGAACCTATTGAAGGCACACAGATTTTTTAAATTTTACTTCAGTTAGCCAAAATGATGCAATAGAAAAAAAAAGCATTTTTGCAGCATTCATAACATTAATTTCTAATATATAATTTATGAAAATTTAATAATTGAAAAAGTAAATAAAATAATTAAAGTAATAAATAAAGAAAATATATTTATTTTGGTATTACCTGCTCCCACTAACGAATATGCTAATTAAAAATATGGCTATTCATTTACTGAGCTTTTTTTTAATATTGTAGTTTCTTTTTTAATGTTAATTTCTTTCAGTATCTGAGCTTATTTTTATATTATTATTTTTAATATTACAATTCTTTCTTATTGTTTTCGATTCTTGGTTAGAGTAATAAGTGCAGAATAAGAATCTCTCTCTATATATTTTTCAAAGTCTGTGTGTGTCCGCCTATGTATGACTTCAAATATAACCAAAATTGGCAGAAATACTTCTAGCACAAATCCTAGATACTGAAAAAAAAATTTTTCAAATTTGGATCAATTTAGCGACTTTTCGGAGTTGGTGAATTTTTCATGGTTGACGTTACGTTGTAAAATTCACAGACAGGCCAACGTAAAATAAATAAAACAAACTAAGCAATGAATTACGACCACTTAAAAAACCAACATTCATTTAGATTAAAAAAGGGGGGAAATAATAATAATTAGATTTTTGTAAGAATTCTTCATTTAGAATATTTATAAATTTCATTGATAGATGGCACTACCGGAGAACTTGCTTATACTTCCCTACCGGAGTAGGGAAGTATAAGCAGGCTGTCTTGAACCTCTTCTGTAAGTAATTCATTGTTCAAGTTATATTACTTAGAAACCAATTGTGTTGTAAAGAGTAGTTTCCTTGTTGGAGCAGTTGACAGGATTACCCAATAGAAACTGTATCGGAAGAAAAGGAATCCATGATTACTGCCGATTGATGATTAAATAGGTTAAATAAAATAAATTGCAATGCCATACTTACCCGAGATGACGGAAATGCGATCTCCAAGAGTTGGCTAGCGGACTGATGGCCAGGTGGCTAGCGCTCTGGCAATATGTTGCTTCTGAACTTAATACGTTGTTCTAATGCAGCTGGAATACAGAGGCAATTAATCTTTACGACATAAGCAAGGACTGCACCGTTGTTACTCGTTTAGCACTACTCAGGGGGTGATAAATGTCTTAACTAAATATCGAAACCATATCTTGAAAAAAAGAAGATCCTATCAAGATCCTATTGGTACATCGAAAGATGATAAAGGAAAAGTGATATTTCTATTTCAATTGAAAAAATACCACGAATATCTAGAAGGGGTCTATCATTAATATGCTTCAATAATTGGACTTGAGGTTCTGAAATTTTATGAGTTTCCAACTTATGAACTTATTTTTAATTAAATTGAAATTCAAAAATAACTTAATTTTATAAATATAAATATTAGGAGTAAAATTATTGTAATTAGTTGTGCCCAACTCAAGATGGAGAGATGTTTCATATTGTTAATTTTAATACACTGCGTGAAAAAAGTAGAAGGACATTAGATTATTTTTGATAAATGAATAATGACGCATTTTTTAAACAATTAATTTATTCACAACGTTTTTACATGCAGATACCTGTATCTAGACAAAACAAAAAAGTACACAATTAAAAAAAAGTATACTTAATAAAAAAATTGGTTTTGACGATGTCATGATCAGTGAAAAAAGTAGAAGGACACTTTTGAAAAAGAGATGTACTATATAAATTAATATGGAATTCTTTTTAAATTGGCTCGAATTACTTCGAAGATCCTATTTGAACTGTATAAAGATTGAATTTTTGTTTGGCAAAAATTGTCCCATACAAAGTTTAATGAT
Organism: Caerostris darwini; assembly: GCA_021605075.1. NCBI lineage: Eukaryota > Metazoa > Arthropoda > Arachnida > Araneae > Araneidae > Caerostris > Caerostris darwini. Next base: position 51,924 of record BPLQ01013634.1, on the reverse strand, counting down.
TTCTGCAGCTCAGCTACAGATTCAAACTGCTTTCCACCCTCGTAAACACGACGTACAATCATTGCCCATATGTTCTCTACAATGTTGAGATCAGGACTTTTAGCAGGCCAATGTAAAAGTCGAACATTGTTTGCTGCAAACCAATCTTTAACACCATTTGCAGTGTGAATTGATGCTCCATCTTGCTGAAAAATCCAGTAATCTCCTCCTAACTCAGTGCCATACGGGAGAAGATTTGAGTTTAGAGTCTGTATGTAGTCTGTATGGTTCTGTCTACCATTTAGAAAGGCTAAACTTGTCCTGCCTCCATAGCCAACTGCTAACCATATCATTAAACAACCTCCTCCCATCTGTCGAGTAGAATAAGTTTCTTCTTCAATACCAAGACAGTGCCAATAGTACTGATAACCATCTGGACCATCCAAATTGAATTTTTTTCTCATCGGAAAATATAACTGAGGTCCATTCTGAGCTCCAGGACATGTGGTCTTTAGCCCACTGCAGTCGGTTCTTCATGTGTCCTTCATTCCACTTCGGATGGTGCATCCGTTTTTTGAAGACGAACTTTTTTGAGCGTTTTATGTAGTTATAGACAGTTCTTTTGGTTACATGTGTAATTCCTGATTGAAATTGCGCCTTGCCGACACTTCCACCAGTCTTTTTGAGTTCACGAATGATTTTTCGTTGATCACGTTGGGTGAGTTTTTTTGGTCTTCCTGTCTTCTTTTTCTTCTGTCACTTTCAGGGTTTCTTATAAAGTTCGAAACAGTATTAGGACTGATTCGTGGCTGCCGTGCAATCTCTCTCACACCTTTGCCTTCATTTTTATAGGTAACTATTTGGCCCTTCTGAAACTTACTTCGGGGTATTCCTCTGGGCATCCGAAAACCAACAAAAACTATGAATTTCTAGCTAAATATTTTATTCTTGTTAAAAAGGAATTAAAAGAGAAAAAAACACTTACATATAAACTTTCCAACAGCTTCTAAATAAATTTTTTGGACGTGTCCTTCTACTTTTTTCACACACCCAAAGTTATTAAGTATTGTATTCGTAAGTTAAAATTGTGGTAAGTAAAAAAATCTCATTTAACTTTCCCTTAACGTAAATTAAAACTCTAACAAAATAACTCTCTATAAAAATCAGGTCAAAAGCAGTAAAAAAAAAAGCATATTGTACAAAAAAATGACTGTCCTTCTACTTTTTTCACACAGTGTACATAAAAAATTGTATAGGTGAAGAAATAGAATAAAAATGGATTTGTAGAGCTCGATGTGAAAAGCGCCAAAGGTAATGGGTTTTTTTATATATATAGAATTCAACAATACTATCCTTGGACATACTTTTTTGGATACACAATAATTAAAAGTTAAGTAGCAATATATAAATTAATCTTTACAATTTCTCTTTATCTTGTATGCTTCATGTTAATTTATTAATTTTTTGTACATCTTTATAATAAATACTTTCTTTATAATGAAAGTACAGTACCACATTGAGTATTTACTATATATTGTTCAATTTTTCCTCCCATTTCTGGGAGAATAAATCTTCTTTCCATGGTTTCCCACTTCTCAAGTTTATTAACCCTTTTTCTTCCCGTGTGAAGCTGTGCGAAAGGTTTTTTCCCTCCCTATTACACATACAGTTCATTTTAACTTACCTGAAACGTGTTTGATATATTTTTTCACCTTCTTTTTTCTCATCATCAAGAGCTTCTCGTACGAGCTGCGTATATTTTACAAACTCTCATGACCTGTGGCACTTTTTTTTTGACTACTTGCACACAAATTGACTTTACACCAAACTAAATGTAAGTTACAAGTTCCTTTTCTAATCTTTATCTTCTTATTTAAACCCTCACTTTTGCACACTAGGATCAAGGAGGAAGAATAAAATACATTTTTTGGGGATTAATAAGTTTGAACTGAAGAAATTTTTGAAATATACCAGTATTGACATTAAGATCAACAAGCATCCAGGATTCATGACATTTTTTTTTTTTTTTTTTTTTTCCCGTTGTCAGGATTCTTCCCTTCCCTATGATGTTAAGCATTTACAAAAGGAAAAGTGGTTAAATAGTGAAGGAGTGTATCTCGAAATCTAATCTTTTATCTTTTAATATTATTTTAAAATAAAATAAAAATCATAAAAAAATTGAAGCGGAATTTGAAAAGAAGAATCGTAAGTAATGATGTACAGAATGTTCAGGATTGCAGAATTTTTACTGTATATTTTAAATCGCAGTTTTCGTGCTATATTATCTTTATTATGGGCCTGAATGGCCGAGTGGCTAGCGCTCTGGAGCTCGGTACCACAGGTTTCGAGTTCGAGTCCCGACGGTGCCACGTATGTTTGTAGTGGTTCGGAATCCACTTTAAAACGTAGGTCCCGGTCCTAATAGGATCGTAGAGTGTTGCGGGGGCATTGCGACTCCGCGTCCGTGGCTTATCTTCAAGTTACACGCGCCCCCTGGATAATGCAAAGTGAGTAACGTCTGTGCAGCGCTTGCCATTAAGGCATTCAAGACCAAGCTGTCTAAGTGCCAGCTACATTAGAAAGAAAAAAAAAATCTTTATTATTTAATTCGTAATCACTCTCAGAGACTTCTGCCTTTACCAAATTTTAGATTTGTTTGTGCAATATTTTGAAAGTTAATGCTAATTAATATAATGCTGAAAAAAAGTTTCTAATTGGTTGAGCTTTATTTTTTTCCCTAAGAATTTTCTAAATCATCACATGATATAACATTGTTGGTATTATTTTCTGCCCTTCTATGTTTACTCTTAGAAAATGATGGCATCACTCCGCTCTCTCGCCATCTTTCCTGTGTTCAATAATTATTTTATATCTCGTAAATAAAACTTTAAATTTTATGACTATTTTACTCAGTTCGATTCGTTGATCACAATACCTCAATAATAATGGATGCTAAGAAACATTTAAATCGGTATGATTATCATGTTTTCTCATAATGTAATGTACTTTGTTTAATAATAAAATGTTCCTTAAAATCTCAAATTCAATGCATATTTTCACTTCAACTAATTTCATAATTACGTTAATAACTGTATTTATTTGAAAAAAATATTTAAACTGAGTGCTTTAATTCTGTTATTAATTTATTAATGTCTGTCACGTAGCATTTAACCTATTTGTTTAAAATTGTTTCACGATATAGTTTGTTTTATTCAGGAGTGTGCTTTGCATGAGTGATGTTAGTTTTTTGAGTGGTGTAATTTCTAATTTGTTTTAATTTTTCAGTAAAATAATTCTTAATTGCTATAAACTACTTATATTTGTATTATTAGAACTTAATAATTCGGCTCAGTATTAGCCTGTTGTATGGTAGTTATTATTGGAGTATAGTTTCATTAAAGTTTAAATTTTAAAAAATAGCCCAGTTGGGCTTTATTAAACGAAAAGATTAGCGATTTCAAAGTGAAGTAAAATTCATTTTAAAATAAGCATTTCTTGTATGCTAATTTTTTGAGAATTATACTCTATCCTTTTCTATGTAACTTTCTATCACAATATTGTTTAAAATGCTGTCAATACAATTTTTCATATTGTGAAATATTTAGTGGTTTTCTGGTTTATTATATCTTTTACTAACATTTTTAATGTTTTTTTGCAATTCCCTCTATCTACTTGTAGCCCATCTGTATTTCAATAGTAGAGAATAAATTCTGTAAAAGTAATTGTTTGTTTGTTAATTTAATAATCAAAACTGCTATTTTGAGTTAACATTATAGACTCTTCCATTTCATTTTTGTAAATCTCATGTCTTCAACATCAAATTTACTTGTTGCTTTATATATCAAATTTATAAAATTTAGACTAGCTTGTCAACAAGAATATTTTTTATTTATTTATTTTTGTTTTATTTTACTAATGCCATTAGTTATGTATTTTCAAATTATAATTTTTAAATGTTTTTGAAATAAAATATTTTTTAAGCATTTTTTTATGCTGATGTTTTAAATTTCTCAACATATGAAATTAATTAATATGAAAAAAAAAAAAAAAGTATATATATTAACTTGGAAAATTTTTTTTTATTCATGGCATGACAACTATCTAATTAGTGTTTCAGTTTTAATATTATTAATTCTATCTTTATATTGCCTTGTTAATAATTTTTTTTTATGATTTTTTTTTTTTTTAATACACTTTTATTAGCTTCACCTGTATGTATGTATGTATGTAACTGACTTTTTCCCCTGGAGATTTGTTTCAACTCATATACACTATTTAAGCTGCAAAGAAACATTTACAGTCATCTTTCAGAAAGAAAACAGTTGGTTCTTTTTAATACGCTGTTATATTAGTTTCACTTGAATGTTTGTTTGTAACTGACTCTTTGGGCTCGATTTTGCCCTACTTTAAACGATCAGATTTAATATAAACGTTGTAGACTTATGAAGGACCAACGACATTAAAATAGTTTGATAAGTTTATTATCTCATAATGATTAAGATTGCCAGGATTAGAGATTTTATTTTAACTTATGAAGAGCATGTAGAATGAAGTTATTCAGTAAAGACATTCAAACCTATATGGGACAATGGATGACGCGCCTGACTGCGGATCAGGAGATTCCCTGTTCGAATCCTGGCTGGCTCGACATATTCGCATTTAGCCTTTGTTTTACTCACAATTACAATTACACCTCATTTAAATATTATAGTTTAAAAACATTAAAAAACATGCTTTTAGAGTTAATCAAACTAAAAAGTAAAAAATAAATGAATAGTTTAAAAAACACACTTTTAGAATTAATGAAACTAAAAAGTAAAAAATAAATGAATAGTTTAAAAAAACTAAAAAACACGCTTTTAGAGTTAATCAAATTAAAAAGTAAAAAATAATTGTTAACATAAGAATAAAATGACTGACGAGAAAATGAATGTCACTGTTCTAAAAGCATGGGGTGCTCGATATCAATCGTTATAATTTTTCACTAGTTTCATTCCGAAATGCAGAGTTAGTTTTAAAATGTCATACAAAGCACCCCACGCTTTTAGAACAGTGACATTCATTTTCTTGTCAGTCATTTTATTCTTATGTTAACAATTATTTTTTACTTTTTAATTTGATTAACTCTAAAAGCGTGTTTTTTAGTTTTTTTAAACTATTAATTACTCTTTATGTATTCAATTTTCTTAGCTGTTTTTCCCCCCAATCTCCATTTTTTTTTTCTTCTATTTAAAGTAATGTTTGGTTTATTGGATTACAAGTTTTCGATATTGATATTTATGATAATTCCATTAAACTAAATGTAAGTTTTTTTAAATTGAAATATATGTAGAATAATGTATTTATAAATTGCAGGAGAACAAAAAGATCTTCTAAAGGAGTCGAAGAAAATTACTGGGATTGCAGCGTGTGCACATACAGAAATACTGCAGAAGCTTTTAAATGTTTGATGTGTGATGTCCGAAAAGGAACTTCAACAAGGTATGTTAGCATTAAAGTTATCTATTAAAAAAAAAAAGAAGAAAGGATTAAAAGAATGTATGAATTATATATCTGTTAGAACAGGGGTGGCCAACTCAAATGATCCTGCGGGCTACTTTGGAAATGCATTCTAACTCCGTGGACCGCATATAAAATTATATATAGCCATATTAGATTTATACATACTGTAAACATTATTTGGAGTGAAACATTTTTGTGTTTAATATTATTCTTACATGTAAACATAATGTAATAATAATGATACTAAATGCACATTGTAAAGAAATATATAACACTAAAAATGAAATATAAAAAATATATAAATATAAACGAAATGAAATAATTAAAAATTTATTTTATTAGTGTGATGTTTGTTTCTCCACTCTCACTTTGCTTTTGCGAATCAATCTCCATTTGTGTTTGCACACCCTAAATAGTGTTGCAGGTTAGCGTCCGTTATGTTGGGGCGTATTTTGTGTTGGGTCAATTTCATTTTAGAAAAAAAATTATTTGCAGGTATGAAGGGAACTAAAAACGTTAACAACTTCAACTAATAGTCTGGTTTGTTCTGCTATCAGTCATCAACTGTGCGTATCTCAGGATGGTCTGAAAGTGAAACATGGAACCTGTTACATGAGATATTCCAAGATGCCGCACGCCTTATGAGTTCGCAGAATATAATTGAATCATTCTGCGAACTCATTACTGTAAACTCATCAATAAAAGAGGCAATATCTGTCCTATATTCACAAGAACATTATTTTAAAAGCAAAATTAATTTTTTCTCATCATTTCGACAGTTAATTTTTAAATATATGGACGCACATGTAAAGAATTTTTGGTACTTACGTATTAACGCTACCGTGGTTACAGTTGCGCCAATAAAGAGCAATCTTGTTGCGCATGCAGTTATCTTTTAAACGCTAACCGCTGCAACAGATTTGGCGTTTTTAATTGGCGCCAATCTACACTTAAAATTTTTGTTCCAAATAATAAAATATATAAACACTTTATTTAAAATTTAAACGCTTTCAAAATTTTAAACACTTTATTTAAAATCAAAACACTTTATAATTCATGCATGTAATTGTTCCAATCTATAACAGTTTTATCCAATAAATCAAGTTGCTTTTCACAAAATTTAATCGACGTCAACTCCTCGCACCAACAGTATATGAATCTCAAAGCTGTACAAAATGGAATTCTGCTTCCCTCAAACCACTGACTGAAATTGCATTTCCAAAACTTATGTTTACCAAAATAAAGTTTCATGTCATGGGAATTGAGACATTTTCGTTTTTTTTGGTAAAATATTTCGCTCCTGAAAAAATAAAATTGCATCTTGTTCTGTTTCTGGCAAATTCCAAATACGCATTTTCGTAGCACTAAAAAATGTCATCAAAAATCAGCAAATCTGTAGCTGTTAGATTGGTGCCACTTAAAAACCGCCAAATCTGTAGCTGTTAGATTGGCGACACTTAAAAACCGCCAGATCTGTAGCCAAGGTAGCATTAATACGTAAGTACCGAATTTTTTTAATGCATTGGTTTTCACTACTTAGGACATTATAAAATAAATATATTTCAGAGTTTTGCTTTTCATACAGTTTCAATATTAAAGATATTAAGAAGTTAGGAAAAGTATTCTATATTTATAAATCAAATGTGATGTTCTGGGGGGGATGAGTTATAGAATGGTCATACAGAGAATTGCCACCTCACCGCCAAGCCTCTGTTTGGTGTCAAATTGGCGATTGCCAAGGGGTGATAATCCTTTCAACTTGGTTCGTTATTTAAAGTCAGTTTTTTATGACCACCCATCCGGATCAGTCATTTTTTTTATATAGGGTCTTTTCTTTTCGTTTTTATCCTGTATATTATGTGTTTTTTCTGCTGCATTTTACACTTCCTACATGTTTTGTTTTTTAGTATGCGACGCATCATTTTCTTCCTATATTACAGCCAAAGTGTATTGTTAAAGCTTTTAATATGTTAATCTCATTAAGTCTAAATCAGTTTTATAATTTTTCATCATCTGCTAGTAAAAACTATTTATTTCTAATTCTTGTTGTAATCCTTTTAATGTAGCACATGTTAGAATGCAAGTTATTTGTATTTAATTATTAAAATGCATCCTGGTAAACTTTATTAGTATTTCATGGGCTGTAATCCTTACAGCAAAAGAAAGGATCATCAAATTTTTAATATTGCGACTTGATGGCTAATTAGCTAACGCTCTGGCCTTTGGTATCCCAGGCTTCAGATTCGAATTCTGAATGTATGTCATTCGGAATCCACTTTAAACTATAGGTCCTGGTCTAATAAGCCCAAAATCTGCACAAAATGACCACAGAGCGACAAACCAAATTTTGGGAACATTTGTTAGGGAGACTTAATATTAGAATTTGAAAAGAACTAAATTGTGCAAATTATATGTTGGAATTTTAATATCTTTTATCTACTATGAAGAGTTCCCCCTCCCCTTATTTTTGGAATTCTTTTTTGCTTAACTAAACCTTTTAAATATCAGCATTTTTCAAGCTGTAAGACAAAGAGGGGAAATGCAATTACAAATTGAATATTTTGTATCTGTTCCAATGTTGGGGAGTTTAAAGGAAACTTTGCATAAAGAGAGTCAGCAATAGCAGGCCAAGAAAATGAAGGAAGGGTAAACTTGACGGGAACTGTAAGAAAAAAAAAGAGGGCTCCAAATTAAATAGATCTCTCAAACAGACAAAATTATCATTTTAGACATTGATCGTAGTCAGAATTAAAACAAAAATTATCTGAATGGAATAGGTAGTTTTCCTGTATCAATATGCTGGATTGAATTGAAAGCCTGGATGAATGGCCCTGGAAAAATCAGTTTCAAAAATTTGAATAATTGACACCACATGGGATTGTGTTTTATAAACAGAAATTATCTTGTTGGTTGGAGTTGAATAACCAGGGACCAAAACTTGATAGATAACTAGGGAGAATCCAATTGTTTTAACAAAATCATAATAGAAAGTTTTGCAGAAAATGAAGTCCTTTAAAATGATATTGCCATTCAACTGCATTCCAGATCTTGCCATTCATTTATGAAGTTCCAATTCCCTTCTTATAATTACAGCAAGTTATGAAAAATTAGCCTTCACAATTATGTTAATGCTATGCTTGCAAATAGTATAAAATTGCCAGCCCATGGTAATTTTTAAGTAAAAAAATTGCCATCCAAAGAAACGAATAATAACATTTGGAAAACGAGAAATTAATAATAACAGAAAGGATCTTTTGTGGTTAGATCAAATTAATGAAAATATGACAAAAACATCTGCAAGAATTTTTATTTCAAAAAAAAAATGTAGTCTTTATAATGCTTTTGAATTAATCTGTTATTTAAAAACAAAATGAGAAACTCGTGGGAATTGTGAATAATGGAAAGCAGTCACTCATTCTCTTCCTTGAAATAAGGTAAAATGAGATGTGCATTTTATAAAATGCAAGTAAATATAGAAGATTTTGAACAAAGTAAATGAAGTAATTAAACTCTTTTTTTGAAAGATGAAATCACTGATATGGTTATTTTTTTTACTGATAAAAATAAGGACTGAAGATTTACTTTTTTAGAGGTTATGTCAATAGATTAACAGGTGAATATCCAAATTTGCTCTGTTCAAATTTGAATAGTTCTGCATATGAATAATATTTTTCTTTTTATGTCTTTGGAATATACTCTTACATTTAGTTATGAAATATTTATTAACAAATATGTTAATTTTTAAGCAAATGAAAGTAAAAAATATCTCTGATAAAAGCATTCATCTTCGCACCAGTTCTTTCATCTAGTCTTATTTTTGATTTATGCCATCTCTAATCTGCATTTTATTTTTTCAGATTGCACTTTTTATAATATTGTGGTAACAAAAATAATTCACAAAATTTAAAAAAAATTTTATTCTTGTTTAAGATATCAATTATGGATTGTGAAACAGAATTTTATTTTACATGGTATCTCAATGAAGAGAAGAGCAATGATTTATCTATGGATTATTCAAATATTGTTATTTTATCCCTAACATTTATTACTGCAAATTATAAACAGAATATTGCAGTGAATACAAAATATTGCCTCATTCATTTATGTATAAATTTTGAAGCTAATAATATTTTAAGAATCAGAACAGTAAAAAGATCATCTTCTACTCCAAGAGGAATTTCCTCAGATTAACTGAAGTTTTTAAAAATTTTTGATAGAATTTTTAAAGGTTGATTGAAATGCTTCATTTGCTGTCTTTTAGGAAACCTCGCATAAATCCCCAACTTGTTGCACAACAAGTAGCTCAACAATATACGCAGTCTCAACCTAAACAGAAAAGTTCAAGCTCTAAACCTGACAAAGACAAAAAATCTCATAGCGACAAAGCTGCCAAGAAAATAAGGTAATGTATTTTACTTTTTATTGTTATTTATAACTGTTGATTTTTTTTTTTTTTTTTTTACGATGGGATAAGTTTTTGTATTATTTATTAATAATTTATTTTGACATATTTTTAGTATAATAAGTATATACTGATTATCAATATTAAGCTAAGCAGTACGAAATTGTGTATCTGTTTTTAAAAAATGAAGATGTTTTTAATAATAATTAAAATTGTGATAAGTAGATAATTTATTTCGGGGCCTGATTGTTGAATAACTAGTGCTCAGTTCTACAGCTTTCGGGGTTTGAGTCCCGGTGGTGCCATGGATGCTTGTAGTGATTGGGAATCCACTTCAAACTGTAGATCCCAGTCTAATATGACCATAGATTGTTGGGCATAGGGCTGACAACCCTCCCCCATTAAAAAGTTAACATCTCTGTCTCGAAATCTGGCAGCAGGTAGACAGCCTTGGCCCACCATGGGGCTGTTGCGCCACTGATGATGATGGATAATTTATTTATTTATTTAAATGAAACCAAAGCATTTGTTTTAAAATTTTAATCTAACAAGTGAATACTACATTAAAAGAAAACTTTATTAATGGCAAATATTTGTTTTAATTTTCAGGCCAAGATTAAAAAATGTTGACAGAAGCAGTGCTCAGCAGAAAGCTGTGACTGTCAATGACGTAACGGTTATTATCACCGAGTTTCAACCCAAACGGCGAATGTCAACTGATAATGCAGCTAATGGACCGCATAGCAGTAGTGGGAACAGCACAGACAGTAGCCAATCAGATTCTGCCAGCCACAGTGAAGCACAAAATGGTGATTTATCTGATCGTAGGTGATGCAATGATGTGTTTAAAATGTGAAATATATTGGGATTGCATTTGTCCCAATAGAACTATTTGGAAACCATTTTTATCATTGTAGTGCACCATCATCACTAAGAAAGATGTGCCAATAGGATTTTATCTATAACAGAAGAAAAAAAAACTGTGATGTTTTTATCATGATTTATAAAAAAAAAACTCTTTGTTTGACTCAAACAAATGTTCAACACTGAAGACTCAATTTAAAACTGCCATTTTTCTTTTTTATTCACTGAGGACTGTTTTGTTATGAGTAATCTTGCATGTCTTTTTTAGAATTTCATACATGAATATCTCTCATCATTTTTTTTAATACTGATAATTCCGGTGCTGTTGAAAATTTCCAATTGTAATAACTAAGGCAAAGGTTTCCTTTCACGCTTTCTTTAGATAGCTCACAGATATAGGACAAAGATTTTTATAAAATTGTTTTATTAAATTATTTTATAACAAAATCTAGAATTGTTATAGATGTTTTTTTTAATAGATTTTTTTCCCTATGTGTATCAACTGAAAAAACATTTTTAATAACAATTTTAAAATATTTTTAGACTTTATTTGTTAAAGTTGATTGTTAATGCAATGTTCTTTACAGAAGTCTGGAATATTTTGCAAAGTTCATCCCTTAATCTGTGGCCAAAGAAATTTACAATCCTTAAAAATGTTTAAAAAAAGGGGGGGGTAATCAAAGACAAATTAAATCTATTCTGCATGCAGTTCATATTCTTATATTATGTTTAATTTTTAGTTACTCGATTACTAGTTTAATTTTTAGTTGGATATTATTTAATATAAAATTATAATATTTAATGGCGAGCAACAAGGAAATTTTCAGTTGTAAAATTTCATTTCTAATGTTTGCAACATACAAATTCGTTGCTTGCTCATTATTAGGATATTAATTATGTACTTTTTTGAAAAATGTGTTCATTTAAACATTCAGTTGGAAGCTATGTAATTTGAAATAATCATATTTGCATATAGAACTTTTTTACTAATAGTTCAATTTTAATTATTTTTATATTACATGCAATTGATCAATTTTTTTTTCAAGTTTATAAATTAAATGGGATTTAAAAAGCGAATGCTTTTTAATTGAATTTATTATAATTTTGAAAAAAATATTTGTATTGTGTAAATCACAGAAATATTTAAGCTTTTTAATTTGGTCAAATACTCAATATAAATTATGTACAGTATGATCTAAAAGGCAATATATCCATGAATTTAATAATAACTTTTTATTATAAAGTACTCTCCTGGTCTCATAAATTAATGGGACAAACACATTTTGGCACCAATTGAGCGGTAATGTTATCAATTATTTTCAATTTCAGTACAACTTTCACATGACAGTGTTGTATTTCGTATGAAACTTCAGCTTGGCCAAATTATGTGTGCAATAATGTAGGGAAGATTCTAGCAAGTATTCCTTAACATTTTCTGTAATTTCTTCTTCCATTTTAGGCCAAACTCTCATTGCATAGTGCTCTGGCCTTTGGTTCCACAGGTTCCAGGTTCGAATCCTGGCAAGGGGCATGGATGTTTGTGAGTGGTTCGGAATCCACGTCAAACTGTAGGTCCCGGTCTAATTATCCCAAAGTGTAAAAAAAATTACTGTACAGCGATAAACTAAACTATCTTTGTGTTAGTGTTTAGGGGAGTCGGGTTTGTGTATTCCTTTCTAGGTACGAGAAGTCCTAAACAACACCATATTAAGAACAAATCATTTTATTCCTATATAAAAAACCCACACCTTATGAGGCGTCAAAATGGCACCACGCATGAAGAGCAGAGAGAGAATGGGGAAAAGTGTGCACAAGATGACCGTAGAGCGACAAACCAAACCACAGCACCAATTTTTCCTCTGAATCTGCAGCACAGATTCTTGATTACAGATGAAGTTTTGTAATAATGTTTACCGACAAAACTTCTTTCCTTTAATGGCAGGGGCAGAAAGGAAAAAGTGGCATATTTTTTATATGCACTTTAAAAGAATTAAATTTAATGTTACTGGTTAGGCATGTGGCATTATTTGTAGAAAATTAATTGAATTGTATGTTCACCTGTCATTAAGTGAATATACTTTTATTTGTTAAAAGATTATTAGTTAATTCATGGGTATATTGATATTTGGATCATGTAGTATGATCAATGAATTTGATAAGTTTATAAGAGGAAAAATATTTGCAATAATTTATTAAGTGTAAAAATATTCTTGAGTTTTAGAATACTGTTGTTTTCTTTATAAATTCAAAGTTTATAATATTTTATGGTGTTATTTTTTTGTGATTGTAGTTAAATCTGTCTAAACTCTGCTATGAATACTCTAGTCTTAATGGGCAAAAATTAAAATGGAACTTGTCACTTATAAAATAAATCGGAATCATTATTAAAAAGTGGCATATTTATTGTATTTTGTAAAAAGAAAGAAAAAATGAGTGTAAATTGTGAGTAATACTAATTGGTAAATGGATTTTTGTAACAATATTTTTAACTAATTCAATTGGTTCAAATTTTGGCATTTCAATACAGTAGCTTATCAATATATCATGCATGGAAAAAAATAGCACAACTGTTAAAAAGTGAGCCAGTATGTTGTGCTTTTGACTATCTTTAAAAATTAGCCAAAACACTCCAAAATATCAATTGTTTCATAAAATAAAATTTCTCTCGCAAAATAATTTTGTGAAGTAAACAAAAAGCTATTCAGAATTATTATTACTGGGTTTAAGCTATTCTGCTTTCATTAAGAAGTCTTATTAATAAAAAATTGAAGTGAAATGTTATAAATAATTACAACCGACACTTTTTTTTTTTTTTTGCAGGCATATTTTCCCACACAAAATTCAGTTCTTAGTGCTTAAACATTTAAAAATATTCAATATTATTGCTTTTTTGTTTTATATAATTTTATTCCCAAAGTAACTATTATAATAATTTTAATAGATTTCTCTCTTCAATTCTGTTTGACGAAATTTTTTAAAAAAAGTATTAATTTGAGATCAAAAGCTTCTACTAAAAATATTAAGTGTTAACAAATTAGGTTTTAATTTAGTTTTCTATTATGTGAATAAATGTAGTCATATTATTGACTATTAGCCAATTGTTTAATAATAAATAATTGGTCAAAACGATTTAATAAAGTTAATTTTCTCATTTTATGTAGTATACCAAAAGCATAAAAAAAAATATATGTTACATTATAATTATATTTCTTGTTTTATGTATTTTCATATTTTATGTTTTTTAATTTCAATTATTGAAAGGAAACCTAAAATTGTATATGTAGCATAGTTTTATAATTCAAGTTGCATGTCATCATTAAATTGTTATTCATAATTATTCTGATGACAATCAAAATTTCTTACTTTTTTCCCATGTTAATAGATTAATTCTGTATACCTACCTCTATGACACTTGGACGAAATCAAAGGATTTCTTTCTATGTTTTATTTATTTGATTATGAACTTGTATAATATTTATTTGTAAAAAAAAAAATCTTTATTTATATTTAAAGTAAAAAGCTTTTACAGACATTGAAATATTATTAGCCAATGTGAATCTTTCCTCCATTATTTAAAAAAAAAAAAAAAAAAAAAACAATTTCTATTATTTGGATAAAATGAAGCTCAATTTTGAATAATATAGGTTTCCGTTAATTTTCTTTTCAAATATATAGTAGTTTTGTGTATTAGAATTCTTATTTATATGAAATTTTGATATGTTTTAAATTACGTTATATTAACTTTAATTTTTCTTAATATTATCTCTCATTTGAGGATGCTTATTAATAATCATGCTCATTTTTTTTAATTAAACTTTTCAAGGCAACTTAATGAAACTTTTTATATTTCTACTTTTTTTGCATTCAGACTGATTTAATATACTATATAATAAGTTACAGAAAACGTATTAAATGGAGAATTGCTGTACATTTTTATATGTTATACCAATTTCTACGACAACTAGCATATTATCTATATAATAGTTTTATTTAATAAAAATTATTTAATGATAGTTTCATTTCCAAAAGATATTTATTATTTAATGACATGATGGTCGTTTTTTAAAGTGAAAATTATGTAAATACTTAAAAGGTTTGTATGAGAAATGCAACTATTAATTTTATTCATTGTTCATTGTGTTTTATTCATAAACTGTTATTCATCTAATTGCATTAGCTTTTTAAAATATTGTGCATCTCTAGTTCTGTCATGGATATCAGAGTGTATATGTTCACTTCTCTTGTATTAAATATGAACTAAATTATGATTATCTGTACTTGTTTTCTTTCACAATTTGAAGCATCTGCAGGTTATACTAGTCGACAGTAATTTTGTTAAATGATTGACTAGCAGTTTCTTATGTAGTTTACTACATAAGCTTAACATAACCAAAAAAGTTGCCCACAGAGCTTGGGGTTTTGTGTGTGTCTGTAAAATATTACATATTAAAATATATATATATTTTACAGGTACCAAATGTCTGATGTAACTCTATTTGCTTGTGGTTTTTACTATAAGAAGGTGGTCACCAACAATGTATAATAATAAAGTTATCAAATACCACAGCAAATCTAGGTGCTTCATTTACATGAGCCATTTCCATTCAGTTCAGACCTGAGTCTCAAGTTAAAAAGGTATTTATATTAACTTTGGGAAATAATGCTGTTATGTTAATTTATTAGATTTAGTAATAATATTAAGGGGTGGTGTTACTTGTGTTTGTCCATAGCCTATCTTAGAATGGCTCTTTATTATGGAATATTTTCCAAGAGTGGATGCAGAAAATGTATTTTTAGGAACATGTTACATCCTAGAGTTTTGTAACTTTGAAGGAGTTCTGAAACTAGTTCTCCATAGTTTTCAGTTTTTCTATTTCCAAGAAATTCAGTTACAGCCTTTTTAAAAGATTTCTATGCTGCTTTTTCAACCCCATTCAAACATACCCTCTTTTATTTTAGCCTCACTGATTCTAGGGCATTTGTTCCTTAAGTACAGGAAAAATGGACCACTTTTATCTGCCGCCTTAACAAAATGCTTCATTTATTTGAGTTTGATGTGCAAGAGAGGAAGAAAAGCGTGCTCAGGATTTACAAGTAGATGAAAAGTTTTTTTTTATCAGGTGTCAGATTTCTTTTAGGCCACTCTTAACAAAATGATTTTTGTAACCTCTGCTATCCCATTCACATAAAAAACAACACATTTTTGTGTATCCTTGTTGGTGATCTAACTGTACTGTAATTTGCAAGTCGCCTCATGAACTCAAAGAATGCTGTTGCATCTTCGATAGCAAAATCTTCATGTTGTCATACGTCTCTTTCATATGGGCTGTATAAGCAAGAGGAATCGAAGGTTTGTCATTTTTTTTAAATCGAGTTTAGAAGAATCTATAAACAACCTCCATTCCTTAGGATCATTACGGAATTACTCAATAATGAATTAACATCAGTACAAAACTAAACTACTTTCTGCTGACGAGTGTTGGAGATCTTGCTCTTTTTAAGGCACATAAGTCTTATACAAACCCCAGTGATCCTCAACTGGCACCCCATCATTTATCATGCCAGAAGTTCATTAACTTTCTTGTATATGTTACTTTTTTGTGCTTCTAAATGTTCCATTTTAGCAATTTGTAATCCATTAAAAACATTCATTTTTTCCTGCCCTTCCCCCCCTAATTCTAGTTAGCGAAATCGAGCTTCGTTCACGATACAGTTGCACTTCAATTAGAAATAAGAAAAGTGTTCTAGCACAAAGTTGTCAACAAAAAATATCCCTTGTTCTCTAAACTGCAAATTTGCTGATTTTTTTTTTTTTTTCCTTTGGATTATGGGGACAGTTTAAAAATTCACACTGAAGCAAAGCACTTGATTTCTGCTTCCCCCCTTCCCAAAAAATCGCATTTTGATCCAATGGTCCTGAAAAGTGTTTTTTATGGGTTTTGAAGGATGAGAGATTCAAATATAATAGTTTCAAACTCTTGCTATAACGGTTTGTTGTTCATTTAAGTCTGCGTCAGGTTTTCTGAAATGCCATTATGGTTGTATAATGTTCATTTTTTCAAATATAGGTTTTACTGAAGGATGATAAAATGTTAATACCTGGGATGTTCCTGAACTCATGGGCAAAACTTGAAAGAAATATAAAATACACATAAAGAGGCTTTTTTTATACAGAATTGTGAGGTTGGAAATGAAAAAGGGCTTTTTATTTACATAACAATTACAGCAAGTGCTTAAATGGGCACCTCCAACATTGATACAGGCCTAGCAAGTGATTGGCGTTCCCCTTCAAAGAATGCAGATGTTTCATGAAAGTTACAGCGGCAACTGAAATTAGATCCTCATCTATTAGGGTTATCATTAGGAGAAAAAAAAATCAATCAGGTAAAAATGCTGGCCAAGCAACTGGTCCATTTCGTCCAATCCATCGAGGAACAAATGTGGCACTGAAGTAAAAATGCGAATTAGTGCAGAAATACCTTTTCCAGAAACATGTTGAGCTATTGTGGTGGCAATTATGGTCCATTAAGGAAATCATTTGCAATACCAGCTTCATATTAACTGAGAACAGTTCGTGAAAAGCATGTGGGATAGTTAATGAAAATATTTTAGATTTTAAACCAGTGTAGGCTTTTTGGAAATTTTATATAAAAACTTGGAATAAAAGATTCAAAGTAGTTTTTTTATTTTTTACTACTAATTTAATGCAATTTCAATCAAGAGGATAGCAATAATTTACCATCTTGATCATCTATTTTGAACATGATTTTTTTTACATAACTTTAAAAAAGTATTAAAAATAAACAATTGCAATAAGTCAAAATGCGGTATTACCACTGTCTAATTTGGAACCCAATTATATTATTATAACATCCATAATTTTTGAAGGTTTAATAATATTTACAACACTGAATTAAAAGTTTTCACTTTTCTGAAATCCTGACTTCAATATTGTAATACTGATAGACTTAATGTATGTTACTTACTGGTTGCATAAGCAGTAGTTAAGTGGCATTTAAAAGCAGTAGCAGTCAATAGTTTTTCTGACACGAGAAAAGATTTTGCATCAATAATTGAACTATCTGATGAAAGTTTAGTAGATATGCAATTATGGCAGTTCTCCTTAAAAGCTATTTCAGAAAATAATCTACCCTGAAGATTTGTTTATGGATCATATATATACACTATGTGATATTACTTTTTTTACAATAGTTATGTATTCACATTAAATATCAAAGTTATTAAATCCATTTCATTTTAAACAATTACATGTATGTCTTGTTTAGTTATAAATATTAAGATATTTTGGATTTTTGCACATTCATAACTTCATTTGATTTGAAAAATTAATTTTTTTTATAAATAGAAAATATTTTCCATCCTATTAATAATTTGAATTTTTTCTTATTCATACTTATTATTGTACGAGCTATTTCTGTGCTGTGTCATTTCTAAGAATTTTTTTTTTTTTTTTTTTTTTTAAATGGATTCTTTGATTTCTTTTAATACCACAATTTTACCTTTTTTTTTTAAAATCTTTTTTGTCCTTCATATTTTCATTATCTACAGCACAACAAATTGGGCTGAAAACCCTACCCCATAACAAGAAAAACATATCTTGTCTTGAAATCTGCTAGTAGGTAAATGGCCTTGGGCCACCATGGGGTTGTTGCAACACTAATGATGATGAGACTTATGTTAATATATTACTTAATTTTATTGTACAAAAATGTTTACTTAATGCTGAGCATTACCAAAATATACAAGTCAATTTTTTAAACATTAAAAAAGAAGTCAGATTGTTTATTTTCTATACACTATGTCGAAGTCTTCGGGTATTACAAAATTTTCCCACTCATCATCTTCTGTAAATTCCATGTCTTCTTCAGAGCTGCTGCTTTCACCACTATAAATAAAATTTTAAAAAATTCATGAGACAATTTTGCGACTTCTTAAGTTGAAACATTATTTATGATATAACATCTTTCAAAATAAAATAAATAATTAAAGTGTTAATGTGTATTTTGTTATTTCTGAGACTTGAAAACAAAAACAGAGCAAAGGGACGAGAAGAAATTTTGTTATCAAACCTTTTAAACTACTCTTTTAAAAAATCTACTTAACACATAACACCAACTGTATAATCTTAAAAATTGACTTTAACATTTTAAGTTTACTGTTACAAATTTTTTTATCAAGAAATTCATGTTTTTAATATTAGTTTTTCATATTGAGGTTTAAAATTATATATTTCACTTGCATAGTTCATTTCATTGTTTGAAAATTCTACTGATAAAAAGTAGAACATATAAATAAAAGATGCACAAGTGAATGTCTTTGTGTTCAAGTCCATTTTTAAATAGCATCTGTCTTAATTTTATACAATGTATGAAGATAATTTGAATCATTCAATCATTATCATTTAATTAATCATTTCAATAATAAATAAGTAATAAAAACATAGCAATAACATAGATTGCTCAACAAGCCTTGTCATTTAGAATTTTGTCATTGTTAATACGCTTTTATAAGTTTCACTTGTATGTATGTAACTGACTCTTTGGGACTGATGGCGCCATCTACTGGCGAGTCAGTCAATTGATCAAAACCTACCTATTTTGTATAATTATTTTGTTTAATCTTAATTCCATCTTAAAATTCTCATTTTAACTTTAACCTTTTTATTTTTGGACATCGTCAACGGACTCTTAATTGTACCGATAGCCTTAGCTTTTTCGATCTCCTGCTTTAATTGTTCTCAAGCAGAAGATGTTTTTCCTAAATTTTAAATTCATTTATTTATTTTTAATTACTTCTATTCATTAATTTAAGAAACTACAATTTATGCTAATGTTTCAATTAATTTAAGATGTGGAGGTTTTGTGATTCTTAAAACCACCAAGGAACTCCGTAACCGGTACGCCCGTTGCCCAGCTGTCTTTCACCCCGGGTAGAAATTCAGTAATATTCGCTATCGAATTGCGCTCTTCCTATTGGCCGAAAATTTCGGTGGCTAAAAAGAGGCGGATCTCAAAGGCATAGGAGTGCGATCATGTCGAATTGCGCGCTTCCTATTTGCCGAAAATTTCGGTGGGTAAAAAGTATGTAAACTTAGCGGATAACCGGCCAAGTGGAAAACAAACAAAATAAAAACATGAAGAAAAAAAAACTATAAAAAAAATATACGCCTTTAGAGTTAATCAGACTAAAAAGTAAAAAATAAATTAATAGTTTTAAAAGCATATTTTTTAGTTTTTTTAAACTATTAATTTATTTTTTACTTTTTAGTCTGATTAACTCTAAAAGCGTATTTTTTAGTTTTTTTTAAACTATTAATTTATTTTTCAGAATATTTTTCACCATGTTCAATACATTTCCTATATATCAGAACCACATCTTCCATTGTTCTTTTGGAAAAGAAATTCAACATTTTTTTCCCACAATAACTCTGTTTCTGATGAAAATTTGCTCCCTTTTAGTTGCTTTTTCACATGTGTGAAATGTACAAAATCACAGAAAGTTAAATCAGGAATGTTGGGAAGTTGATGTAGCACTGTTGTTTCAGAAGTAAAAAATATCTTGTTTTGTGCAAATGGAGTGGAGTTGTATTATCATGATGCAACATCCACGGATGCATCGTGCTCTTTGGTCACTTTTTACAAATTATTTTTTTACTGTAATAATGTGATGCATGACTTTAAAATTCTCCAGAGGGTAATCAAAGAAGAGAATCTAGCGCTGGAACGGTAAATTAGTAGGCATTCATTTAAATAACACACAAGACTTACTGAGCGATTTTTGTACATATCTTACTTACATTATATGTGCATAATCAATAATTAAATTTTCTAAATCTAACACCACTCACTTTTGCAAGATGAAAGATTCGGTTTGAACTGTGCACAAGCTACTAAGCACACTGAAGAAGAACACCAATATTCAAGGAAGGAAGCAACATCAATTCAGACTAATGTAGATCAACATCAACTAGTGTTAAATTCAACCTTATCAAGCTCAATCTGATATGAAACAATGGTAAATAAAAAAGTTGTTCTAATGCAGCTGGCAAACACTTAGACAATTGCTTTTGATGCCGTAAGGCAAGCGCTGCACCAACGTTACTTAGCACTGCCCAGGAGGTGCGTGTAGCTTGAAGATAAGCTATGGACGCGAAGTAACAACACCCCATGCAACGCTCTATGATCTTATTAGACCGGGACCTACATTTTAAATTGGATTCCAAACCCCTACAAACATCCATGGCACCGCCGGGACTCGAACCCAAAACCTGTGGTACCGAGCGCTAGCCATTCAGGCCCGGTAAATAAAACCTACTACTCAAGAAGAAAAAGCTTTACTTCCGACAACAATAGCTTCTATTAAAAATGATAGCAGCGAGTATATCAACATTCGTATTCTCCTAGATTCAAGTTCTCAAACTTGTTTCTTATCATAATCATTTACCAAAAGACATTCTTTTAATTATGATTCAAGTGATCAAATCTCAGTGATTGGTATTTCTACCAACCACAACTCTAGGCAATATGAATTTGTGCATTTTTTGAATGTTTGACTGAAATATTAAATTTGACATAAAAACATTTTTGTCTTTAGATCTTTGATAGCTTCTCAATTTTGGCATGCAAGTACATCTTAAGTTATTAACTGGGCTACAATAGGCTGAAAGTAATTTTTGCCAATCAAGTGAGGTTGATTTAATCTTTGGAGCAGATAAGTTCTTTTCTATCATTTTACTTAGTCCTATGTGCCAATGGTAAACCTATAGCTCAGAATACTCACTTAGGATGGGTTGTGGCAGGCAACATCAAAGGCAGCCAAATTACTAATTTAAGTCTGGCAAATCTAAATCTATGAAGATTTAAAACATTTTTGGTTGGTTCTGAATTTAAAAAAATTTAATCAGTTCCAGTTACTAAAACTCAAGATTTAACACCATAAGAAAAATTCTGAGATGAACACTTTTTATCAAATTATAAAATCAATTTGGAAGGCAGATTTGAAGTTAAATTTGTCTTGAGAAATAGAACTTTAAGACTAGAAAAGACTCTGCTCTTCTGCGTCTGAAATCAATGGAAAGAAAATTGCGTAAAAATCCAGAAATTGGTAACTTATACAACCAATTTATGCACAAATATATTGATTTAGGACACATGAAACTAACGAGTGATCATTTGGATTGCATTTCTGATCACATCAAGTTTTATCTCTAAACGAAATGTTGGTTGTAGAAGCGAAACAACAATGAGACAGATATATCATCAGATAATGGTTAATCCAACAGATCAAACTTATCAAAGAATTTTGCAGAGGTTTAGCAGTTCAGAACCAATTCAAGATCTAAGACAATTCTAAATTATGGACATTCATGCTCTTCTTTTCTAACAATGAGGTGTTTACAATAAATAGCAATGAATGCCGAAAACGATTATCCAGTTGCTTTGAAGACAATACAAAAAAAAAATTCTATGTGGAAAGATTTCAGAAACAAGACTGTTTTTACAAGATAAATTCAGAAAATCTATTTACAACATACAGCAAACACTCCTTAATTTAGGCACCATGCCCATACCTGATTAACAAGCATCACTATAGTTTTAACAGGAATACCAAAGATAAATATCACTTACAAAAGTTTGAGCAATTAAAACATGTGTATATTTAATTTGTTTAAACACATTATGAGTCTATGTATACAATATAAATAACTGACTAAGTATTTTGTAATTCCAGCAGCTAGACAATCATATATTACATACATTAATTTTGAATATTCTTTTAGTGGTTTTAGAAAAATCCACCAATTGTGACAAACTATACAATAAATAGCAATGGATAAGAAAAAATGCACATCAGCCTGCCTTACTGCTAAACAAAAGTATCAGTAATATATTATATTGCTTCCATGTTTCATACTTGTTCAAAAAACCATAACAAATTATACACGAATTTTATGAGTTTTACACTGTACTGAAATTAAAATCATTAATTACAATAAACACTGGGCGAAAATGCAGGTAGCGTTGTGTTGCAATCAACAAACAGCCAATTCCACACAAAAAAAACCCAAAAGTGAACAGCTAGATAAATGTTGATTCAAGAATGCGTATTGTACAGTAAAAAAAGGAAATGAATAAGGAGAACAATCATAATAGATCTACTAACTAAAAATTTTTTGTATTAGAAAGGATTGCAAAACTTACTACAAAGAGCATGACAAAAATTCACAGTAAAGAGATATCATGTTACAATTACAAATTTCATTCCCCAATTCCTCTTTCAGAAAAGATTAAAGACTTCCTCTTCCAGAATGTTGGAAGCAAAAAATTAGTCAATAATGATGAAAGCTCATAACTTTTATGGCCTGCAAAATAACCAGATTGAGTCATTGCCATCAGTATCGAGAAACAGAGTTAAATCCTATTACCTTCCTCGAGTTTCTCTAATGTAATTATAATAATGTAACTTCCTACCAAAACTTATACAAGTTCATCCGAAGAAGAATCCAGGCAGCATCAGAAGTAGAGGATGCTATTATATATTAAAACATAGCATCTTTGTATCTTGAAAATACAACTTCAATGTCAGAAATAGATAAGTCAAGTTATTGACAAGAATAGAAATGAAAGCGAAGTTCATATTATGGTTTAAGAACCAATAGAATAGCAAAAAAGGCAACAAAAAAAAACCCCTTAACTTATTGTTTGTTTTTTCTTTTGTGGATGTTTCAATAAGACAATTCTTTAGATTTAACAATACATATATATGTGTAGTTCATAACACTTCAAATTTTTTTTTATTGAAAATCTTTATATTTACTGAAATTTTTTTCTTCAGTTTTTTATTCAACTACTGAAATTAGTAACAAGAGTCTACCCAACTCTTAATTTGCTTATATTATAACATTTTTTTTAAAGCACAGCTGTTTATTATTATTGTACAACTTTATATGTATCAATAATATTTGAGTACTATCCTTTCTTAAAAGAATAAAACTTACCCAAAAATGCATTGATCTTGAGGACTGGGTCTAATTTCAACAAGACTGATATCCTCCTTATTTTGATCTTCTTTAGGAACAATGGGATTAAGGACAGTACCTATGGGTATCTGTGAGAAATCTAGGGGCCCTGTTGAAATAGACAAAAATTGATAACAAGATGAAGTGTAATAAATATATTTAAAAATTATGGTATAATGTGTATTAATGAATATTTTAAAATAAAAATCAAACTTTGAAAATCTTCCAAATTAATAACAAAAAATTAGTTGGATTTATCTTTAACTTATAAAAAGAAATTAATTAGTTCATTAGGATAAAATTATATTGTCATGAAACTTTTACTTCATATAATTAAAAAAAAACTTTAATTCAAACCGAAAAATGCATTTATATTTTAATTAACTTTCGTAGATATTACAAACAGATAACATTGAATTTTTTTGCAAAGAATAATAAAAGATAAATTAATTATGGAAATATAATAATTAACAATACTAATAATAATTAATATAAACTGCCTACATGACAATGTATACAAATAAAAGTTATTATAATTACCGGTGTATAATCTAATGGAATTTTTCAGGCTGTTAAGTCCCTTATTTTTGGCTTTAACTAAAAAGAAATCAAACAGTTTAGCTATCAAAAACTAAAGATATATTTTGTTATTATTTTTCAGGAACTCTTCACTACAATATGTATATCCGATCAATGATCATATGGAAAATTGGTAAGCAGCCAAATTAAAACACAGTGGTGTCTGCTACACAAAGCAATTTTGTGTAACGTCTATCTAACTAGCATCCCTAATACATAATTGATTTGTCCATTTCAACTGTTAAACTGGATCTTACCATTCCACACTGTCTGTGATCGGACTATACAAATATATATTTTTTATATTAATAGACATACAACATAACTACTGAATTTATTCTAACGAAAATGACACTTACGTTCTTCTACATCATTCAGCGTATCTTCTAGCGTGAAGACAATTCCATCCTTTACATCTTTGAGTTGTTTGCTAAATGCTTGTTCTGCGTTCATTTGTTTTATCTCTGGTGGGATGAAATGCCCTGTTTTCATTGCCATGAGGACAAATAATTCAGTGTATTTGTGAGCATCATTTATTTTAGTTTCAGCAATTCTGAAATAAAAAATTTCTAATGAATATGGATCTTAAGTATTATTTTTAAAATCAATGAACCTTTATTCAAGTAAATGGATACTTTCATGCATTGTATTAAATTATGGCTAAATGGTTATGGTTCCATCAGAATAACATATATTTAGTATTTAATATTTTGAACTAATAAATATCACTGGCAATTCATTGATCAGTTTTTAAAAATCATCAGAGCAAATAATTATTTTAAGTCATTATTTTAAAATATATATATATATGATTTAATGTATTTCCAGAATTTTAAAACAATCTACTATATAAACAATCTTATTATTATAAGTTAACAATTATGTAAATATATATATATATGATTTACAAACAATCTTATCTTATAAATAAACAATCTTATTGTTATAAGTTAACATTGCCTTTTTATCTTAATTTCATGAACAGTACTTTTTAGGCACAGTAAAAAAGAAATCTGCATCCGTTTCAAGATTTTGCTATTTTTAAAAACAAATATCTAAAATCATTTATTTAATGACATGTATATACTCCTTATTTGTGTATAAAGGAGTATACACATGTATATCTCTTTATTTGTGATGATAAAAATTGCCACTACTTTTGAGTGATGATAGTAGTTAAAAAAAAAAACACATTAGTTTCCTTTATTGAAAATGTAATGTATATACATGCATAAAAATGCAATTGATAGTATAAAAATAAAAGAAGCTTATTTTCACATATTTTTACACATTCAGAGTAGGAATTTGCTTTGAATAAGTGTCACCAAGGGAGACTGTGCAAAAGGCAATTATGAGCACAATTGTATTCAATGATTAAAAGCGAAGTGTCTTTGAACACCTATCTATAGTGTGGAAAGGGCATATGATAAGAGACCCCAGCCTTCTTATTTTTAGTCACTGTTAGAAAGTTCTCCAATTTGGGACAGATCAGAACCTTACTTGACATTTTATGCCCTCGATTTTAAAAATGAAAGCCTCCTTAAAAGCATAAATAAAAATTTCCAACTACAAATACCAGCAGACCGGGTATTTTTCACTAGAATAATAGACCATAATTTGCAACAATTTAGCCATTTTTATAATAAGACATGTTGAATATATTTTTGTTGGGTAATTCTATACAACATGGTAATTGTCGCACAATAGTACTCTATATCAAAATCTAGTATACAGCATTACTCCTTACCAAAAGCTTTGCCTGATGGGTGGTATTTTGTTTATTTTAAAATTATGTCCAAATTATGCAAAGGCAGTGTCTCTTAAGGAGTACCTAGGGAAAAGTATCCCCTACAAGAAGAAGAATTAAGAAAGAAATTAAAATGTAGCCCTTTGGGCACTGTATTGAAACAGAAAAGGAATATGGCTTGGAATCGAACCCTCAACCTTGCAGCTGGGAGTTCTGTACTTCTCCGAGTCGGTCAATTTGGTTTCTTCATCATCATATGAATAATTTTAAGACTGTGAATACTGTTACCATTGTTTTTAGTTTCATTATGTAGATACATAATGAAATAATTTTTTATATTAAGTTTATAGTTATAAGTTATAAAGTTTAATTCATTCAACAAATAACAAATACTATTGAATAAATTGAACATCATTCATTAATTATATAAATTAAAATATAAATAAAAACAAAACTATAGCTGAAAACTTACTGTTTTGCCAGCTCCATGGAATATTTATTTACACCCATTGCACATGCATAAATAATTTTGCTCCAGCTATAGGAACTCGTCATCAAGGGATTATTGCTGAAGAAAGTTTTCGTTGCTGCCACTATAGAAAATAAAATTAAATCAGGAATTATAGTTTAATAAACTTGCATATTTAATAAATACCATATGTTTAATAAACATGAAATTTGCTAGCCACTAAATTATATATATATATTTATATTATTGATAGCAAAAATATCCGAGCCCTTTGTGTAAATGAAATTGGATGCAAAGCTAATCAAATGGAAGGGGTGTGTAGAACAGAAAAAACCATAAATTCAGATCTTAAAAACTGTATGTGAAAACAAAATAATTTTGATTGTAGATATACATCTTTAGTATGAAATACCATGTGTTAAATATCTTCTAAGACTTTTATATTAAAAGCGAATCTATGTTTGAAAATTTAATCATATTATTAATAAAAAAAATTAAATAATTGTATGCCTAAAAAATGTTATATTAGATCACAAACATTTTTTTTTTCTCCTTTACATATTCATCATTAACATCAGAGGCACAACAGCCCATGGTGAGCCAAAGCCGTTTGCCTGCTGGCAGATTTTGAGACAAGAGATGCTTTTCTTTTTAAGAGGTAGAGTTGTCAATTCTATGCCCAACGCTCTATAGCCATAATAGACTGGGACATATGGTTTCAAGCGGATAATGAACCACTACAAACATTCCTGGCATCAAGGGACATGAACCCGAAACCTATGGTATTGAGCACCAGGTTTACATATTCAGATGTGCAAAATAAAGTACTCAAATTTTAAATAAGTTTTTAAGAACCAAGATCTTTCTGTAAATTAAATTTTGTGAAATAAAATAACACATGAAATTAAACTATTAATAGAACTTACAAGTACTAGAATCGAACATGATTATTCTAGTCAATCCAATAACAAATTTCTGACAGAAAATGTGTCTTTCTCCATTTTTTCCCAACAGTTCTACAAGAAATCTTATCAACTCTCCCTTGCGATGAATAAATCGAATAAGAGGTAGCCAAAATTTCTCTAGCTTTACAGGCAGAGTAATCTCTTCTTCTTCAATCAAAAAAGGATCATCTGTAAGATAAATAAAATATTTGGAACAACATTTTACACTTAATTAAATTGGCTAAAACTAACATTAAATGCAAAGTAACAAAATTTGTAAAAATATCAACTCTTACTTGCAAACAAAGACCACATTAATTAACATCAAAATTATAAAGATGTTTATCAAAAGCAATTTTTGGAAATTAATTCTCGAAGAATAAACATTCTAAAGATAAATTTTATACATTTACGATACACCACTGAAACATTTCATAAAATTTTTTTTAAAAATTGCAGAAACAGAGAAATTAAGTTAACAGGCTTATTTTGCTAATTCCAGTCCTTATGTTTTAGCAAGATACTGATAGATAAAAGTAATAGAAACACATTTTTAGGTTTTTTATTCCTTACTATTAAGTTATATTGACATTTTTTATCACCTCTAATAGTTCTATAATGCATATTTTAATAAGAAAGAAAGGAAACTATTCAGAGAAATATCCAGAGTACAAAATACATTTTCTACTTTTATTTTAGATTATTTTAAGATACTTTGGCAATAAAATCAAATGAAAGACAAATGTTTATAATATGGTAAAGTATAAAATGGTATAAATATAAAATACATATGTATATATATATTCAAGATAGATTACTTTCATGGCCAACTCTTTTTTTGCCATTTATATAATACTTTTGATTGTTGCTTTTAAATAAATCTCTAATAATTTGTAGTATAGAAAACTTCCTGACTAAATAAGCTATTTGCTATTACAAGTAGCATTTTTTCTTACATCAAAATTGATATATTTTTCGGACTGTGTTGTTTTTGCATAAAATAACAGTACAAATAATACCCTTATATTTTTTAAATTACTTAACACAATAAGTTGCTGGTTTTCAAACTGAAGGAGCTCAGTTCAAAACCTATCAAATGAAACCAAACCTAAAGTTCTTGTCTTTTCATCAGAAAGGAGCACAATATATATATATAATCTGAAGTCTCACAACTATATGGGAAAAAAAATACTCCAGGATATGGTCCTTAGAGATGTTTGTTTAAATTTGTAATGATGCAGTGTAGCTCAATACATGGATAACACTGAAACTATTATGCATTTGTTATTTCAGTAGTAAATGACTGAAGTCAACAATTCTACTAATTGAAAGTAACAACAACATTAAAAAAACTCATAGATTGTACATCTTTTCAAATTGATAAAGCTCAATTCTACACAAAGTTCCCCTCCCCCTTTCAGGTTTATTTGCAATTATTTTATTTACTTTTTAAAAATGTAAAGCAAGAAATATTCAAATGCACAAAAAGCAATATATCAAAGAGCAACTATATTTAAAAATTTATAAATTGAGATAATTTTATTTATTTTTAAAATATTAAATTTAATACATTTATTTGAAATAATTATTGTAGAAACATTTAGCAGTATATGTTCACCCACAAAAATCCTCTATTACCACCCTAAAAACTATCAATTGCACAGCTACAACTAATCCTCAAAAAGTCGAAATTTTGGCAGACTTCTTTCGGGAGCAGTTTCAGGAAAATAACATTAATGATCCTCAGAATACTAAAGCTGTTTATGACTCTATCTCTAGGTTTAACTCCATCCATTTTGCTCCAAAAATTGTTAATACTAAAGCTTCTACTATTATCGATTTTATCAGTGACTTAAAGATTAACAAAACCCCTGGAATGGATACTATTACAAATAAGATGCTAAAAAATCTTCCTTTAAAAGCTATTTTTAAAATTTGCTAAATTGCTGATGCTACCATTCATTATTCTTATTTCCCTGATTGTTGGAAAAGAGCTCGAATTTTGCCCATTCATAAGAAAGGTAAAGATCCAACTTCCGCTTCTAGCCTACAGGCCCATTTCTCTTCTTTCTTCATTAAGCAAATTAATAGAGAAGGTCATTTTGACTTATCTAAAAAATGAAACTAAACAAAAAAATCTTCTCATTTCCCAGCAATTTGGCTCTACTGAAAAATTATCTACGACGCATCAACTATTTAATCTCACTGAAACTGTTTCCGAGGGATTTTCCTGGAAATTAGATACTGCTGTGGTTTTCCTTGATGTGGCAAAGGCATTTGATAGAGTTTGGGTCAATGGGTTAATCCATAAGTTAACTATTTTCAACTTTTTTCCTTTTCTTATTAAAATTATTCAAAATTATCTTATTAATAGAACTTTTGTGGTCTCCATTGTTAACACAGATTCTTCTGTTCAAAAAATTCAGGCTGGTGTTCCCCAAGGTTCAATACTTGGACCATTTCTCTACAATCTTTACGCGTTAATGATATTCCGCAAATTTATAATGTGAAAATCAGTCTTTTTGCAGATGATACAAGATCGTGAACATTTTATCATTAGTAAAAAAATTTAGAATTATATTAATCATCTTGAGCAATGGCTTATAAAATGGAAAATTCAATTAAACGTTGAGAAAACCGAAGCAGTACTATTCAAGCGTAAAAGGGTTCTTAATACTCCTTCTATCAAAATTTATAATAACCCTATTAAGTGGGCTGGGCAAACTAAATATTTGGGTGTAATCTTAGATCGTAAATTAAATTATGCACCTCACATTAACTATCTTAGGGATAAATTTAGTAGATGCATTCGTGTACTGTATCCACTCATTTGCAGGAATTCTACTATGTCCTTGGAAATTAAAAAGCTCATTCATCTTGCTTACTTGCGTCCAATACTTGCATATGCGAGCACTATTTGGGGATCTACTGCTCCGTCGAATTTCGAGACCCTACAAAACTTGAAAATAAAATCCTACGTATGATCACAAATTCGCCTTGGTTTTTCCAAAATGAGGATATCAGACATGCTCTTTCCCTCCCAAGTTTTAAACAATTTGTGTATAAAACTGCAAAAAAGTTTTATAATTCCATTCCAAATATTAATAATTCCGTTTTGAATGATCTAAGCAACTATGTTTACGACATTTCTGATTTTAAAAATCGCAAAAGACCTTGCGCTGTTCTGAATATTAATCATTAACGTTCCGATATCCTCCTTTCCCAGTTTCTCGACTGAGTCACAATTTCCCCTCCAATCATTATTGTTTGTTTCTATTGTTTATCTCTTTTATTACCTACTTGAAATTATAATAATAATATTTTTTAAAAATTTATATATGCAGAATTTTATTATTATTATTATTTATTTATTTATTATTATTTTTTATTAATTAATAAAAATTTCGAATAATTAATTTTTAAATAAATTAATAATATACCTATATTGCTTTTTTCTATCTAATCAATGGGCTTAAGCTTAAGAAATTTCCTTCACTCACAAAGCAGGAGATAGAAGTTGCTAAGCAACCAAGGTTCTCCATTAATATGGCAAAATTCGTCGTCGTTCACCCACAAATTATTAATCATATTTGTTCATATAAAGAACAATAGATGGCGCCGCGATATAGAA
This sequence comes from Caerostris darwini, assembly GCA_021605075.1. NCBI lineage: Eukaryota > Metazoa > Arthropoda > Arachnida > Araneae > Araneidae > Caerostris > Caerostris darwini. Next base: position 20,768 of record BPLQ01013634.1, on the reverse strand, counting down.
CAAATATTTCAACACGAATCAATTCAAAAAAAAAAGTTTCAAACTGTTTGAATCATTAAAATAATTCGTAGATAAGAATAATCATCTATCGATAAGAATAGTATGAATCGATAAGAATAATTTTCCGTCACTAATATGAAGACGAATGTTGTTGTTGACATAATCAATAAATACCATCGCCAGCAAAAACGTCATTAAAGCACTACTCTTGCTCCATTAATTAATTCTTACCCTCTTTAAATTTGATATGAAACAAAAGCTGAGGATTGTCCCATCCATATTTGGCTATTTTCAGGAGCTGTTAAATCAAAACAAAGGAAATATCTCATTTTTGGTGTAACTTGGCACAAAAATGCGAATTTTGCTGTTTCTGCAGCAGAATGTAGCAAGGGAGGAATTTTGGCGCAGATTTTCCACCCCTGTATTCATGCATTCAAAATGGCCAAAATAATTACAAATATCTGTATACAAATTATAAAATTTTAGTTATTGCCATAAAAATTACGTCATATAATCTTTAAATTGCAAAAATTGATCAGGGCAAATTTAACAGTGAAAATAAAGAAGTACCAATAGTAATTAATTGAGTGATGCTTATCCTTATTATCAATTAAATCTTATAATTTATATGATTAATAGGTTTGATAGTTTCAAAACTTACTTGGATCACCAATTATTTTTAGAATTTCTGTAGCTGTGAAAACTGAAAGCCTGGTTATAATACTGATAAATTCAATTCTAAAAAAAAAAAAAAAATGTTTTATTAATAATATAAAAATTGAAAACACCAAAGTTTGTGACAAGACAGTATAAAAAAATTACTTAGAATTAATCTAATAAATCAATCTCTAAAACTCAAATGCATTTTACAGTATTACAAACATATCATTCAACAATTTTCTTCGTGGTTTTCCTTAACTAATTAGAACTGTAAATTACTTTTTGGCACTAAAAATATATATATAAATTTGTTTACTCTTTTCTACTAGTTGGAATCTTTTTAAAATTTCCTTAATTAATATTGTTGGACGGTTTTTCCTAAGTGAGCGGCAGAACATGTATATGCAATTTTTCCTTTATATATACTCTCAGTTTTCTTTCTGACAATCTAAGAAAGCAGTCAGAAAGCTCATATACGTAACAGACGACATTTTACACAGAACATTGCAAATGTACAAACAAAAACTAGGTTTTAATATGAATATTAATTTTTATTTATTCAGAAACAATTTTTAAAAAATGCTTTCGATAATATTCCTAAACGAAAGCATGCTAGAAATTCCTGAGCACTTTTTTTTCCCTTTCGTTTCTCATGATTTTATCTGAGATTTTTTGATGTGATTTTTGAGGGGGAAAAAATAGCACACAGCATCCTTGTTTAATAGTCAAAATTCAAATTCAAATGGTGAAAAAAACTTAACTGTATTAAAACTAATTCTAAGTTTAAAAAAAATGCTATTGAAATCATGTAAAAATTGTACCCTTAACATTTTAAAACCAGCCCTGCATAAAATACAAGCAATATCTAAATTACAAAGGTAACATACCTCTTTAACACAGTATTTGTCATATAATTCATTTTTTTGGTAATTTCTTTCAGGTCCTTACCAAATTTAGAGGACATTTCTGGATCGTGATTCTGAATCCACTGCAAAAAATAAATAAACCCAATTTTTTTTTAAATAAGCAAATTATTAACAAAAAGTAATAAAACACCCATGTGAAAATAAATGTATTCCAGTTTCCCATTTTAAAAACAATTTTTTTTTACATAAGACTTTGTGTTTTTCACTAAATTTTGACAATGGCATTTTAAATTTTTGATTCAATAACTAGACAGGCAAGTTATCAACTAACAAAGGCATTCTATTTACATAAAACAAACCTGGTAAGATATATATGAAACAGATCTTGGAATTAATTACATTGCTCATTTATTTACACAATTAGGAAGGAAATGTTTTTTTTTTTTTTTTTTTTTTTTTTTTGCAAAACAATGCTGTCCATAAAATACTCAAACTACTTCAACTATCTTAATACTATCCTAAGGTCAGCAGGATTTCTGTATCTTTCTTTGATCAAGCCTATGCAGGATATGAAAGGATGTCAATTATTAACTTTCATTAACATTAATAGGTTCCACAAGATACCAAAACAATATCTAAATTGCAAAGGTGCATCAATATCATAATCAACATTGTGCATCATCATTGACTATGCATCTTCGTCGTAAGTCATATGTAGATTGGGAAAAGTAGCATTATATACTCTGCTCCCACCCTCAGCTTATTTTTAAAGAAACATGCATTAATTCTAAGATTTGTTATTTCATAAGAAATTTTGAACTTTTTATTTTGAAATATCTATTCATTTTTTTTGTTTTCTTTGGGACATAATTTTTAATCTATATGTAAATCACCCTATCCCCAATTCCTATTAATTTTTTTGGGGGGTATACTTATTTTTAGTCTATATGTAAAATTACCCCTATTAAGCTATTTTAAATAGTTTTAAAGTTAATAGTTTAAAGGCTAAAAGTGAGTCTTTTATGGGTTTTGTATCACATCGTGTGATAGTTAAGATCTGCTGTAGACAGGTTGAACTAAATTTGTTGTAGACTAGAGAAATCTGAAAATCTCAGTCCTTGGAGCGAACAACATTTGTGTATCTAATTTATATCTTTAATGTTTATTTCAATGTAAATAGAGTTATGTCTATAGAAATAATGCTTGTAAATAAAATTTAAAATGTTCCGATGAACCTGATAGTGGCCCTCTTCTAGAAGGTGGTATAGGTCTAGTATAGGCTGAGACACTACATTATATTGGGATATTATTATTAATTTAAGATATTTTCTTTACATTATATTAAATAGCTTAATACAATTAAATTTAAAGAATCAACATTTACCTGAAATTGCACTGTTTTGTACTGATCAAACAGTTCAAGCACTTCTTGTTCAAAATTGGTGCGAAGATTTCTTAACTGCTTCATATGTCCTGCATCTGTTTTCCAAAAATTATCCTCTAAATATTTCAAAGCTTTAACAGCACCAAAACGTAAATGATCAAGGGGTGGGAAAGATGAGTGTGTAGCAGTGTGGCGAAGATTAACAATCCATTGTGGAATGTCAATCTAAAAAAAGAAGGCGTCTTTAAATTAAAAAAAGATTGTACTCAGAATGTCAATTTTACCTAAAAAAATTTTTTTTGCATTAATATGAGATTATGAATTTACTTTCTACATTATACTTAATACTGATACTTTTATTCAATAAAATTAAATGTCGATTAATTAAATTATTCTAAACTATTCAAGAAATTAAATATTTATATAAATTTTAAAAACTATAAATTGCTTTCATTGCTACAACAATATAAAATGACACTGCTTTCAATCTGATTGAATTAATATAATTTTTTTAGGAATTTATTTTGCAGACAATGGAATTTGCTATTGTTTATAATTTTAAAAATTACCAAGAGACTAAATTAATCACAATGATACACAATTTATTTTATCTACTAGTGATATTAATTCATTACAATATAAAATAAACTTAATTTTGTAGAACAAACAGTCAATTAACAATTATTCACATTTTTATTCGACATTATTTTATTTTGTGAATAATTTCTGTACACCTAAACCCCTTTTTTACACAAATTTTTTTATTGCATAAAAAGTACATAAAAAAGTACAATTTTTATTAGACATAATTAAAGAACATTTTCTGAATTTCCCAAATAAGAGGATTGTGTTTTAAAGAATTAATTAATTTTTATTTTGAGTGTTTTAAATTGGCGAGTAATTTAGACAACAATTTGATTTGAAATTATCCATGGCAGATGTAATGGGAAGTTTCCAATTGGCTCAATCTGCCCAAAATGTTTTTGGAAAATATCTATCTAGCAAAAAAAGTTTTGGCATATGTCTTAAAATTGTTTCATTGTCGAAATTCCTTCAATTTTATGGTCTCCTTTTTTTTAACAAAATAACGAAGTACGAAATTTAAAAATAAATATAATGGTTAACTACAAGTTAAATGCTGAGCATAATATAGCTGTGGTAAAATACATTAATACTTTTTTTATATAAAATAAACTGAAATTCATTCATATAAGGAATTCCTTGATTTAAATCCAGATTTTATCAACAACTGTTGATAAACTTTTTGTGCCTTTCTGAGTAATTCCTGAATTAGATGGCACATAAAAAATTATAATATTTCCTTGTGCTGACTTAATAGCAATAACTTCATATTATATTATACCTGGTGCATTGCCCACACTACATATAATGCAGCTCTTTACAAATAATCTTCTGTAATCTTATGTAAAAATTTCCCTTGTTCATTTTCATCACAAAACTTATTAAATTGGTTTGATAGGCCAAAGTAGCCATAACAGTCATTGTCACTGTAATTGATCATCCCACTAAACATATTACCGAAGATTTTGATCTTTTACTTTCTAATGACTTTAAATTACAATCTGCAGCTACGCTTTTCAATACATTTGATTCAACAGTTCATGGACTTATATATTCCAATGGAGAAGAAGTTTTTTAACAGGTTACACAGCTATTTATGTACTACTTCCTTTATTTTATTTTGAAATTTTTTGATTCATTCATACACACATCTACCTCTTTCTAGAATGTCTATAAGCCCAAGATGAATTTCATCCAATACACGTTCAGATCAACAAAATCAGATAACTGCACTCTGTTTTTAATTGCAAATTTTCAAAGGAACAAACAGGTTTACTTTGTAACAGAATAACAAAAAGCAGACAGCAGGATGTCTAACTTAAACAAAATTTTGATGAAAGCGCAGACAATTTCTAATTCCTCCATATATTTTCAGAATAAACATTTTGTAACAATCATATCAAAATTTTTTATAAGACTATTTATCTATATTTTAGAAATAATTCATAATAAATAATAACAAAATATCATAAACTCTTATAAATCAAAGTGTATGAAAAAAAAATATTAATATTTACTTTTTCAGCAAGGTCAGATATTCTAAGCTTAAAAGATGCATTTTGAAGATGTTCTGTTCTTAAATTTACGAATCTGAAATTAATACATGTATATAATCACAAAAAGAATTACTTCATTTATAATCATAAGAAATTAATACATGTATATAATCACAAAAAGAATTACTTCATTTATAATCATAAGAAATTAACAGGCATTGCCCAACTTCAGTAAATATCCTATTAGTAGAAATATTAAATCTAATAATTTTCAGTTATTTATTTAAACAATGTATAAATAAAATTCTGTTTAATTTCTGTGATTAAAATCTTAGAAGATTTAAGTATGATTGAAACCTTAAGCTAACATAACATTTATTTAATCTCAAGAACGCTTATGATACCACAGTATAAAAAATAAAATTATTACACATTAAAGATGAGGAAAAACTTTTCTTAGTTAATTTAAAGAAAATAGCAAAGAAAAAAAACTAGATTCAAAACTTCATATTTTTAACTACTCCATTCTGAATTGAAAATATTTAAATATTTTTCAAACAATTTTTATCTTGTGTTGATACCTGATAAGGCCAACTGCATACATTGATACAAGATCTTTTTCTATCATAAAAGTTAAGTTCTCATTGAACAAAGTATCCTGGATTACAGCACGAACCAGGCAATAGGTTGCTTCGATGGCAGTTGGTAATCCTGCATGACATCTGAAAAATAAACGGAAAAAAAAAGCAAATTACATACTAAGATTTTTTTAGTTAGATAAATAAAATTATAATTTATAATAAATTTAAAAAAAATAATCTTTATACAGATAACACTAGAATGCTTTCTGAATGATTATGAATGAATCTTTATGCATTTGCATTATTCTTTCTATATAATGCAAATGCTTTTCAATATATGAATAAAATTTGGCACATATCATATATTTATCAACAGATCAATTTAACATTTCTTTCTTTAAAGAAAATTTATTAAGAATGGAATGAATTTTTTTTGCTTAAAATCTGTTAAAAGAAATATCTAAGTCTTAAAAAGCTGCATTCCAACATGAAAGAATATTGTAAGTAAATAGTTAATTTTAAGTACGGAAAATTGAAAAATAATACACATATTTTTAAAAAGTAAGTATTTAAAGGAAAATACTTTTTGCGATGTGTAAAATTATGCAGAATAACACAGAATCTTAAGAAAACTTGTCAATATTTATTTAAATTTTAACATTTTATTTATAATAAAAAATTAAGATGCTTCAGATTTTTTTTCTTTAATATTTGAGAAACAACGGAAGTTTGTCTTTTATTTGAAGCTTTTCAGGTACTGGAATGAATGCAATGCAAATAAATATTATTTAAAATTCATTATATATATCATATTGACTTACAACAGGATGTTATTCACATATTGAAGATTTAATTCTTGATGTGTTTAATTTTTTTTTTTTTTTTTTTTCAAAATTTTACAAGTTTTTTTAAGTGTAGAAATTTACATAAATACATTGATAAATTGTTTACTAAAAATATAATTAACTATACAATTACAAAATTAATGCAAATTTTAAGATAAGTTCAAAGTTGTATATAGACATTAGAACACAGAAAAGTAGAAGCTGCATAATTTTTAGACAAATCACAAAATTGATGTTAATTGATATTTTTGTGAATACATATCACATACAGTACCATTTTTGCAGTATTTACCCCCCCCTACCGTCCTTTTACTGACAGATAACATTATCAGCACATACAGGTAATACTTAAATTATATTTAGCTACTTTTGTAAGAATTTAAATCTGTAAAATCAAGAAATATAGAAATAAATATTTACAAAAGAAAAATAATAAATCTAGTTATATTTTTGTGTTTTCGACTGAACATCTTTTAGATTTAAACATTCTATATAGTGAGTAAATTGAAACAATGTTTCATCAAGTTAAATTAAAGCTTTAATTATGAAAATAGTAACACAGAATTCAAACAATCAAGAATTAAAGCAAATCTTTTAGTGAGAGAGAGCCATAATACATGCATATGGCCCTCATTCACTCTAAGACTACTTGTATTTAAAAACACTTAATTATTACCACCAGAATGTTCAACTGCTTATTGTCTATACTTATTACAACACATAGCAGGGCTGATAATTTAAAAAGCAAATAAACTTGATTTACAAACAACAAATGGAACATAAAACTCTTACCGTGACTCCCAGATATGAATTGTATCTATCGCCCAACGTTTATCCTCGAGTTTAGTACTGTATAATTTTTCATAAACATTAATGAATTCATCTCTGAAAAAAAAACCATTTTGTATTAATAGTTTGTGATAACATCAAATATTATTTATTTAAAAACTTCTTTTCAATATAAAGCAGGATATTTTTAACAATCTAGAATAGTTAACAAATTGGTTAAAATGGTATAATAATAACATATCTAATTATCCAATCAAACTTGTCTCAGAACGTTCATTGTTAAAAAATGATTTCAAGAAATGTTATTATACTAACCGAGTTCGCCAAGGTACAACAGTCGCGTGACTTTTAGGCTCGGGAAGATTAGACTCCATTATTTTTTAAAGCAAGAATACAAATATCAATAAAATATGAGCGCAATAGATATTCGCAAATAAGAACACCGGGTGAAAACACAAAACAAAACTGAAGTCATTACACAGAGGAATGCTCCCTTCCTGTTATACGACGTTAGAGAGAGGAATTACACTAGATAACTAGGGAAAATATTTAGGCGAAAAATGAAAGAAATTTCAAAGAGAAATTGCCTATGAAGATTTGATTTGTCGCTCTACGGTCATGATATGCACATGAGGGCTAAACAGATCAGGACCTACAGTTAAAGTGGATTGCGAATCATTCGCAAAGATCCATTCCACCGCCTGGACTCTACGTCTGAAGAAATTAAATTAATGTTTGTCAAGTCTCTGAAATTCCTATCACTAAAGCATATTTCGTTATTAAATGTATTTCCTCACTGAAAATTAACAAAACTCCTGGCATAGATAAAATTACTAATAAAATGTTAAAAAATATTCCTTTCAAAATAATACTTGAAAGATGTAAAATTACTGATTCTATTCTTTATACTGGTTACTATCCTAAGTCTTGGAAAACAGCCATAATTCTCCCATTTTTTAAACCTGGAAAGGATCCTACTTCTTCTATTAATTACAGACGAAATTTCTTTATTCTCTTCTATTAGTAAACTAATTGAAAATGTTATCCTGAACCTCCTTAAGAGTGAGTCAAATCAAAAGAATCTTCTCATCCCACAGCAATTTGGATTTACCGAAAAACTTTCTACAACTCATCAGCTCCACAATTTCACAGAAACTGTTGCTGGCGGATTTACTGGAAATATGAAACTGCAATTTTTCTTGATGTGGCCAAGGCTTTTGATTGAGTCTGCGCTAATGGATTGATTTACAATCTCATTTCTTACAATTTCTCCCCATATTTGATTCAAGTAATTCGTAATTATCTTTCAGACGGACACTTTATTGTCGCAGTAGGGAATACTGATTCCTCAATTCGTGATATTCACGCTGGTGCGCCCCAGGGCTCCATTCTAGCTCCTTTCCTCTATAATATTACCTGAGTGCATTGTTGTACTGCAGATGATTGGTTGTGGGAATGATCATGGATGATCACACCTATACGAGAGAGAAGGAAGACGCGATGGAAGTCACAGCGGAAGGTAGTTTGAGCCCTTTTCAGGACCAGCTACCGCCGGAGTCTCCCAAGCGCAGTTGGAGACCTGTTCAATCACCCGTTGAGGTGTTCACGATGCTGCAAAACATTCAAAATGAACTTTCAAATCATCAAGAAGAACTGGCCTCATACCAGATATGTGTCAACCTAAAGTATTCTTCTGAAACACCAGGAATGTCTGAAATCTGAGAAATGCTATGCATTTGGTCGAAATCAAAATCGCATGCCATCTCCACAAGGTAAGACTTCTTGGATCTTGCCCTATTAAAACCTGTATTATTCACTATCCTCCTTCAACTTCTCATAAAAATTTAAACCGAATTCTCTTCCTAAACAAAATCCTCTGAAGCGCGCGACTGCCGAAGATAGCGATTTTCAACTTTCCCCCAAACGCAACACTGTTAAAGCGCCTACTTTCTTCTCTCCCAATACTATTTCTACGTCTAATAAATTCATGAACCTTGAAAAATTAACTGAACCCGACCCTCCTCTGCCGCAGCCTCCAAAAATCCCGCCCATCATGGTCCGCCGAGCGGAAAATATCAAAGAACAACTTAAATCCATCAGGGACTCATTCAAAGTAAATTAAAATCACTCACTCCGGAGAACTTTTCAAAATTTTTGCCAAAGACTCAGACGAACACCGCAACGTCACTAAATTCCTACAAAATAACAAAATGGACTTTTATCTAATTACGCCCCCTAATGAAAGGCCACTTAAAGCCGTGGTCAAAGGTCTTCCTCGAAATACGCCAGCAGAGGAAATTGAGCAAGAACTGTCGGACCTCAATTTCAAAAATTCTAAAGTTACTCAACTTACCAACCTCAAAACCAAAACTCCAATCGCCGTCTGGCAAATAGTTCTCCCTCGTACAAAAGAAAATGAAAAGATTTTTTGATCTCACCACTCTCTCCTATCTCACCGTAAAAATAGAAAAATTTAATAGACGACCTGGCACCACCCAATGTTATTCCTGTAACCGTTTTCATCCCAGTTCTGCAAATTGCTATAGCACCCCCTGATGCTTGAAATGTGGAGAAGCCCACAACACAAAGCAATGTACTATAACCGAAAAAATTGAAAACCCCACTTGCATTAACTGCGGCCAGACGGGTCATCTCGCTGCTTGGCGCTGATGCCCAAAATTCCCTAAACCAAGAATTCCCCCTCAAAATCCTGCTAACCCCCGCAATTTCACCCCCAATAACTTCTCTTACGCCAATATCGCTGCCAACAACATCACCCCTCAAATTCCTCCGCAAATCACTCCTACTCAAATCCCCTAAATTCAAACTGATTCTACTAATAATACGGAAATTTTTCAATTACTCTTTATTTTGAAAGAATTTGCAAAACTCTTCGCTAGCGATGGAATTAAATCAATGTTCCTTAACATGCAAGCTGCTCAAACTAAAGAAGACAAATTATTTACTATATTGCATGGATTTTCCGCTTTATACAATAATAAATCAAATTAATGTCTGATCCCTTCCCTGGACTCAAATTCTGCTACTGGAATGCCAACGGCATCTATTCTAAATTGACTGATTTTAAAAACTTTGTTCATAATCATAATCCAGATGTTATTCTCCTTCAAGAAACTATCCTTAAATCCACCCAAACTATCTTCATTCCAAATTATAACTTCTTTCTTAATGACGGTCCACAAAACCCTGTCTCAGGTGGCACTGCAATACTCATCAAAAACAATATTTCTCATCACGAAGGTCCCACGCCCTCCCTCAAAAGCATCAAAACAACTATCATCTCTGCCCACTTCGCTAACACCCCCCACTATTGCTTCTATTTATGTTCCCTGACGCATCACCGCATCCGATCTCCTCGCTGATCTCTTCGCATCTTTTACCCTTTAATCTGCAGAAAGTCTCATACTTCCATCCAAAATAAAATTGCTGCTGTACAAAGTTTTTCTTCGCCCACTCATAACCTACGCGAGTCCAGTCTGGGGATCAGCCGCCTAATCTAACATCGCCGTCCTTAGCCGCCTGCAAAATAAAACACTCCGTATGCTTATAAACGCACGCTGGTTCTTCCGCAACACCGATATTCATCGCTCTTTAAATTTGCAGACTCTTCCTCAATTCATCTCTAAACTAGCGCATAACTTTTACACTAACATCCCAAACATCGATAACGAGCTGCTTAAACGACTCCCAGAATATGATATAAACAATCCGAAGAACTCCAAACGCCCGCGAACCTCACTGCTAATTAGCTGACATGTTTATTATCCGCGCGCTCAAGATTTCGAGTTTTTTCATCCACAGAATGTTTTCTCCCAACAGCGCTGACCTAGATTCATATGTTGACTTTTTTCAAAGTTCCCTCTCCGTTCTCTTAGTTTATTCTTTTTTATCAATGTTTCCCTTTTTACTTTTCGCTTTTGTTTGTTATTTCACTATTAATAATTTTAAGGACTATAAAATAAATAAATAAATAAATAATAAAATAAAATAAAATTTTAAAAAAAAGAAAGAAATAATAATATTAAAAACCTCCTCTCTTTTATTTATTATTTTTTTTTATCTTTTGTTGGGCAAGCTCTCCATTTAGTCTTACCATTTTCTACACAGCAATGTGTTCTTCATTCTTCACAGGACTATTACCAGACCGGAGCTAACGGCTGCTTCGCAGCCAAGGAGCTCCACGAAATACAAATCGTCGTCCTCTATAATATCTTTATCAACGATATTCCACAAAAGAACAATATCAAAATTAGTCTGTATACTGACGACACTGCAGTCTTAACGCAAGGCCGAAAAACTTGCACTATCCAGGAAAATTCGCAAAATTATATCATTTATTTAGAAAAATGACTCATTAACTGGAAGATAAAATTAAATGTAGACAAAACTGAAGCAGTTCTTTTCACTTGCAAAAAATTCTATAACCCTCCTAATATTAAAATATGCAATAATTATATCACCTGGTCTAAAGAAACTAAGTACTTAGAAATTATTCTTGATAATAAACTTAACTATAGATCGCATATCTACAACCTTAGAAATAAATTCAATACTCAATTTAGTATTCCCTATCCTTTAATCAATAGAAATTCAGTTTTTCCTCTTAATCTCAAAATTCTAATATATCTGTTATCTTCGTCCAGTATTAGCTTATGCAAGCCCAGTTTGAGGTTCTGTTGCATGTACAAATTTTGAAATTATTCAAAGGCTTGAGAAGAAAACTCTCAGAATGTTAACGAATTCACCCTGGTACTTTCGTAAGGACGCTATTAGACGAGCTCTCTCCATTCCAAGTTTAAGACAATTTGTTCACAAAATTTCTACTCAATTCTATAATGATATGCGAAACATCAATAATCCTGTATTAAATAATCTACAAAATTGCGATTATGATACTTCTTCCCGCAAACATAGCAAAAGACCTCGCACTGTTCTAAATATTTTTAATTGATTCCTTTCAACTGCCTAGATGAAAAAAGTTCGCTTTTCTCCTAAGCTATTTTTTCTCCTAATTTGACCTTTGCTCATTCTGTTTTATTACATGCCACTGATTTCATCAACATCTACATTTTTGAAATTTTTGTTATTTTTCATTTTATAAAATAAATCATTCTTTTTAAAAAAAGGGGCTTTTAATTATCTATTTTGCTTATTAACTCAAAGGGCATGAGACCCCGCTATGTTCCAACATTTTACAATGTAGGAGCTAGTGGCCGCTACGCGGCCAAGTATCTCCGTAATAATCTACAATGATAGAAAGGAATGAAAGTTTGGTGGGAGGGAGCTTTTTATATTATGAAAAAGTAACTTATATCAAGTTACTTTTTCTCTCGCCCTTATTCGACAGTCATTTTTGTGTTCACATTATGTTTTATTTTAAGAGTGACATTAATTTTAACGTTTTTGACGTTTGTAAATTATTTTAAAATAACTATTTTTCTTGTTTATTTAATTCTGTTGTACATTATAAATTCTACAAGATCAATCAATCCTACAAAATCTGAAAGGAATATTGTTATAGTATTTTTTAATGTTTTGTTACTCAAAGACAGAAAATAAATAGAAAAATAGTGATTTTTTTTAAAAATATTTATTTATTGTATTATATATAGGCAAAATAAGTTGAATTAGATACATACATGTTGAATTAGTAGACATTCTAACTTGTTATACATCAAGAATAAAAAAATAAATGTAAACAGAGATTATTACAGTAAAGTGTTTTTTATAAAGTTCCTCAGCAAATTTATTGAAATTTTATATAAAATGAGAAATCAAAAGTCATTTTTTACAATAATTATATTTTAAAAAATGAAAATTTCACGAAAGCTGTCAATTATAAGACAGAAATAGGAGGATTTTTCCTTTAAAATTTCTATTTTATTCATCCAATATTTAAAAATTTATTAGGGTCAAGCTATGTCTGTTAATATGCTAGTATTGTAGCTTAAAACACGCAAATATTGTCATATTTCTATTTTTAATTTGATCAACATAATTGAACCATGTTGGTTCTGATATTTATTTTATATACAAGGTTATCCTTATATAAATCATCTATTTTTTTATGGAAGCAAAAAAATAAATGTAAAGAGAAATTATTACAGTAAAGGGTTTTTTTTATAAAGTTCGTCAGGTAATTTATTGAAATTTTATATAAAACAACAAATCAAAAGTCATTTTTTACAATAATTATATATAAAAAAATACAAAAAGATGTCAATACGATCAAGATATGTACTTTTTAATCCATTTGTATAAACGTTTTTAAAAAATTTCATACTAACATTATTTTTTTTAATTACAAATTTCGCTCAGTTTTATTAATTAAATTTGAAAGACATCATGTGTGTTGAAAGACATCATGGAAAGAACCGTGTACCCCAAAGTTACAAATGTCAGAGGTTTTATCACTCCAGTGTGGCATGTCATTCCCAATTATATGTACGTAAACGCATGATGCAAAAGACTGCGACTTGAGTTTAGTTGCGCCTTTAAAATGTGCTAATTGTTTCAGGGAGCATAGGGCGAACAGGCGCCAATGTCCTTGGTACCCTCAGAAAAGCCAAAATAGATTCGCAGAAAATAATAATACACACTAAAAGTGCAATTAAATCAACCCAACAAGAACGTAAACACCCCTAAATAATTAAATCTACCCAGGACTCAAGTCCCTTCAGAATAGCAGTATTAACAACAAAAGCTGCGGCAAAGTAATCAACGACCTTGTAAGTAACTTAGATCCGAAAATTAACCGCTGAACCAATCAGCAATGGAATATTTTAATCTCCTCCTATCATTTTAGATTATATGAACGTAAATTTTGACGCGCTTTTAGGCAGTTTGCATCACGCTATCTGAGTTAAACAACATATCACGCCGATAAAGCAATATTTCTACTTCGTCATTATAATATTCTAAAGAAAAATTATTAATGTTCAATCCAAGAATGATAAACTTGCATTCCTTTCGTATCAGTTGTTGGAATGCTTGCGGCATCCGCGGACAATTCGAGGAAATTAAAGAATTTGTTTCTGAGCGTGGTCTTGACTCGCTCTTAATTTAGTAGACCTTTCTACAGCCGGGGGCACGAACCAAAAGTACCTAATTTTACACTCTACAAAAAGGATGGAAGAATTCTGCTCGTTTCTTGTCAGGATAAGTTATCAGACTGGAATTTTTTCTTTTGTTTATTCCACAATTTATGTAAGTTGAGTTATCTTTTAACCCGACTGTGAGGCATTCCTTGAAGAAGTGTGGTCCACGATCTTAGAGTTAATCCACAATACCTACTTCCGGGATGGAAGAATTCTGCCAGGATATTTCTTGTCAGGTACTTATCAAATTGGAATTTTTTCTTTCGTTTATTACACAACTGAGTGACGTTCTCAGTAGGGAAACCAAGCCCACAGAGGTATTTAGAAGTGCCGGTAATGCGCCACTGCTTGATCGTCGATCGCTTTTCTATCCGACAGCTCGATAAGCTTATCTAAGACAGGCTCGATAGGCTTATCTAACAGACTCGATAGGCTTATCTAACACAGGCCCGATAGGCTTATCTAAGACAGGCTCGATAGGCTTATCTAAGACAGGCTCGATAGGCTATCTAGACAATCTGATCGAATCCTACCATAGAGCAACACCAGGCTTAATAGTTAAAGGCGAGCTATAAAAATTAGAACGCAAATGCAATGGCTTTAGTGATTTTTTAGTTTATATATATATATATATATATATTGTGAAAACGCCAACGTTCCTTTTAAAACATAACCTTTATGCAAAGTCAAATGTTAAATTTTCCAAATGCACAGTGAGCTCTTGCACGTATAAAAAAAATCTTTGAATACATTTTGAAAATAGATTTTTACACAGGTGAAAACTTTTCCCTTTCTTCATTCGGCTCACGAACTTCCCCATTTGGCATTTTGTGTTCTTTACATCGATTGTTTTCCCACCTCTTTTGCAGTTATTCAATCGTGAATTTTGTTCGTCTGGAAAAATGTTCTGATCCTAACAATAATAAATTTTTCAGTTTTGTTTAAATATTCTACCCCCGATTAATTTTTTTGGAATAAATTTTTTAACGTTCTGATAGGATGCAGGTGTTCTGATTCCGATTTGATTGAGATTTATGCTCACCTATTAACTGCTTTATGTCGATTCGTAATATTGAGGCTTGACATGGATGAAGAAATAGCAGAATATTTTTGGGTTTGTGTATCTCAAAGTAAAAGAAAAATATTTTAAAAGAAAGGACAGCATAAAAATTCTCATTAAGCGTAAATAAAATCAAATAATATACATATGGGATATGCATTGATAATAATGTAATATATCAGAAATATTCTATTTTAGCAGATATATAACATTATTTGATAAAAAATTCTCATTTTTAAATAGTTATCATTTTAGTTCATAATTTTCAATTATATTTTATTTATTTAGTTTTTAATGTTTCAAATCGTCTTTTACAGAAACAATCTTAAATTGAATATTATATGATTTCTAAAAAGCTAGCAGGAAAGAAAAAAAAAAGGGAAATATAAATTTTTTTTGTGAATTAGAATTTAAAAATTTTTTATCCACTAAATTGCACATATTTTGCAAATGCACACATATAAGCATACTCTTTAATATAGATACACTTATACATATTAAATGTATGCCTATTTAAGCATACATATCTGTGTATTGCTTTGAAAAATACATACATATTCAGAAATAAATTAATTGAAAGTTATACAGTGGTCACTCCAACTTGCACAATTTCTGTGGTCTATTGCTCCAATGAAGTAGGGATTCCAAAACTAAAGCATATTTTGAGGCCAATGATAAATTGTTCTACATGGGCGCCATAGAAAAAGCGTTGAAATGCATGTATCGCACATTTAAGAGACTGTAGCGACACCTATTGATGTAAAATGGAATACAAATTGAACGACTTCTACTTTCACTGTTAAAAAGGGAATTTTCCCGCTAGAATAAAAATAGAACGTAGTAAGCGTTCGAAGTAGAATAAATATGTCGTAATTGTGAAAATTGATTATCGTCTTTTATTTTGCCGTCTGGATTTTAATAACACTATGCAACCTTTACAATACCGCCACATACTTGGTGACCCGTGAATTGTTTGCAAACAGTGAATTATTTACAAAATGACTGAATCTAATGAATCGGCGAAAAAAGATGAAGTAGCGCGGGTAAGTGTCAAAATCCCTCCTTTTGGGCTGAAAACCAGAAATATGGTTCTTTCAAGTTGAAGCACAGTTTTCAATTTGTGGAATAACAGCCGAGGATACAAAATTCAACTACTTAGTTTCGCAATTAGAACCGAAATTTGTTGAAAGTTTGTGGGACATTATAAGTGATGATAATAAAACAAAATATACCGCTGCTAAAGCACGTTTGCTGAATACTTTTAAAGACAGCGAAAATAAGCGTCTTCAGAGACTACTTACAGGACTTGCTTTGGGAGATCTTAAACCCAGTCAACTTTTACACAAAATGAGAAACCTGGCTACTGATGGAATAACTGATAAGGTACTAACAACATTATTTCTACAAAAAATGCCTGATTCTGTAAGGAATATTTTACTAGTTAGTGATGAAAAAATTGAAAAACTGGCATTAATGGCGGATCGTATTCTTGAAATGCAACCAAAACAAGAACTTTACCGCGTAAGCAATGTTTCATCAGGATCAGATGCCATGACTGAGTTACAACAACAAATTACATCTTTGGAAAATAAACTTGAAAAACTGAGTGTCACAAGGAACTCTCGCTCCCAAACAACAAATAGCGGTCGATACTCTTCTTCTCATCGAAGTAAGTCTCGCAATCGCTATTATAATACTTCTGGCAAGTACTGTTATTACCATTTTCGTTTTCGAGAAAAATGTTTTCCTGATAAATGCAAAGCTCCATGTGCATGGAAAAACAATCCTTCGGAAAACCAGAATCAGCAACAGAATTAACGGCAGACTCTGCTGCTGAAAATACAAAACATTGCCGTCAATACCGTCTATTTGTCAACGACAAAAAAACGGGTTTACGCTTTTTGGTTGATAGTGGAGCGGATGTAAGTCTTATTCCTTCTACTTCTAAACACAAATTTATTAGTGACTATAAATTATATGCTGCAAGCAATACTGCAATCGATACTTTTGGTACAGAAATTTTAAATCTTGATCTAGGTTTACGCCGAGAATTTCAATTCCCATTTATTGTAGCCAAAATTAGTAAACCTATACTAGGTGCAGATTTTTTAAATAAGTTCAATTTATTAATTGATATAAAGCATAAAAGATTGATTGATGGTGTAACTAACCTTGCAGTTTATCGTGACATTGCCCCATCTCTATTGAATGATAAAATACAACGAGCAGCTTATGTAAATATTCGATTTATTTTCTATGTATCCCAATATAACAAAAACCAAATTTTCTTGTTTCAAATGTTAAACATAATGTAAAACATCATATTGTAACTAAAGGACAACCTATAAACTAAAGCACGACAATTAGATCCAAAACGGTTGGAAATACTAAAAGAGAATTCTTAAAGATGAGGTGCTACACGAATAACATCATCAGTCCATCTTCAGCTCAGAATGCAAGTCCATTTGCACATAGTAAACAAAAAGAAAGCATGGTTCCTTTTCGTCCATGTGGTGATTATAGAAGATCGAATTGACTTTAAACTACACCAGATCGATATAATATACCTAACCAGGGATTTTCCTTCAACATATTTTAACCGTGACAAAACCATATTTTCAAATGACATTTACTATGCAGACATTTACATCTCTTGTAGTAAATAAAGGATGTGGCGCGAAAAACTTCGCCAACATTACACCTGATCTCTACTTTTCAACTAAATGTGAGAGCTTTGGTCCTCCTCAATGCCCCCGCAACATTTCTAGCTGAAGCTTATAAAATTTAGCCCTTTTTTATGTATCAGACTTTGCATTCCAAGCACTTGTATTGATGCGTTGATCGTGCCCCTTCTTTGTGAGTAAATAAACATCGTTCCATGATCTTGAAATAGTTTTCCATGCATTTGGAGATAACAGGTATTGGATTAATATTAGCAAACCTAGTTTTGGGAGTACACCATAATAGATTTAGGCTATCAGAATATCTGCGGAAGGTTCACAACCTCAACCTCAAAGATCAAAGCTATCATAGAATATCCATTGCCAGGAAACTATGCACGAATTACGTTCCTTCTTAGGAATGATCAATTTTATCGTAATTATATAAATAATGCCGCAAAAACTCAAAGCCCCTCTACATGAACTTTTGAAAGGATCTACAAAAAAAAGATCGACGCAAAATACCATGGACCGATGAAACTAGACAAAGTTTTGAAAAATGCAAACAAGATGTTGCTCAAATAGCGTTAATGGCATATCCCAACTCGGATTACCCTCTGGCACTTCACAGATGCATCTGATTGGGCTATTGGATCAGTTATTCAACAAAAAGAAGAACCAAATGGATGGAAGTAGCCCATTTGCATTTTTCTAAAAAACTTAATGATGCTCCTGGAAGTACTGTGGAAGTGTTTATGACCGTGAATCCTTGGAAGTAATATATTTATCCAGAATTAAACATTGGGCCATTTTCACTAGCTGTCGAGTATTTCATATTTATACTGACTATAAAAACCGCTCAATATTTGCTTTTGTGAAACAATGATAAAAGCCCCCAATATAACCCAGGACATCTTGCTAATATATCTCGAATTCTTACTACCCCATACCTTTATATATCTTTCAAAGGGTTTGAAACACTGTGTAAAGGTGGATGCAGACTGTCTAGGAATGATATGGACACCATCTTTAGTTGTGATTTATATATGTGATCTTGATAGCTGATGTAAAATAATTAATGCATTACTTAGTCCTCAAAATAAGTTCTTTGGAAAATGCCACATTCAAATCATTACATTTTTACAGTGAAATCACACTCAATGCCATCGCAGAAGTTTCAGGTCAGGATACCCTCTACTCCAGCATCAGAACTAATCACCAAAAAATCTTCTAATTGAGACAAATTATTAATGTTAAACCACAGCTTAGCTCCATTCTGGAATCTCTGAATCATCAAAAAGTAGCCAAACCCTGGAGATCCATTTGGCCAACAGGGAAGGGAAAAGTGTTAAACAGTGACCCAAACCAATCAACCCAAGTCGAAAAATAGTAAAACAAAATCTGCAAACATATAAAATCGAATTATCTATACTCACACCTGATGAGAGATTTAGCAATGTCATATAGATTTAATCTGGAACTATTCACCTTCTAATTTTGATACAAGATATCGTGTTTGACGCACATCAATATCTTACGAGCTGAAGTGGTACCGTTATCAGTCACTGCAGAAATATAGGTAAAAAGCTTTTATGAGCATTGGATTACCCTGATTTGTACCTGGCTTGTGGGGTGCGTTAATGGACAATGAGGCACCCAATTATTTCCCTATAACTATTTCGAAGTTTAGCCAAAGCGTGGAAATGAGTAAACCATACGTCTTCTTTACCATCCTCAGGAGTAATTTTTGAAAGAACGTCTTCACCGGTACCTTCGAAATGAGCTATGGATGTCACAGCTGTAATCGTTGAAAGCGACACATTACCAACGGTCTTTGCGCCGCAGCTGCTCGGCAAGAGGACCTCGCAAGTGTAAGGAATAATGGGAAGTTCAGGCTTATGGAAAGCAGAACCTGCTGTAATCGTGGTGGCGAATCTTGAAGAACTAAATTGTCAAGATCTGAATATAATTTGTAAGCAATTGAAAATGAGATGGTCACTTGGAAACCATACCAATCCACAAAACAAATTGTAAGTCTTCCAAAAGATCTTCAGTCTAAAGATTTGAAAATAAATATGTCACATGTATTTTTATAATCAGATGTTTAAAAACCTCCTAACCCTTGCCATAGGAAGGTCCTATTTGGTAGCTTGCAAAGATCCATTTAACTTTCTTCATCAATTAAAAAGGAATAAGTTGAATATTTCCAGTGGAGGGACGTGAAAACCGGAAGAGGAAGTCATAAAATCCATTTCAACCCTGAATCCAACGTCCTTTACTGTGATCATACATCTCTCTTGCTGAGGTGAACACAAACATTCTTATCAAGTCAGCAACCAGGTATCAACTCCAAATCACAACAACACTGCTACAATGGGAAAAGTTACATAAGTAAAACTTCCTCTGCCTGTTTCATGTTTATATTGATATTTATCTTTTCTTCAAAACCTTGAGAATCATCTACCATTCCAGCTAAAAATAATAATTTTAGATTTATTGCGCTGTAATTGTTTAAATGTGTATCTCTGTGGTTTTGAAAATTATTTTGTGCAAGTAATTTCAATTTGTCAAATGGTGTATTGTCGTTAGCTTCAGATTAGATATATTTTCACCGCCCAACATTTTTGCAAAAACCCTTGTTTAGCCGGTGAAGGAGTTACGTGAAGCTATCACCTGCCGATAAATGAATACATAAAACTGAAACTGACTTACTTTCACTGTTAAAAA